>CM053580.1:362965811-362985811 GCA_028627135.1 Pseudochirops cupreus
ATATCTTAAAAAGCTGAATTTGACAGATGGAAAAAGAATTTCAAAAACTCACTGAATAGAATAATTCCTTCAGAATTAGATTGGAGCAAATGGAAACTAATGACTTTATGAGAAATCAAGATACTATTAAACAGATGCAAACAAGTGAAAAACTAGAAGGCAATGTGAAATATCTCATTGGAAAAACCACTGACCAGGAAAATAGATGCAGGAGAGACAATTTAAAAATTATTGAACTACCTGAAAGCCATGATCAAAAAAAAGAACCTAGAAATCATCCTTCAAGAAATTCTCAAGGAAAATCCCCTGATATTTTAGAACCAGAGGGCAAAATAGACATTGAAAGAATTCACTGATCACCTCTTGGAAAATATCTGAAAAAGAAAACTCCTAGGAATATTATAGCCAGGTTCCAGAGTTTCCTGACCAAGGAGAAAATATTACAAGCAGCAATTTGAGTATTGTGGAAATACAATCAGGATAACACATGATCTAGTAGCTTCTACATTAAGGGATCAAAGGGCTTGGAATATGATATTCTGGAGATCAAAGAAACTAAGATGAAAAACAAGAATCACCTACCCAGCAAAACTGAGTATAATGTTTCAGGGGAAAATATGGTCATTCAATGAGGTGGAGCACTTTCAAGCATTCTTGATGGAAAAAAACACAGAACTGAATAGAAAATTTGACATTCAAATACAAGAAGCAAGAGAAGCATGAGAAGGTAAACAGGGAAGAGAAATCATAAGGAATTTATCAAAGTTGAACTATTTACATGCCAACATGGAAAAACAATAATTGTAACTTGTGAAACTTTTCTCAGTATGAGGATAGTTGAAGAGAATATAAATGTATGTATGTATGTATATATATATATATGTGTGTGTGTGTGTGTGTGTGTATGTGTGTGTATATATACATACACATACATATATATTTGTATATGTATATGTACACATACATGTGTGTCTATATAGGAGGGTATATATACATATGAATACATATGTGAGTGTACATATATCTGTGTAGAGGTATACATAGACAGAGGGCACAGGATCAATTCAATAGGAAGGGATGATATTTAAAAGGTGAAACTGAGAAGTGAGAGAGGAATATAATGAGAGGAGATGGGGAGAGCCAGAATGTGGTAAATTATATCATATGGAAGAGGCAAGGGATAACTTTTACAATGGAGGGAAAGAACAAGAAGGTAAAAGGGAATGGATCAACCTTACTCTCATTGAATTTGGCTTAGAGAGGGAATGGCATACACTCTGAATTGGGTATCTTGCCCTACAGGAGAGTAGGGGGGAAGGGTATGAGAGGGGGGATGATGGAGGGAAGGGCAGGTTGGGGGGGAAGGGTTGTTAGAAACATACACTTTTGTAAAGCCACAGGGACAAAGTAGAGAGTAGAATAAGTCGGGAGGTAGGATGGAGGGAAATATAGTCAGTCAAAAAATGTTACCCACTTCTGACAAATCTGAAGTTGATTTCTTGGTCTATTTATCCTGAGTAATTCTTGGCAACTAAAGTGGTTCAGAATTTTAGGTTCTCTTGAGTATGAAAATTGAAAATATTCCACCTGAGAAATCCATCAATGGGAGAAAGAGAAACCAGTTCAATTTTCCAGAGTTCTTCTTGCCCACCATACACAAGTCTTAAGACCAGAGTTCAGATACCATCATGAGATTAGATGCACAGGGTAGAGGCAGAGCTCTTCTTAATTCTTTCTCTTTTTTTTTTGTTAAGTGTATATCCTAGTGTCATCTAGGTATAGGGAACTAATGAATACCTAGCAGAATCAGTACTTGATGGGCACAGGAATCAGGCAGTATCCAATAGTCAGAGGTTCAGTCTGAAAGACAGTGTCAGTAAGTTTGTTTCCGGAAAATTAATTATAGGTGGCATTTATGCTTAATGCTTCAGAAGTGCTATATAAATGTTATCTCATTTGAACCTCATGACAACCCTGTTCCATGGGGAATCTGTGTTCCTTGAGAGCAGAGGTTGTTTTTGCCTTTCATTTCATTCCCATATTATTAACAAATATTATTACTTTCCTTTTACAGATGAGGAAACTGAGGCTAAGGTAGGTTAAGTGATTTGCCTGTGATCACATAGCTAGTAAATTCCACTGGCATAATTTCCACTTAGATGCTTTCTAGGGACAGCAAGATAGTACAGTGGACAGAGCAATTGACCTGGAAACAGGAAAAGTTGAGTTCAAATCTAACCTGAGATTCTTATTAACTGTATGAACCTGGTCAAGTTTTGTAAGGTCTTTGTCTGATTCAGTTTCCTCAAATACAATATAGTGAAAATATCAGTGTCTGCCTCCCAGGGTTGCTCTGAGGATAAAATGAGATGTTTGTAAAGTGGTTTGAAAACCTTAAAGTGCTTTATTATCTTTATTATTATCAACAATTATTATTATCCTTGATTTCAGTTCCAGCACTCTAGTCATTACATAACACTGTCCTTACAGATATAAGCAAAGCCATGCCCTGGTCCCAATGGAAATGCAACAACTAGGCAGAGCTTGGAGAAAGGGACTTAAGCACAGAGGAACAAGTTAGGAATCCAGATACTAGAAATTGAGTGGGAGGATAGATCAGCAGCAAAGCTGATGATGCTGAACCACCAAAGCTATGAATCTCTGGGTCCTTCTATTTACTTCCCCCACCTAAGGGCCAGATTGGTTCCAGAGCCTGGGGCATGTGCTGTCAGTGAGTGTGGGTTAAGTGGCCCCAGCTGTGAGGACTACAAGTTTGCAGGGGCAGGGAGCCAGGCGAGTCATTATACTTCCACTACCTTTGAGGAACAATGGAATGTTGTACACTGCATCTCTCAAGGGATGCCTGTTTTGAAGAATGAACTCTGATTTAATCAGTTTTATGCATTGACTGCCTAAATAGAGTTCTTTCACATATTAGATTCTGTTTGGATTTTAATGAATAGTCACATGCAGTAAACAATGACCAGGGTATCAAACGTTAAAAAATCACACCCTGTCCTATTATATATATATATATAAGCACATGAATACATACATACATACGTACAAATACGTACATATATACACACATAGATTCTTATGTGTATACATATAAGTATATGTGTATATGCATTTATATTTATAGGCAAAAGGTTACCTGAAAAGGAGTACAAGTTAGGCTACCTAAACACATGCTAATGTAAATCTCTCTCTCTGTCTCTCTCCCTCTCTCTGTCTCTCTGTCTGATTGAGAAACATAATGGGATGGCAGAAAATGACAGAGTGAGAAGTCCTGGATACAAATACATACTCTTCAAATAACTGTGATTTGCGGCAATCATGTACCCTTTATCATCAGGTTTACTTCCTCATTTGGAAAGGGAGAAAATTGGACTAGATATTACTAATGGTCTTTTTTTCTGCTAAAGTTATATAGTTCAATAATGAGAACATTTTATTGAATGAAGTTCACATTATAAATACCCATTAGATTAAAGTAATTAAGCCAATGTTTAAATAATTATTTTTCCTTGAAAATGTATTACTTTTAGAAATCATGTACTTAATCATAAGGTGTATGTGTTTGTTTTCTTAATTAAGATTTGGGGAAATTGTTTTTTTTCATTAGTAAACATATACCACCCAGAAAAATTATATTGTAATGATAGAAAAGAAATATCATAATATTAGTTCTTATAATAATTTAATTATTTTAGGCAGTTGTTGAGGTATTTTATGTGACAATTGCAAAGGGCCCGAATGTCTTTCATTAAACTTCATTTAATTTAATAGACAAAGTTTATTCTGACTTTTTATTCTGATTTTAGAAAATAAATAAAACAAATTATGCTAAATTTGAGAAATCCAGTTGAATTTGCAGATGAGTGTTTGATTTCATTGGAGATGTCAATGAATGTTTAGAAAACCAATTTTGAAAGAAAATATGTTGCTCTAAATATCATCATGCTGTTCAAGGCATGTGAGGGTGAAGAGTAAGTATACCTAAATATCTGGAGCTTTCAATGTTTGTGCTGTCTCAGTCTTCTTTGATAAAGGGAAAAGAGAGCACCATGCTTTTCTTCTTAATAATGATCTAGGTATGCTTAAAATGAAGAAGTTAAAGAGAACAAACCCAATTCAATTAATGAATTCTCTAATTATTAGCTGAACATAACTTAAGATTTCCAAATATGTCTGCACTTGTAGTTGTGCTGTTCCCTGCTCAAGACATTCAGAGATAAAAGAAACATTGTTATATTTATTTCTGAATCTTAAGAACACAGATTTAGAAGTGAAAGAATTTTCAAGATCAAGTCCAGAGAGTTTAATGACTTATCTACAGTCTCACAAAATAAAAGCAGAGCTGGAATATGAACATTCTCTTACTACAAAAATAACATTCTTTACACTGTACTGTGAGTCTTTCAGTTAACTGTTGGTGTTTTTTTTTATAAGAACAAAACAGACATACACACAGATATTTATAAGTGAATTGGGAGAATATGTGTATACACACATATATGTATGTATGTGTATGCATATATAGACACGTATGTGCATATGTAGACACATATGTATTTATGTGTAAGGGTTTGACCCTTTCGTGGAAAAAAATAAAACATTCAAACGAGCTGCATCCAACAGGAACTAAGAGGCCAATCATGAGTTGCCCAGAGGAACACTATAATGACAACAAAAGAAGCCATAAGTGAGCCTGAAGCAATGGATGCATGAGTTAAGCCATGGATGCCACCTAACCATATATATGTCCCTAGATCACATTTGTTCCCTAGGTGGGCCAACTCTTTTCACTTATTTTTCTTATTATGGCATCTTATCAAATACATTTGCTTTCAATTATCTGTTTCCTTTGGTGGCAGCATATTAGAGTCAGAAGACCTAAATTTGAAGATTGTCTGAGACTTTTTCTTTGGCAAGGAAGTTAACTTCCATCAGCCTCAATTTCGTCACTTTTAAAATGAAGATAATAAAAACACCTACTTTACAGGATTATTGTGAGGATAAAATTAAACAAGATAGTATATAAATAAACCAAATGAAAAATCTTAAAACATTATTACTAAGTTATTATTAAAGGAAAATACATTAGAAGGGCCCCTCTCCCAAGCTATGTTTATAGTGGAAAGAGACCTACACAGTACTTTGAACTATGCTAACCAGGTTTAGAGTTGACTTATAAGTTGGAGGGTACCTGGTAGGTACTATAGAACAAACATGCATACATACATATGTGAACATACATATATGCGTAAGTGCAAATGTACATATTATGTACATATACATTGTACATATTGTGTACATATACATTGTGTGCAAGAGAATTAGAGAGATATGAGAAGAAAAACTAAAGAAATTAATTTTTTAGAAGAATTAATTAAATTTCAAGAATTCATTAAAGAAAACAATTTTAGAGAAGAAAAATTAAAGAACCTTGCTTAACTAAGTTAGAAAATGCCAAGAAAAATACAACTAAGAGCAGAGTAATTTATAGGTTGTCCCATGAGTCTTATAAAGTTTTAAGTAATCAAAGCCGTATAATTGAATTGACTTTGAATAAATAATTGCCCCAAAATGCTGGTGGTTTGGGGCAAAATCAGCTCTTGTTGAGACAGAAACATTAACTGAGGAAACAATGCCAAGAAATATAGAGCAAAGGCACTGAAATAGTTAACTTGACTAGCTAAAAAGACATTATATATCCCATACCCAGGAGATGTAGTTTTGTAACTTTTTTAGTTGGTTATATTGGTTTTATGATATCATGAAACCCACTTGTGTTCAATACACCTATATAGAATTCTCAGATCTATCAATCAAATTTAAAAGTCTGGCCCCAAATCCCCCAGGCCCAATGTTAAATTTCTCCACATTTGTCAAAGCCGCTTATATTGAATTCCCACCCATATCAATCTATTAGTTTCACCAGCTATGGAGTGTTCTTAAATGACTTTACATCACTTCCGGGTGCCTCAGAGAGGACTGAGAGCAATGAGGGGGAGTAGATACTGCCTAAGTGGTTTCCTACATGTATCATATTACCGGTTATATCAAAATATCCACCTGGTCCCTGGAAATTAGATATATGGCAAATGATTTTACTTTCCATAAAGTTACACTGAAGTTGAGCTGAAATGTTGATAATACCAACACTAGATAAAGTGACTATTTAAAATATTTTGCTTCCTGAATTACAAAATTTAAATAAAAACCACTTTTTTTAATTTTGGGATGGGGGAGAGAGGGAAGAGTTCAGACTACTTTTTCTACTCATGTAATAAGAGCATTGGTTGAATGAGGATATATATGAATGCCTTTGTGTGTCCTAACAAGCTATCAAATACAGGTAAGCAGAGTCAACTGTATCCTAATACTCAGGATGCTTTAATTTTCGTAGTTCTCTGATATAAGAACAGGTTTCAGCAATGTTTTCTATTTGAGGAAGCATTTAATTTGGTAGAGCAGATGTTGCCTCAATGATAGCCCCAAGCTTATGTCAAAATCATACAACATTCCTAGAAAGATGTAACATCAAATATAATGTTTTCCTATTACCCTCATATCATTCATACCAAGTGAGACATAATAGAGACATGCATGCTCACTGAAGATATTTGCCACAATCATAGGTGATTCTCCACACAGAGATAATATGTAAGAGGGATAAAAAAAATTGACATGCAAATCACTTTGGAACCATAAAGCACTATGTGAAATATCATCATGATCATGATCATGATCTTTATTTCTCTTAGATGGCAGGTTCTTGAGAGAAATGATTATTAAATAGCATTGTTAATATTGAGGAGACTCAGGATTTTTCCCTTCCTAGATCCTCATTCTCTACTGGACCATGTCAGAATCTGAAGGACATTATTGATGAATGAGGTTGGACTTGTTTTTTGATCCTGGATGGAAGCTGTTGCCCCACCCAACTAGAAAATTTAATCTAAGTGAATTCTGGCCCATTGTGTTCCAGCATGGAGGATTTAGGTGGGGAAGGGGAGGAGTTCCTTTTGTCTAGACTACACTCTATATGGCCTGATAGGTTTAGATAAGTATCTTCCACCAAGAATGAGTGATCAGAATCATGTCACCCAATCCCTCATTAGAATAGGTACATCTCTCATTACAATATTTATTGCCCTCAATTTTTAACCAGCCAAAACTGATTGCCACTCTCAGGAACATTCACTCTCCCAAGGGCATGCAAGCATTGAGTGGGTTCCATGAAGTGTCTTTGGCATTAGAGAGTGTCACTGGCACCTTTTATTAATTATTGCTAGCATTTTAATAAAGTATTAATTATCCAGAAACTATATATCTCAAACTTTTTATATATCACAGTGCCTCCAGATTTTCCTGTTTGCAAATGATGTGGTTCTAATTGCTTCAGGACCTAAAATACTGCTGAACCTGTGAAACAAAATATATGAGCTCAAAATGATTTGTTCTAACTATCCAAATAAGTGCAGTATTGGGTGATGGAGTAGTGGGTGCAAGGTTAGCCTTGGTCTCAGGAAGATCTAAATTCAAGTACTACTTCTGACATACACTGGCTGCAAAACCCCAGACATATCAAAACTTCTCAGTGTCCTAGCAGCTCCCTATCATATAACTTGCTGAAAATTGCCAACTTGAATCAATAGAGAGTTTCCTCATCTGGGAGAAACTCCCAAAGAACTCACAGATCAAGTGCCTACCTCCAAAGGGTGTTAAGGTGAATCCCCTGATCTGCTGAAATGAAACATATCCTGCGGATCTGTATACACATGCTTTGGTGCCACAGGTAAAGAGAAACATATGCTCTGGCTCAGCACTGATGGATTGACCTTTAGGATGGTTCAACAATCCATTATTCATCTCCATAGCGAAACACGGGCAATGTTGAGGATGAATTGTGACTGAATAGGAAAAGCATCGGTTTTAAAAGAACAAAATTCTCTCTCCTATTTCCTATTTTGGGACAGCTAGGTGGCACAGTGAAAAGAGCTCTGGCCTGGAGTCAGGAAGACCTGAGTTCATATCCAGGCTCAGACTCTTATTACCTTTTGATCCTGGACAAGTCACTTAACCTTGTTTGCCTCAGTTCCTTCATCTGTAAAATGAGCTGAAAAGGAAATAACAAAGTGCTCAACTATCTTTGCCATTCTCAGCATTTGGAGCCCCAGTGCAGGCTATGTCCATGGGAGGAAGAAGAAAGAAAGAACCCCGCCCCCCCCACACCCATACCCTCATACCCCTGCTAGCTATTAATAGGAAAGATGGCCCTCTGGGAAGGAGGCATGACCAGCACCAGGGCATGAAGTTGAGGAACACATCCAAGTGGTAAACATGGTAGGATGGGGTGGTACAGCCCACTGTACCACAACATCAGCTGCAGGAAGTCAGAAAGCCAGAACCCTACTTCCCCTTCTAAACTTAAGCCAAGGCTACTGTGTCATTAACACAGGGCTAACATTCATTCTCTACTCAGTGCCTCAGTTTCCTCATCTGTAAAATTATGCACCAAAAATCCCATATGTGGTCAGGAAGAATTGGACACAAATGAACAACAATTTGCTGTTTCATGAACCTAGAATTGGGTGCATGTCTTTCTCTAGTAGTAATAACTCCCCACATTCCTGCTTTGGGATTTTTTCCCTGAGTATAGGTGGCAAAATAGTGATCCCTTGAGGCTAAACTCTCCTCAGAGAAGTCAACCAGCAGCAGCCAAGCATGTTTGAGTGGTCAGAATACAGGGACCTTGGGAGGGTTTTTATATGAGTAGCCCATATTGTGAAAGGAAAATCAACCCAGTAGTATCACAAATTTACTGGTAATCTTTTGATTGTGAAAAAGTGTAACAAATATAATGGACTTCTGTGAATCTCATTATAGCCTCATGTGTATTCCTCTATATGTTATGGACCTTTGTAAGGGTAAGGGAATTTGGACATCTTCCCTGCCCCTTAAGGGGCCTCACTTGGAACACAACAAGAAAAGCTTGCATAGGGGATGCTTATTTTACAAGAAGGCCCACTTTTTGTTACTTTGTAATGAGGCGGTGGGTCACACAGGTTGTGATGTTCTCTGACCCTGGAGAAGGCTGTATATACCTCTGAGGTGAGGCTTTGCTTTAGGGTTCATTTACAGGAGGAGTTGTGTGATTTAGCCAGATGAGATTCTGGGTAGTTGTTGAGCCCCCCGGCTTTGAAAATCCGGATGCTAGAGCTTCTCTCTCTGGTAACTAACGCGGTATGGATGTAATGGTCAGACAGCTAGAAGCCCTATCTGTTGGTCTGTTGAATTGTGTTATTTTCTCTCTGTGTTTTTGTCTGCTTGTAATTTCTGTTTATAGTTTCTGAAGTTCAGGGTGCTGACTACCCTGAGCTAAGTGAATTATACATATATATATATATATATGTATATATATAAACATATATATATATGTGTATATATATATATATGTTTGATTTAAGTGAGATTGTTAACTCCTTTTCAGTTGCTTTCCTTTAGCAAAGTAGATCAAAGAACCTGTGCTAACAGCCATCCTGGGTAGGCTGGGGTGTTTTCTGTTACACCCGTCTTATGTCCTTTGTTATGGATTATTATCTCACATTTTAAGTATCTGTGAATGTGTGCTTATGGGTATTTTTGTTTTAGGAAATTCTTGTGGGATGGAGCAAATTAATAGCTGTCCTACAACTGTACTTTGAATATCAAGTAACTTTCTAGAGAGGATTATAATAATTTTTATCAGGGGAGACACTAGGCATGAATCACCCCTAAATTTTCACTTGAGAGATTTTCACCCAGGTTTCCAGGGCGGGGACATTTATATCCAAAGAATGCAAGAAGAAAGGGAGGGAGGAAGGAAGGAAGGAAGGAAGGAAGGAAGAAAGAAAGAAAAGAAGAAAGGAAGAAAGGAAATAAGGAAGGAAGGAAGGAAAGAAGGAAGAAAGGAAGCCTGAATTCCCTTTTTTCTTTTCAGGCTTCTCCAGGATTGATAGTGGCCTATGTGAGTCCAGCACAGGAATGTTCTGGTTTTTTTTTTGGGGGGGGGGGGAGGGTGGGAAGTATGGAGGTGGGAGGACCTGGTTTTACATAGTGTAAACAAACAAAATAAATAAATGAATGGGATGACAGGTAGTTACAGAAAGAGCTCATGAAACTTGTCCATCAGCATAGATATAGATACAATAAATAGTCAATGAATTTTACCCAAAATTGAACTAGAGGAAGAAAGCAGACTGGATTGCTTTTGGAAAAAATGTTTAAAGCTTTTAATAGTCTAATGTTTCTTTTGGAAACCAAGGCATATCTCTTTAGTGTATATTTTTCTTGGCATGATGTGTATCTACAAATCATGAAGTACTTCAGCCTCTGAAAATTTACTGAGGTGGGACATTCAAGGAACCATGGAGAAGCACAAGATGGAGAAGAGTACACTAAAATGCATTACCAATGTGTCTATACACTGGTATTGTATACTACAATAATTATACAAATTAACATGAAGAATTATACAAGAGAAACAGGATCAATGTAAAGGATTTCATAAATGTGATACATAAGCAGAACACAAGGTAGACCAGTCACATGATTGATGAATAGCCCATATGTTCCTTTGAGGTTCCTGTCATATTTAGTTATCTAGTGGAAGGTTCATGGACCCCCAGGGGGAGGATTAAAGAAAAATTTGAACAAGATTTATGTGTGATTAGAAGGCATAGGTGGTTTGAGATCTGTATCTTTGAATTATGTCACAAAACTTTTTTTTTTTTTGGCTAATGAGAAGGATGGACAAGTTAAGTGTCCCTCAGACCTCAAGAACCAGGACCATAGTCCCCTGAAAGCAAGCATAGAAAATCAAATATTATCCTCACTAAGGCCTGAGGCATAGTTACATTTCTTATAGGAGTGGTGTGACAATCTAATGTCCTAGAGCTAGCAAATTCTCCCTTTTTTTCTCTTTACATCCCTGTCCCCTCTAATTTGAAAGTGGAAGTTCTCTAGGAATTAGCTCTCTAATACCAGCTCCTTTTCTTATTCCTAGCTACCTCCAAGATACCACTCCTTTTTCTCTTCCTTCCACTTCCATTGCACACTCCAAAAGTCTAATCTAGTGTTAACAAATTGTCTTTTAATAAACTTCTTATTGGACCTTTTGTACTTCTTCTGATTTCTTGAACTCAGAATCCTGGCTCCCTCCATAACCAAAAGATAACTCATCCCAAGACACTATGACAAGGACTGGTTTCTTACCTTGGTATCTCACATATGATCACATAGTAGGCCAAAGGGAATAGAAATCCTAGATCTTTGCTCCTTGTAGTCCCTTCTGGGTCTTCTCCATGGACCCATCTCCTAGCAATTCAATTCACTTCAATTCACTTCAATTTAATTAACCCAATTCAATCTGGCAAGAATTTGTAGCCATTATTATGTGCCAGGCACTTTGTTAAGTACTAGGGATATAAAGAAAAACAAAAACATGAAACCTTCCCTCAAGTTCACATTCTAACGAGTGAGAAGAAAACCCTAGAAATAACTGCAAATATATACAATTATTTGGTTTAAATGGAGGTGATTTTAGAGAGAAGGCACTATAGTAGCAAATGGATTTGAGGAGAGAGAGAAGGAAGTCTTCTTGCAGGAAGTGAGAACTGAACTGATATTTGAAAGAAGCCAGGATGCAGAGATGAGGAGGGAGAACATGGCAGGAATGGAGGGCAGCCGGTGAAGAGTAGAGGAGTTGGGAGATGGAGTAGTAGGTGAGAACAGAGGTTAGGCTGGTATAGCTGGATCACAGAGTATATGAAGGGAGAGTGAAGTATATATGACTATAATCTTGTGTGTCTTTTACTGACTTTCTGTCCAGACAACTGCTAGTACCTCTTCTTCATAATTACCTTTTATGTGTATGTATATGCATGTATATATATGTACTGTATATTTAAATGGCATATCTTGTCTTCCTGGAGAATGTGTAAGCTCCTTGAGGGCAGGGACTATGATTTATCTTTTTTTGGACAAACTTATCCTAGTAGTTGGCACATAGTAGTCCCCTTAATTCAGTGGACAATGAATTGAAGTATCAAAATATAACTGAGGGAACAGGCATAGGGTGGTGACTCAGCCATAAATATTCTTCTGATTCCAGTACCAGTATTCTTTCTCCTAAATTAATGTCTTAAGTATAAGGAAATTAGCATCCTATGTTCTGTATATGATGTGGTATAAATATTAACAAACCATTCTCCACAGAGTCAAAGGGTGAGGTAGGGACACAGAGTGAGTTCAGGTAGATTGTTGCATATTTCTTCCCATGACTTATACTCAAAGGCCATGATTCAATACTGGAAAGGAAAATAGGACAGTAACATAGTCAGGGATGAGGTAGACAGCACACATGCTACACTGATACCCAGGAAATGTAAAGAGGTACAAAAGCCCCTGCCCCACGCCATGTTAGGTATAATGTTGTGGAGTAGCAAGGAGAACAGGGACAAGAAATATTGGAATACATATCTGAGCAATGGATGACGAAGCTATTCATTGCACTGATTCCAGAAGATCAATGATTACACATGCTACCCGCCTCCTGAGAGGTGATGAACCCAGAGTAAAATCTGAACCATATATATTTTGACACGGCCGCTATGGGATTTTATTTTGCTTGACTCTGCCTATTTGTTAGAAGGGTTTTGTTTTTCTTTTGCCTCACAGCCCATAGGGGGAAAAAGATTTTTCCTAATTGAACGAAACAAATTAATTTTTTAAAGAGCTGTCTAAGGTGGGGCAGTGTGAAGCCACTGGCCAGTGGGCTGCTGTGGTTTTCCTCCAAGGTAAGTCTCTTAGGCCTTCCTGTGGGATCATCCATAATGAAAGGGAAAAGCTCTTGCTGTTGCCTTATTTGACCTTACCGAGTGTTTATGTATTGTGTTTTACCTTTTCTTCATTTTCTAGGAGGGAACTATGCAAGAGACTTTGTCTTTTTAGAATTCATTTGGAATTATACCTTAGGACCATAGAAAACACAAGTAAGCTTGTAAAAGAAAATGATGAACAGTGTGGCTTATCTTGATTTTTATGTATCTTTTAAGTACAATAACTGAGCTCCAAAATGGTAAATTAGGGTCAATATAGACAAATGTGATTTACCTTTCTAAGGAATTAAAAGTAAGATAATTTCAGAAAATGTTTCTTTGAAATGCATTAAAGTTTTACTGATTCTAGACAATTGGGGGAAAGGCCAAGCTAAATTAGGGAAATTCTTAATGGGTTTTTAAACGAATTCAAACTAACCAAGGGACATAAGCTTCTAGGAAAAATATTTTTTTTAAAAGTATCTGTAATTATAAAAAATTTTTGGTGTCAAAACTTATGCTTTTAGAGTACTTGAAAGTTCTACTTCCTCTTGCAAAGACTAAATGTTGTTATACACATTCGAAATTTTATTGTTAATTGCTTCCTTTTATTTTCTTCCCTGATGCTTAGAACAATATTTTTTGCAGGAAGGGGCATTTGATCTTGTGATTTCGTTAATATGCAGGGGTATCACACTCAAATAGAAAAGGGTCCCTGCTAGGTCACAGGTTGACATTATCTGTGTTTTATTGTATTTTTATTTATTTTGTCAAATATTCAATTTAATTTTAATTTGGTTCAAGCTGCACTATGGGGTTTTTTCTTTGGTCCCACAGGGCCGGCTGACAACTATTCCTCTCTAGATCACCACTATTATGCAGTTTAAGAGCTTTAGATTGTTAACTATGAACACTAATGAGTTGAATAGCTTGTTCCATAGGCATTACATGGACAGATTTTGTCAGAGATGAGACTTGAATGCTGGTCTTTCTGATTCCTGGACTAATTACTGTGCATAATGTTTGTCACAGGCCCACCACAAAGTAAGACATCAGTAAATATGTGATGAATTGAATTGTATAGAACCATTATAATCTATATAAAACAATACTTTCATATCACTCAGTCAGATTATTTGGGGTGTTCAGGGAAGGCTAACATCTCTGGTGTCCACTTGTCATTCAAGTTTCCTCTGAGGCTTCAGGAAGCTGTGGCATGTGCCATAGACACACCCTGGTAGAAACCTCTCAGCAGATGGGTTAAACCACATTGAAGGTAACGGACAGGCCTCAAATTTATCAGTGAGTTAGGGGAATGTCTATCCCAAAGATGTGAAGACTTTTCCTGGCAGAATGGGCAGGTGAGAACAATTTATTCTAAAGGCCATGAAGGTGGCAGAAGCAGGTACTATGGAGTGCTTAGAGCTTGGTCACACATAAAAGATATCAAAGGCATCCCCTGCCTCCCAGGCCATAGCCAGTAGTCTTGACTTTTGTCCTGCCGCTGGACTCAATGACTCTGAAAAATGGAGTGGGGCTGATGATTTCCTGCAACTCTGCCTTACTTAAATCCAATTCTCACATGAGTCAAAACATCGCTCCATGATTCCAACAGTACTGTTCAAAATGAAAAACAAACAATAGTATAGTTCCCCTCAATCACCCCATTAGATAAGATCCCCTCCATGCAAGAAATGTAACCTTTTTCACTTTTGGATTTTCTCACCTAGTATATTAGCATGTATATATTCTCCATTAAAGAATGTTTGCAATATTGAACTGAAATCTTCTATTCAGCTCTAAGACCACTTAATTTGTTTTAAGATTCGTTTCTTAATCATTTTTCCATGACTTGAAAGAGCTGTGGTGCTTTTAAATGAATTCCTCAGTCATTTAACAAGCTTTTAAGTGCTTATTATGTGGCAGATATTTTGCGCAACATTGACGATGCATTCATAAGAAAGACAAAGAAGAAGAAAAAAACAAGGAGGAGGAAGAGACAAAGAATGAAAAAAGAAAAAAAGGAGGAAGAGAGAAAAATAAAATTCTTATAACAAATGTGCATTTTTCACACAAAACAATTTTTTTCTATTTCCAAAAAAATTTTTCTATTTCCCAAAAATGTATTTCTTATTTGAACCCTTAGTCCATCAGTGTCTGAACAGTGAATGTATATCATATTTCAGCAGCAGCTCCCTGGATTTGTGTGAGATTGCTGCATTGATAAGAATTCTGAAACATTTCAAACTTGCTTTTTTTTAATGTTGCTATTGTATGATGTCCTCTTCCACTTCTTATTACAACACTCTGCATCAGCCCATACAATACTTCACAGGTTTCTCTGAATCCACCCATTTCATCATTTCTTATTGCCCAGTGGTATGCTAACTAGTCAGTCATTCTCCAGTTCATAGGCACCCCTTTGGTTTGCCACTTAAAAAAAACAACCAAGGAAATAAAAACCTTTCTATAAATGTTTGTGTACATTTCTTTTCTCCCTCTTTGATCTCTTTGGGAGTATAGGTCTAAATAGGAAAAAGAGGCATTAACAGTTTAGCAATGTTGAGGAGAAAATGTTTCAAAATTACTTTCTAGGATAGCCAGATGAACTTACAGCAGGGAGCTTAGATTCTAGTGAGAGAGAGAAGAAGAAATAAAATACCTAATTAGATGGATACACAGGAGACAGATAGGAATCTGAAAGAGGAAGAATAACTTCTAGGAAATTTAGAAAGGCCTTCTGCAGAAAGTGATATTTTAAGTGGATCCTGAAAGAAGCTGGAGGAAACCAGGAGGTAGAGATGAAGGGCTCAATGTTCCTGTCGTGCGAGACAACAAGCACAAATATATGGAGGCAAAAGATGACGTGTTTTGGTGAAGAAGAGCAAGTCAGGTAGTGGAGCTGATTTGTAGAGTCTGTGGAGTAAAGTACCATTAAAGGCCAGGAAAGGTAGGAAGGAATTAGGTTATGGAGAACTTTAAATGCCGAACAGAAGAATTGATATTTGATTTTGTAAGTAATGAGCTAGGAGACCACCCTGAGCAGAAGATTAACATGGTCAGACTGAAGTTTTTAGAGAAATTACTTTGTCAGCTGAACCAAGGAAGGATTGGGGTGATGAGAGACAGGGACTCTAGAGAGGAAGCTATTTCAATCTTCCTGGTGTGAGGTTTTTGGGGGCCCAAACTAAGATTGTGATTATGTGACTGGAGAGAAGGGAGCATATATGAGAGATGTAAAGGTGAAAATGACAAACTTTGGTGGTTGAATGGATATGTGGGATGAGAAGGAGAAGAAGATGACACTTAAGTTGAGATCTGGTAGACTGGAAGGATGTCATTATCTTATAATATAATAATGCTGGTGACAATAATAATAATGACACTGATAATAATAATAACAATAAAATTCAGAAGAGGGGAGAGTTTGGGGAAAAAAGATAATATGTTATATTTGGGATATTTTCAATTTGATAAACACAGACATGGTGCTAAGCACTGGTGAGACAAATAAGACAAAGACGGTCTCTGCCTTCAAAATTCTTACAATTTATATAGCTCCAAAAAGGAAGCTGGAAAGGGTAAGCAACAGGCGATACCTGACACTGGATTATTATATTCTATGGAGTTTATACCAAGTAGAGCTGCTGATGGAATATGGAGAGTTAGCTGACACATGTTGGGATTGAGAAGCCTATGGGACATGTAGATTTTCCTAAATTTGATAGTATTAGAGGAAATTGATGATTGTTAATGATAGCCAGAGAGATGGAAGGAGGGAGGAAGAGAGAAACAGAGACTATAAGAAAGAGAGCAATATAGAAACCATTTGCATAGAGATAATGGAATTTATGGGAGCTGATCAAGTTAGCATAGAGTAAAAAAAGGTACCATGTACAGTGAAGACTTGAGTAAGTACTACATGTCCCTTTCTGGTCAGTACATAAATTATACATTTCTATAGGTAAATACTATCTTATTGTAGCCACTTTTTAAAAATTCTAGATGATCCTTATTCGAAGATAAGATATACCACCTATCCTTTTGCTTTCTACAAAAACCGGATGGACAAAGACAATTTTCAAAATGATCATATCTGAAAATTTCCAGGTAAGGATAACTCACTTCTTGTCTATTCTCTTTTTACAAAGCTCTAATTATTAGAATCTTATTCTCTATCTGGTGTCCAAGTTTCATCCCTATCATTTCTACCCATTAATCCCCAGTTCTGCTCACTGGAACCCCATAACTCCTCTTCCTTGTAGCAGTTCTCTTCAATAGCCATCCTTGGTAAACTAACTGACTGGTGTAAGCAGAACTGGTAACCATGGACCAGAAATTTTTGGTGGGTAAAACCAATTAGACTTCATAAGGAAGGAAACCATGGAACATTGGTAAAAATATGTGATTTGAAATTTGGAAGATTTAATATTAATTCCTGTCTAATTCATTGTGGGACCTTGGAAAGTAACTTTTCTTCCCTGGGTTGCATTTTGTTCATATGTACAATGAATGAGGATTTTGAACCTAATTATTTCTAAAATCCCTTCCAGCTTTATATCTATGGTCCTAGGGTGAACTGTAATCTCTTTTTTTTTTTTTGTAACTAAGGTCTAACAAATAGAACTAGTTAACCAATTAATGAATCAGCAAGCATTAATTGTCTAAAATGTGTCATCCATTACTATAAACACTGGGATACACATAAAAAGAATTAAGTAATCCTTACTGGAAAGAAGATACAATTCTAATGGGGGAGACAAGTATACATACATCTATGTATGTGTGTATGAATAAATATGTATTTATACATAAATGCACACACATATACACACATACAAAATACATATAAAGAAAAATAAAAATCAAAAAAGGGAAGGGGAGGGGAATAACCAATATGTATATAGACAGACATATAGATAGATAGACAGACAGACAGATGCATATCAATAGTACCTACTGCTTGCCATGTACTTTTACAAATATCTCATTTGATTAAAATATAGTCTAAATAAAAGGTATGTAGTTTGCGTGGGAGATCACAAGCAGTTGAGGGAATTCCTATAGAAGGAAAAGTTTCATGTAGAAAGAGATGCTTTAGTTTCATTTTGAAAGAAGAGAGGAATTACTTGAGGTAGAGGTGAGGAGGGAAGGCATGAAAGTCAACCCAAAATGTGAGACAAAATGTTGCATATGAGGGACAGAGAGAAAGCCAGTTTGGCAAAATGTGAGAGGGGGACTAATTTCAGGTTGTGAAAGACTTTAAAAGCCAAACAGAGGCATTTATATTTAATACTAGGGACAATAGGGAGCCAGAGGAGTTGATTGAGTAGAGGAGTAACATGCTCTGATCTGTGCTTAAGGAAAAATAATTTTGGCTACATTATATAGGATGGCCTAGAGTGGTGAACTGTTGCAATAATTTGAGTGAAAAGTGATAAAGGCATTTACCCATTTCAAAAAAAATAATTTTTATTTTATCTTCCCAAAGTATTTTCAAGTGAGAAATATTTTTATTAAAAAATCCTTTGACTAAATTTTCTTCCATGGTTTATAGATTCATACATGGACGCATTGATCGATCACATACTTACAGAGTGGCTACTATGGACAACTAACTTTCATTTGAGATTTATCACATGTTCTTGATTTAGAAATAAATCATCTGCTCGTCTCCAAAATAATTCTTATTTGCCTGCGTTGCCCATTATCCTCTACCATTTTAAACTGCAGTTAAAGATGTTTTACTTCAAGTTAAAATAAATTCAAAAACTAGCCAAAAAACCTAACATTAAATAATATAAAATATTCTTCAACAAAAATTCCATATATAACAAAATATTAAAGCAGACCAAAATATATCATTTTTGATGTCTTAATTTGCATTTGTAAATATACAGCCCAGAATCTTGGAGGGCTACTTTTAAAAAAATATCAATAACTGTAAAATGACACACCCAGTTTCTCTTTTTGTGAATTCCTGTCTATTTCAGTTTTCAATACTGGAAAGTGGAAAAAAAAAACCAACTCCTATTAAGATGCCTCCTTTCAATCTTTCATTCTAGGCTCAGTGATTCTATGAATTTAAATTTGAGAGTGAAAAAATAGGAGTAAAGAAAAAATCATAACTATTACTGGAAACAGTTAACAATACAGTTTACTAGAAGCCTTTGCTAAGCTCGCACCATTTGACAGTAGTTTTAATAGTTCTAGCAGGATCACACCTCTTCTGTGCTGTGCACCAGCCTTGTGACAGAATCTCTAATTCAATTGTTGAAATCACCAGCTGCTTTTCTTTATTGACAAGGTCTTCAGTATTTTGGTGATTAGATTTCTGGAGTTGTTTCGTACCTCTGACATTTTGGCTAAATTTTCTTCATTTTTCTGAGTCTGGAAGATCAAGAAAACCTGGAAATATTAAAGACTACCTAATTACGGCATTTATATTTAAACATGTTCTAAGAAAGGTTTGAAAGATAGATAAGTTTTAAATCATATCATAGTACAATAATTTTATATCATATATTATTACATTAATTTTCATTTTAGGTATCATTAATTAAAATGTAATATAGCTTTGTAATATTAAAAGTCTATAAAACTATAACTCAACTTTTGGAATAAGAGAAATAATTTTGTCAATGAGTTTGAATGACAATTTGCTGGATTAAATAATCAACTTTGATTTCTTTTTTAAGCCCCAATGGCAATCCAATTTTGATGCACATCATATAATTAATTTAGTATTTCTGCCATTGATACTTTCCTGAACAAAAGATATGGCAAGTTTTTAGTATCAGGTATGCATTTGATAGGCAACTTAGGTAGACACATGTTCTGCATGGAAAAATAAATATGAAGCTTGACAGTGGTTCAAACTTGTTCAAAACAGTATCTGACAATGATCAACTCTGAATCAGGTGAATGTGTGACATATTAGACATAAGTATAATATTTCATCTTGCAAATTAGACCTATATATTATTAAAGTTATTTTTTTCCTGGAAAAGTATACACATTAAAAATACATGTCCTTTACATGGGGAGAAGGGGGAAACAAAGATTTAGTTGTATCAGCAATTTCTTCAAAGGCAATTTTCAAAGATCCCCCAAATCAATTTTTGATCTCTA
>CM053580.1:362990811-362993311 GCA_028627135.1 Pseudochirops cupreus
TTTAACGAGAGGTGGTTGGAAGGAACAAGTGTAGATGTTTAGTAATTAAGGTGGGAATAGTTCTAGAAAGATAACTTGAAGAGTTGACATAAATAAGATTTTCTTTCCTTCCTTTCTTCCTTCCTTCCTACCTTTCTACTTTTCTTCCTTCCTTCCTACCTTCTGCCTTTCTTCCTTCCTTCCTTCCTTCTTTCCTTCCTTCCTTCCTTCCTTCCTTCCTTCCTTCCTTCCTTCCTTCCTTCCTTCCTTCTTTCCTTCCATCCTTCCATCATTTGTCCCTTCCTTCTATCCTTCTTTCCTGGGAAAGAGAAGAGGGATAAGGACTTTGGAAAAATTTGACTTGTGTGGAGCATTTGGGATCTATTGGCAGATACCTCTGTCTTGTCAGTATAAGATAAAGGGATATTCATCATCAGAAATAAAGATGAGCAGAATTGAGGTTTCCAGAAAACAGAGGAAAAATTCTATTTTCCAGTTCTGTAATTAAAAAAACAACAGAAGTCTATAGAGTTGCTGTTTTTATAATATTAAAAGCTATGAGCAAAAAAGCCCTTTAATTTTTAGTGATAATGTAGGTTGCTGTTTTTCAATATATCTCTAGAGGGGAAAAGGTGAAAATAGTGATAAAGCTAGATATCTATACATACTAAAAGAGAAGTTGAATGGTATCAGAATTGTTCAGGTAGCCACATATGAATTAAAAAGTGGGATGACTGACAAATAAACACACTTTTCCTTAAAGTGTTTTTCTTATAACAACTTTATGAGATCAATGCTAGCATCCTCATTTAAAAGATAGAGAAACTGAGGGTTTATGGGGCTAAATTACTTAAACAAGATCAGGCAATTAATATATGTCAGAAGGGAAATTTGAAGGCATTTTTGTCATCCTCCACCCAAGCCTCTTTTTACTACATAACTCTCCCTTCCAGTTTTTATTTCATTTTTATTTATTCGTTCATTTATTTTGGTTTGTTTGTTTATGAAGAGAGGTGTTTCAGGTTTGGTATGAAATTCTGAGGTGATGGATTCTTCATGTGTGGGTTATATTAAAAGGTGGAAAATCAGCAATGTTATGAGGCAATTTTTACTTAGGGCATTCCTGTATACAACAATCACCTGCAAAGTACACTTTTATATGGTCTTAGAGGTAGAAACCCTTAAAGATTATCTAATTCAGTAACCTCATTTAATAGAAGTGTGATGCAGAATAATAATGATAATAGCATATTTTACCTACCATTTTACATATTTTATGTATACAAACATTATCATTTGATCTTCCCCTTATCACGCTAAGGTGGGTAATATAAGTAAAGTCATACATTAAATTATTAAGTGGTGCCTGGGCAGGGACCTAATGTTGTCCAATCTATGAACTCTAGAGTGAATCGGGTTCAAGGTTTAGCCACTTAATGGCTATTTTGGGGTCCTTCTGGCTCTGAGTGAATGTTTCTCTTTTGGTCAGCAAACCTAAGGATCTTCCCCTCCCAGATTGACTTTTTTATTAAAGGGGCCATCCCTTGACTCACTTCTTAAGAGGACTTTTCACTAAATGAGGATTAACTCACTCAAAATGAGAACCTGAAAAAACCTTAGCCTACAATGGCCAGGGTCTCCCATTGCATCCTGGTCCATCCCCTGTCATTCAAATGAATATCTGGTCACTGGATCCAGATGGCTCTGGAGGAGAAAGTGAGGCTGGTGACTTTGCACATCCCTCCTTCACTCAAATCAAAGTCAACTGCAAGTCATGTCATCATCTCCCTGATGCCACAGTCCTCTTCAGGAACAAAGGATGAAGGACAAACATGACAGTTTTATGATAGGGGTTCCTGGAACCAGAGGACTTTCATTTAAGGGTTACCTCAGATTCTAATTCTGTGATCATAGGCAAGTCGTTTAGTCTCTGAATCTTGGTTTTCTCATCTGTAAAATGGGGTAATAAAATTTATATTTCATAAGTCAGGGTTATTGTGAGGATAACACTTTTTAAATTTTAAAGGATATTACATAATAGTATTTTATTATCATCATTCATTTATACATATTTTATAATTGAGGAAACTGATCATCACCCATGGCCACATAATAAAGCAAGCAGTAGAGGTGGGATTTGAAAGCAGATTGTTTTATTTTACTATTCATAATTTTTAAATTTTCCTATAAATAGGAAATGAGCTTTATACCCACACAGAGTAAAACAGAAATTACTCAATTATTTGAATGTCAGGTTATTTAGGTTAAAATAATCTTGTTGGTTCAATAATTTTAATAATTTAAATGATTTCTTTTAGCTACAACTATCTGGATAATTTGCTCAATATTTTAATAAAATTTACACATATAAATAAAACCTGATTATTTTAAAGAATTTAACAGTAAATTTATTATTATTTTCTTACAAATGCCAATAAAGAAATAAATAATCTAAATTGCTCTCATTAATATTGTCTAGATCATTTCCTGCAAACTTGATTTATTAGTTAGACTTTTAAGC
>CM053580.1:362998311-363004039 GCA_028627135.1 Pseudochirops cupreus
ATTCATAGATATAATGTTCTTTGATGTAATTTCCTGACATAAGAACTGTGTGCATATATAATACATATATGTATATAAACAAATGTAAGTATAGACATGCATATATATTGTATAAATTACATGGAAATGCCAGATCAAGGAGATATATATTTGTAATGAATAAAACTATAAAAAATATAATGCAGGAATAGTTATCAAGGTCCCATTGTGTACACAACAATATGCTTGGGCTGGGGAGGACACAGACTCCAGATGAGACATAGATCTCTGCCATCAAAAAATCTGCAGTATAGAAAAGGGGAAAGACATATAGAATAGAGTGCCATTTTATGTACATATACATGTTATATTAGATTTTATAATTCTCTAATGAACTTGACATTATATATATGTATGTATATAATAGCATATGTACCATTGTATGAATGCATAATTATACATACATATCTATATATGTATAATTTGGTTAGAGAGTGACAAAATCAAAATCTGAAGTGAGTCTGAATAGGAAGTCATTACCAACTGAGGACATTAGGGAAAGCGTCACAGAGAATGTGTCATGATCAAAGCTTTAAAATCTGGATAGGAATACGATGGTTTAGGGTGGGTGGGTGGGGAGGATATGCCAGAACAATCTGAGCAAAGACAAACATGTGAGGTAATACTATTTTTTCAAGTTTTATCTGAGAACAAAATGTAAGAAGAGGAATGGTGGGTCACCAGGGTATATAAGGCCTTGAATGACTGGCACAGATGAATAGAGTATTCATTGCTGTGTGGCTGGTACCGTGCTTAATACTGGAAAAAATATATAAGCAAGAAAGACAGTCCTTGCTTTTAAGGAGTTTATATTTTTTTATGAGAGAGGACAACATAAAAGAAGACATGGAAAGGGAGGATATGCATAGCTATAGGATGTAGAGAATAGACTACAAATTTAGCTAAAATGTCAGGATTGGTGCAAAAAAGGAGGAAGTCCAAATTTCAAGGAGAATGGAGATGTTTGTAGTGCAGGGCCATGGAGAAGAGATTGAAAGAAATTGCATGAAGGTTGAGCTCTGATAGATTAAGGCAAAAAAATGGAATTTAAATATTACTTGGATGATAAGAGGAAGTTTTTGAAGATTCTTGATCAGACTTAGATATAAGAAGACTAATTCTTGCAGTGGCATAAAGGATGAATGGGTGCAGAATAGAGCTGATGGAAGAATCTAGGAAGGAAAACTTTAAACAAAATTTGTAAAGATTCTAAGTATACATATACACATGTATACATATACACATTACATATGTGGGTGTGTATGTATATATACACACATGTATTCACATGCTTATTTAGCTGGCAAAATTCATTAGTTTTAGAGATGTCCCTTATTACAAAAATCCTACCCTAACCTTTCAAAAATCGTCTTTTATCTTATATACTCAAGAGAAACTCTTCTCTTCTTAGCTAAAGTAATCATATTTCAATATTTCTATCTCAAAAATAAAAACATATTTGGAATGCAAAGTCAAAATGTAACAATACCAAAACCCAATGTCTCTGTTATTGGATCTATTTCAAGGCATATCCCCCCCAACCCCAAATTTTGAGGTATTTCTACCTAAAACCACAGACATAGGATAAGTTCTAGTATTCTGGAATACCTACCTGTACCTGTGGAAGTGATGTACATTTAAATTGGGATGAAACTGTGTTCCATTTTATTTAACTCTCTACAATCTTAGAGCAGATTTCCTTACTCTCTCCTGCCACAGAACTTTGAAATCATTATGCAAAGCTTAGATTTTGTGGAAGAAGTCTTGCACTCAAAGGTAACCTCTTTAGTCAGGTTCAGAGTTAGGCCAAATTTAGTCTTTTTTTTCCCCAGGATAAAGAGGAAGGGAAAAAGCTAAAGGTCTTATTATGCAACTGAAGGAATATTTAGTCATCTCACTGCTCCTCATTTTCAAGCCATTGATGATGTTTTAAATGTCATTTGCATTGGAATCAAAGTACTAAGATTGAGTGAGTGGTAACTAAAGTTTATCTTGTTATCTCTCTTAATTTGTGTTATTATTTTAATTACATAGTTCAAAGATTTTCAGTTAAATTAGGATTCTTAATCCCAATTTTCAATATACATATGTAGATATATATATATGTATATACATACACACATATTTATATGTACATATATATATAAACCTTTTTATTGTTCTGCCAACACTAAAAACATCTTCTTCTTCCTTTGTCATAAATTGAAAGAGTGATAACATGGCGTAGTGTATAGAAAGCTGGATTTGGGGACTGGAAGATATGGATTCAGATCTTGCATCTAAAAAATACTGTTTAAGTGACCCTAGGTAAGTCATTAAAACTAATAGTGCTCTGGGATTCTCTCAAAGCTTATAAATTGTAGATAAATCACCAACATGAATTGGTAGAGGGAGTTATCCATGAATCTAGAACTCCCCTGCAAGTGGTGACACAACCTTCACTTGAAGGCCTCCATAATGGGACCCCACAATATCCTGAGGCAGTTTATTCAACTTTTGTACAGTTTTGTCAGTCATTCCAGTCAGTGGGAATTTATTAAGAGCTTACTACATTCCATAAACTAAACTAAGTAATGAAGGTGAAAAGGAAGCAAAAATGACCATGCCACAAAGAAACTCATATTCTAGTGGGGGAGACAACTTGAAAATAATTAAGTACACACAATATAATTGCAGTATAAATGGGAATTAATCTTAGGGAGAAGGAACTGGCAGTAGAAGGAAACCAAGAAAGCTCTCTTGCAGAAAAAGATGGAGAAAACCATGGTCCTAATATGATAATTACTTATTACATAGAAGAGAGAAATATTCATTTCTCACAAAAGATAGAAAAGGACCAGTAGGTGAATGACTTGAAATGACAACAAAATATTTTGCATTTGGTCCTAGAGGATCCCAGGAGTTTATTGGAAGACAGTTTATTCATAGAGAGCCATTAAAATTTGTGGAGTGGCATGGGGTAACATAGTCTGACCTTCAGGCAGCTATGTGGAAGATGTACTAGAGTGGGGATAGACTTCAGGTAGGAAGGCCAGGTAGAAGACCAGTACAGTTATCTAATAAAGAGGGTCCGAGTCAGGGTGGCAGTGGTATGAGTGGAGAGATGAGGAGGTATATAGAAAATGTTATGAAGGCAGAAATAACAAGACTTGGCAACAAATTGGATATGTGAGAGAGGAGTGGGGTCACTCAGTCAATAAGCACTTGCTAAGAGTCTACTATGTGCTGGGTACCGTGCTAACTGCTGAGAATACAAAGAAAGGAAAAATGTAGTCCCTTTCCTCAAGGAACTCACAATATAACGAGAGTAAAAACAAGAAAACAGAAACATGCAAACAAGATATAAGCAAGATAAATTTAAAAATAATTGAGGGAAGGTACTATCAGAATAGGGGGAATCAGAAAAAGCTTTACCCAAAATTTCCCAAAAAGTGGAATTTGAAGTGGGATTTGAAAAAACCAAGGAAGCCAGGAGGCAGAAGTGTTAAAGGGAATTCCAGGCATATGGGACAGTCAGTGAAAATACGTGAGTATAAGGGCGGCTAGGTGGCACAGTGAATAAAGAACCAACCCTGGAGTCAGGAGGACCTGAGTTCAAATCTGGCCTCAGACACTTAACACTTTACGAGCTGTGTGACCTTGGGCAAGTCACAATCCAAATTGCCCTGCCTTCTCCCCTCCAAAAAGAAAAAAAAATACATGAGTACAGAGATTTTATGTTATGTATGAAGACTAATAAGGAGACCAAGGTCACTTAATTGTAGAGTGGGGGAGGCAGTGAGTAGGATGTAAGAAGACTGGAAAACTAGGAGGCACCCACAGCAGCAGCTTTTTAAATGCCAAACAGAGATGGCAATGATATTTTAAGCTTATCTGACAGGGGAAATGGTGGTGACCTCAATAATACTAGGAAAGTTGTGATAAAGGTAAAGGTTTGGGGGGAGGGAGATAATTAGTTCTTTTTTGGACACTTGGAATTTGAGAATCTTATCAAACATCCATTTCAGGATCTCCAAAAGACAGTTGGTATAATGGCAAGAACAGGTGTACTTTGCTGAGCCTCTCCTTTGATTGTGTCAAGTCTTTGTTGGAAACAGTATACATTGTGTTGTGATTAATAAGCCTAAGGGAGTTTCGAGACCTTTCCTGCCTTTAATAGGTCTAATGTTATTACATGGAGCTCACAGTGGGAGGACTTTGCTAAAAGAGCAGAACAGGAAGGGTGGAATAGGAAGGGTACAATAGGAAAAAGCAGAGCAAAGAAAAGCTCAAGCACAAGCTGGGACCAAGCAGAACTGAGAGGGAGAATGCTCATGATTCCAGCACTATGCAGCAATCTTTCTGTTGGTCAGTCAGACAAAAGCACCCTGTCTGTTGTTTTTAGACAGAATTCCTGAAAGGACACTTTACTGTTACAGAAGCCCTGAAAGAGGAATTTTCTCTGTTACAGAAGCCCCAGGATTTTTCTGTTGATTTGTGTTTGATTTCTCAGACAGAAGCTTTGTGTGTTGATTTGTGTTAGTTTGTTAGACAGAAAGTGAATTAATTGATAGTTCTGGCAATGT
Source organism: Pseudochirops cupreus (assembly GCA_028627135.1). NCBI lineage: Eukaryota > Metazoa > Chordata > Mammalia > Diprotodontia > Pseudocheiridae > Pseudochirops > Pseudochirops cupreus. The sequence continues at coordinate 363,002,916 of CM053580.1, forward strand.
GAGTAAAAAAAGTCTTGTCTTCCTTGAAACAGACACTTCAAAGAGCTTGGAGTAGAGCAGTAAGCTGAGATACAGAACTGGAGAAGAGAGCTACATATATGTGAATCCAGGCAAGAGCTGGGAGCAGTCAGTTCATGGAGGGGAGCCCTGGAGTTTGGAAGGCAGCCTCCAGTCAAGATGAAAGAGAACTTTACTTGGGTAATCTGTATTGACTGAAAGATGGTAACTTCCTGTGGCCTAAGGGTGAGTGGTGTTTCTACTTTCTACTAACCCTCAAGGATGATTGGCGTATGAATGATTACGCCTTAAGGATAATTGGTTTAAGGGTGATTGGAAGCTAGTCTCAAGTTAAGATGAATGAAGTCTTTACTTGGGTACTCTATATTGACTTGTGACTTATTGAATGACATGTTTTGTTTAAGACTATGAGACCACCTTAGTAATAAGTTGTTATGTTATATGGTTGTGAATATTGTGCTTTAGTTTCTTGAATGTTTTTTTTAGATTCATTTATTTATTTTCTTGTTTACATGATTCATTTCCAAGAGATTTTAAGTTACAAATTTTCTCCCCATTTTTCCCCCACTCATCATCCCAAAACAGCCATCCCACTGTATAATTCCTCCCCCAATCTGCTCTCTCCTATGTCCTCCCACATCACCCCTCTGACTTTCCAGTAGGGCAAGATGGATCTCCCTACCCCAGTGCCTGTATATCTTAATTCCCAGTTGCATGTAGTTAATAATAATAGTAATTATTATATATGTATATATATATGTATACACACACATATATGTGTATATATATATATATATATATATATATATATATATATATATATTTAACATTTGATTATAGAACTATAAATTCTAGATTTTTTCCCTTCTTCCCTCATCACCCACCCTCACTGGAAATACAAGCAATTCAATACAGGCTGTACATGTGTAGTTATGCAGAACATCTCCACAACGGACATATTGTGAGAGACTGATTATATGTCCCTCCTTCCTAGCCTACCCCCACCCTTGTTCTATTCTCTACCCTGTCCCTGTACCTTTACTATGTGCTTACAGCAAGCCTCCCCCCGACCCTGCCCTCCCTTCTATCATCCGACCTCTCATCCC
>CM053580.1:363004539-363017039 GCA_028627135.1 Pseudochirops cupreus
TTTTCAAAATCCTTCTTAAGCTGCTCTATGGCTTGTAACAAGTCTACATTTTTCTTGGAAGCTTTTGGTGTGGGAGTTCTGACTGTGTTGTCTTCCTCCAGTTCCATGCTTTGATCCTTTTAGTCCCCAAAAAAGGAGTTTAAAGTTGGATTGCTGTTCTTACTTTGCTTCCTTTGCCTGCTCAATTACTTGGCTTTTTAGCTCTGTGGAACTCTGCTTCCAGAGGGGAAAGCTCTGTCCCAAATTGCTGGGGTTTTCACAAGTGCCAGAGCTATTAGGAGGCTGCTACAGCCCCCACCAGCTTTGGCTCACTGAAAATGCACCCCAGGATGACCACCCAAGACCACCACTCAAGACCACAATCTTGATCCAGGCAGCTTAAGGCAAGTGTGCTTGGCCTCTTAATGATTGCTTGGCCCCCTGGTAATCTGCAGGCTGGGAGCTTCTGAAGCAGCCACATGGAATTGGCTGCAGGGCCCCCACTTCTGCTGCTTCCTTGTCCTGGAGGCTGTTTGGCCAGACCCTCTTTCCCAAATTTAGCTGAGTTCCACTAACTTTTCACTTCGTCCTTATTTCTTATGGCTTGATAATTCTGGAAATTGCCACAGCTGCTACTCATCCATTCTCCTGAAGGATCCAGGTGTGGCTTGTCCTGGCTGCCCTGGGGCCAAGCCATGGTTTCAGGCCAGGCTGGTTTCAGTTCCCACCATGCTTAAATGAGCCCTTTCTGTCCCACCTGACAAGCTCCCTTCAGGGGGAGTTGTATTTTTTCTGTAATTTTGTGAGTTCTGGAGCCCTAAAATTTGTTTAGAGTCATATTTTATGGGTATTTGAGGTGGCTACGTGGGAGCTGCGGAGTTTTCCTTCTTCTACACTGCCATCTTGATGCTGCCCCCTCTTGAATGTTTTTCTTTAGTTTGCTGCTGAATAGAGAGTTCACTATTATATCCAATTAGATGCTTAAAGTTATTCATAGCAGCAGTCCTGGGGAGAGCACTCAAGATTGACTTTATAGTTGGTAATGGGAGATTAGAATTTAGGACAGAGATTAATTAAGGCTGAATAAGTAGATCTGATAATCATCTATATGCAGATGTTCATGACACCACCAAGTGAGACTGTAGAGGAGAGAAAACAGCCCAGGAAAGAACCTTGTGCATCACCCACAATCTGTAGGCATGACTTGAATTAAGATGTAGCAAGATTGTTAAGAAGTTTCCTTACCTCTCCACCCTTCTATATCAATCTGAAATTTGCTTCTCTGAAACTTTGAATCATAGGATTTGCAGCTAGAAAGGTCTTCAAAGATCATCTAGTTCAAGACCTTTATTTTATACATGAGGAAACTGAGATTCAAAGTGACAAAATGAATTTCCCAGAGTAACACAGATACTAAGAAGCAGAAGTAGGAATTAAGCTAATGTTATCTGACCAAATCCAGTGTTTTTGAAAAAAAAACACCCTACTTTGTACTATTTCTGCTTCATTCTTTCTGATTAAATAGACCTAATTTAAACCGCTTCACATCAAATATGTGAAGATCTGTCAAAACTCCTGCTAGGTGTTTTCATGCTATTTATCTCCATTTCTTTCAAATGACTCATCCCAATCTACTTAACCTCCTAGTTATCTTCTTCCAAACTTATTTTTGGTTATTAGTTCCTCCCTAAAAAATATCTTACCATGAATTGAATGCAGTACTCCATATACAATTTGAAAACAGCAGATAAAGTAGAATGGCAATCTCCTTTTTCTGGATACTTACAGCATGACCTTTGTTAGGGAAGCCAAACTATGTCTTAGGAAGGCAGTGTCCTATAGTGGGTAGAGCACTGGTCTCAGAGTCAAGAACACCTAAATTGTAGTCCTGCCTCTGACACATACTTGAGTCACACTTAATGAAAATTATTAAGGGCATTGTCTATGAATGCTCTCTGTTCCTCTCATTCTCACCTCACATCATTCATGTGATCTGTTCTTTCATGTGATTCATACATTGCACCTTCCCCCATGATATCCACCTTCACCCCTGACACACATGAAGAGGTGGTCTTTCTTGCCAAAGCAAACAACTCCAAAGGCACCCTTGATCCTTTTCTTTCCCATCTTTTACAGCATATTGCCACCTCTATCATCCTCTCTCCCACTAAACTTTAAACTCTCTCATGGTGAAACTCTTTAACTCTGCATTCTGATTTCCAATCTATCATGCAACCAAACCATTTCCCTCCAAAATTACCAGTGACCTCTTAGTTTCCAAATCCAATGGCCATTTCCCAAGCTTTATCCTTCTTGACCACTCGACAGTCTTGGTCATTATTGATCACCCTCTTCTTGATAGTTTCTTGTCTCTAGGTTTTTGTGAAATTATTCTTTACTGGTTCTCCTCATAACTGTAAAACTTTTACTTTTCAGTCTCTTTTATTGGATATTTTATCTAGGTCATGCTAACTAATTGTGGGTGGTCCCCAATGCTCTGTCCTTGGCCTTCTTTTCTCTTCCTACACTCTTTGATTTGATGATCTCATCAACTCCCATGGCTCAATTATTATATTTGTGCAGATGATTCTCAGATCTATTTATCCAGTCCTATCCTCTCTCTTGTGCCACAGCTCAAATTACCTTTTGGAGGTCTTGAATTATATCACTCAGGCAGGTATCTCAAACTCAGCATGTTCTAATTAGAAATCATTATTTTTACCTTAAACCTTTGCCTTTTCCCAACTTACCTGTTACCATGGGGAGACCATTAGTCTCCCATTCATGCAGGCCTAATTCCTCTTGCACTAATGTTTTCCCAAGTCTTGTTATTTCTACCTTCAAAACACTTCCCATGTATGTCCTCTTGTCAATATTAAAACAGCTGCCATACCAATTCAGGCCATCATCATCTCTTGGTTAAATTATTATAAAAGACTCAAAATTGGTTTCCCTACCTCAAGTCTCTCCCTATTCTAGTCTATATTTCAGTCAGCTGGTAAGATGAATTTTCCTAGAGAAAAGGTCTGACAGGGGCAGCTAGGTGCTGCAGTGAATAGAGCACCAGCCCTGGAATCTGGAGGACCTGAGTTCAAATTTGCCCTCACCCTCAGACACTTGACACTTAACTAGCTGTTTGACCTTGGGTAAGTTACTTAACCCCAAGTGCCTTGCCATCCCCCCTCAAAAAAAAAAGTAAAAAACGAAAAAGAAAAGGTCTGACCATGTCATATTCATGCTAATTAAAGTGTACTGGCTCTCTATGAGATACAGCATCAAATTTAGTTTATTTTGCTTATCTTTTAAAACCCTTCTCAACCTTTTCCTTACTGTTTCAGTTGTTTTATACTTTGCTCTCCTCCAAATAATCTATCATCCAGATGTATTGGCCTTCTGGCAGGTCCCTGCACATGACGCTCTCATGACATTCCTATGACATCTCCCAACTCATTGCCTTTTCACTATCTCTCTCCCTTTCCTGGAGTGTCTTCCCTCTTCATTTCTACTTCCTACCTTTTTTTTTAATAAAATTCAGTTCAAACCTACCTTTACAGAAACTTTCTTGAACTTTTCCCCATGCTAAAGCAAAAGTCTTCCCCTTGAGATTGTATCCATATTTATCCAATATATTTCTGTATCTATATCTATTTTTAGAATACAGATATATAGTTGTTTGCATGCTGTCTTCTTCATTACAATGTGAGCTTCTCAAAGGCAACAGTCACATTTTTGCCTTTTTTTTGTATCCTTAGTGTTTAAGCATTGTGTCAATAACATAGCTAGACACTTGTTGACTTGTCTGGACTTGACTTGACATACTGACTATGGGACCTTTAACAAATGTTCTAGTCTTTCAGTACCCCAGAATGCACTTTAAGACTGTGATTTGGAGAAAAGATGCTAGTCAACAATAGTAAAAAAGGGTCTCCTCAGCAAGATTAATCTAAAGAAGGGAAGAAATAATAATAACAGTAATAATAAAGATGATAATAATTGTGATCATGATTATAATGATAATTTATGTCACACTTTATGTTTCGCAAAGTGCTTTACAACTATTGTCTCACGAAACCCTAATAGGTAGGTGATATTATTATCCCTATTTTACAAATGATGAAACTGAGGCTACTTGAAGTTAAATAACATATAACCAGTAATTATCTGAGGCTATAGTTGAGTTCAGATTTTCCTAATGCCAACTTCAGCACTGTATTGCCTGTGCCACTTACCTGATAAAATCATGTTAAGACAAAAAAAAAAACCAAACATTTAAATTAGATTTTAGGGGGCTGTTCTATTACATTGTGGATAGCTATCTTGTCATATCTAGACCATTTTTCATTTGAACTGTTTTGTAGCTGCTACTCTACAACTTCTACTTGTGTGCCATATTTGCCTTTAGGAACACAAGAGCAAGGCTTTATACTTATCCCTATGTGAATTTATTTTAAGGTATTTAGCTCCCCTGTTTTTAACTGTTGAGATATTTTTGGATATTTCCCCTATTTTTAAACATACTAATTTTTTAATTAACTGTTTTGTGTTATACATATGATCAAATAAAAACTGAACACCTTTTATTAACAAGACACTAAACTTGGCACAAGGGATTCAAAGCAACATCATCCATTTTTCCTCTTGTATTAGTTCAGACAACTGAGAGTCAACTGTATTGAATTATCATCCGACTTTGTAATTAAATACAACTTTAAAAACAGAACATTTCTAAATATTTAAAATAGAGTATCTATCTTTTTTTGTCTTTTTAATATTGATCAAATAATTTTTAATTTTCAACATTCATTTTTTTTGGAGGGGGGAAGGCAAGGCAGTTGGGGTTAAGTGACTTGCCTAAGATCACATAGCTAGTAAGTATGTCAAGTGTCTGAGGCTGGATTTGAACTGAGGTCCTCCTGACTCCAGGGCCAGTGCTCTATTCACTGCACTACCTAGCTGCCCCCTCAACATTCACATTTATAATATTTTGAGTTCTAAATTTCTCCCCCTCCCTTTCCCATCTAATACAGCATACAATCTAATATAGGCTATACATACATAATCATATTAAACACATTTTTACATTAGTCATGTTGTGGAAGAAGAATCAGAACAAAAGGGAAACAACACAAGAAAGAGAAAAAAACCCAAAAGACAGAAAATAGTATGCTTCAATCTGCATTCAGAATCCATAGTTCTTTCTCTGGATATGTATAGCATTTTCCATCATGAGTTAGAGTATCTATCGATATATCTTTTAAAAATAGTTTGAAAAGTTCTAAACATAGAAGAATAGTCTACATAAATGAAATATAAACAGAAATTTCCTAAATCCTCATCTTGATGTAACTCATTTAATCTCAGTGAGCTTTGATGCTATATTTTTACAATTTCAAGAGCTTAGATACCTTGCATATTTGTACTTAAAATTACCAAATCATCTGGTGAATAGAAAGAATTAACTTAGCTGTGGATGTATGTATTTCTTTCAGATGCAGTTTCTTGAGAAATTTCTGAAAACACATGTAATCCTGTCCAAACACACACACACACACACACACACACACACATTCTCTTCTCTTATCAAATTTAATACCTAATCCAATTTAAAGGATTTTGAAAGTAAATGTTAAAGGACATATAGTACTTAACAGAGGAACAGTTACCGAGGCTTCCTATTACAAATATGATTATTTGTGTAATACGTTGGAACACTTAACATGTCTAAAGAAAAGTAACCCAGGATTTTCAATATTCAAGAACGTAATTTTCAAAATAGACTGGAACATGTATTATAGATGTTGTAACAACATCTGTTTTATGTAAACAAAAGACATTCTTGAGCAGGCACATTTTAGAAAAAGAAAGGAAGGACCAAAGGAAGGAAGGAAGGAAGGAAAGAAGGAAGGAAGATAGGAAGAAAAAAAAGACAGAAAGAAAGAGAAGGGAGGAAGGAAGAAAAAAGAAAGGGAGAAAAAAACATTTATTAAAAAAAAAGATGTCCAGTGAACCTATTCACACACTTTTATAACATTATAATTAAGCAAAATGTGTTTTTCACATTTTTTGCAAACAATAACTTTACTAAAATTTTTGTGGATACTAAGCCACTGTAGTTACAGTTTGACTTCCACTAATTTTCATTTTTATCAAGACAACAAAGGTAGTTCTTATGGTGTTCTTATAGTGTTGCCTCTGCAATTCATATTTTTAGTTGGCTAGCAGCTTTTTCTTGGGCTTTGGAATTGTGATTTTAAAAGGCAAAAATGCAATTTAGAGCAGAGAAGAAATCCCTCATCCAATTATCATCAGCTCACAAATTTGGGCCTTAGTTAATTAACTGTACTCTTTAGAATTTTGCTGAGAAATGAAGTCAATTTAAAATTAAATTAATTAAATTAAAATGTATTCTAAAACCTGATTGATCAAAACCCATTAATTTCAGTTTTGCTGGCTCAGGCCAGCACTGCCTTGTGTTCTGACCTGATATTGCTCTCACCCTAAATAGTTATGTAGTTAGCACTAGAATGAACAAGCAGCATATGCTAAAAATGAGAAAAGATCATTAAAATAACCTATAAAAATTATATATAATAATATAACTAAGTCATACATAAAATTAGCAATATATACCAGTCTTAACTTAACAATATAGCTATCTAATTCCAGAATTTTACTGAAGTTGCTCTGTATCAAGGATATCTCTGCCAAGATGACCCACCAGCAAATAAAAACTAACATATACAAATTTAATCACTGTTTTTACCCTCAAACTTGCTGATCATTCTTACTTAGTTATTTCTTTAAGTAATTTCCCAGTTTTCCATGTTTAAAATATTAGTATTTTCTCTGATGACCCGGAATCAAAATAGGGAAAAACATAAATCACTTGGATGGCTCTGGAACTCAATTCCCTCAACCAAAAGGTAAGTTGAAGTAGGACTTGAGGTCAAATTCTTCAGCCATTTAATAGCCTGTAATCCTAGAAATATTACCTAATCTCTCCTTACCTCAATTTTCCCATCTTTAAAATGGGGATTAGATTAGATTATCTCCAAGGTACCTTCCAGTTCAAAATCCAATGTCAAATGATCATATGAATAAATGTTTGTTCCCCTGCTCCATTTATGTAGACACTATCCCCGTAAGGTCTACCTTACTTCTCACCAAGACTTTTCTAACTTTCCTCCTGATTTTCTTGCCCAATCCACTCTCCAAAGCACTGCTAAATTGGTCTTCCTAATTCACAGAATTGACCATATTTTTACTGTGATCAATAGAACTCTTTACTTAGATTAATTGTCATATTTGAGTGTCACAATTTCCCTGGACTGGAGATACAATGCAATAGGTATTATTATGTTTCTTATTTTACAAATAAGGAAATTGAGGCCCGTAGAGATAAAATGACTTGCCTATAGTCACAGGCAGTAGAGACTAGAGAGGGAATTTGAATCCTGTTCATCCCAACCCAAAAACCAGCACACTATACATCCCAAAACCTAGTCAAAAAGCCTTCTGTGGTTCTGTATTCCCAACAGAGTTAGATACAAATATCTTATGCTGGTATTTAAGTCCACTGACAATCTGGCTTCACCTTATGACCAAATTAATTAGCACTATATTCATAGGAACACAGTTTCTATTCCCACAAAACTAGATTGCTAGCTATTTTGCCCTGCCCTACCACACATGTCCACATAAGACATGGTCATAGGATCATAGATTTATAATAGGAAGGAACATTAGAAGCATTGAGTTCAAACACCTGAATATACAGATGAGGAAACAGAGACCAAGAAAAGTTATGGACTTGTCCATACTGCTAATAAATGTGTGAGGCAGAATTTGAGCCCAGGTCTTCCTGTCTCCAGAACCAATATTCTCTCCATTATGCCATGCCATATCCTCATAATCTTAGAATTCTTTTTTGCATTGACATTAATAATGAATAGCACTTATATCATGCTTTAAGATTTGCAAAAAGCTTTATATTTTACCTCATTTTATCCTAAGCAAAAACATATGAAGTAGCTGCTATTTTTATTTCCAGTTTGCAGGTAAGGAGTTAAATGACTTACTTAGGATCAATATACTAAAGTGTCTAAGGCAAGACTGGAACACAGGTCATTTTGACTCCAAGTTCAATACTCTATGCCATCCTCTCCCTACCTGCCTAAGTGTACCACAGAATGAAGAATTTCAGTATTGTAGGACCTATGTGGCCTTTCAGTCAAGTACCTAAAAAAAAATCTTTTCTATTGAATTACTTTCAATCATTTTGGATTATGGCCACAGAAAGGAATTATTTCCAAATTGGGGTCATGCTTGTAGTTTTTTTTAATACTTTATCACACTTCTCTTTCACATTCTCCTTATTCTCAACCTGTACCTGTATTTATAGCATTTATGTATGTATATACATATATCAACATATATGCATACATACAACTGAAATATAAAAAAAAAAACAATAGCATGGATTCATTGAATGATAGACCTGGAAGGAACCTTAGAATTCATCTAATCTAGTCGGTTTATTCTGGAGATGATGAAAATGGAATCATGAAGGATGAAGGGGCTTACATAAAATACTTTTGCTCTTTTGTATTTTAAGTACCTCTAAAAGGTTGAGAAGGGAAATATAACATTGTAAAGAAGCTAGAACAAAGCTGAGGTTTGCAAACTTCACTAAGAAATAATTTGCAAAATATTTTTCATACAAACAAGGAACTTGAACTAGGAAATCATGGAAGTATGCTTGCTAAGGTAGTGAGGCAGTGTATTAGTTCATGATTTTGTACCCTGACACTATGAGGGGTGAGGGGAACTTACAGATCATTTGCTGGCATGGACTTAAATGAAGGCTACATTGGAGGAAGAAAAAGAGATAGACAGACACCAAGACAGAAAGACAGAAACAAGGTTTCTAGATGACCCTAAACATTTATAGCTACTTTCATGTACTACAGCTCAACAACAAAATCAATCCATAAACAGAAGGATGAAATGGCTGTTGTTGTGGAATCTCATGTACATAGATTAGAATTCATTTCATAGTTGAGAATCCTGTCTCTTGATATGGGGATGTGGCTTAAATAAATATCCAGACAAAGGATCATGTGAGAAGATGACTTGCCTTGAGCTCAGGACGGTTAAAATCATGTTTACCAAGTAGAGTATTTTCCACACCACTGAGTCAAGTAATAGATATATTCCCAGGGTCCATATAATGAGAGAAGGCTTAGTTCCTCAGCTAAACCTCGTTCTTCAAAAGGGGGCAAGGCAAAGTTTTATCTGATTGTACAAAATTTTCACAGTGAAATGGTTATTAATAGTTTGAGATTCACTTTGTAAGGACTTCAATAGCTTTACTCCAATAAGGAAAGATGTCATGCAGAGGATCATATATTCTGAGTTATATTATCAAATCCTGAGTCAAAATAAGACATGCAGTAATAGCGAAAGCATGGGGCAGCTAAATGCTACTGTAGATATTGTTCCAGATACTCAGGAAGACAAGAGTTCAAATTTAGCCTCACTTACTGTGTGACCTTAGGGAAGTCAATTAATACTGTTCATCTCAGTTCCTTATCTATAGACTTAGCTGGAGAAAGAAATAACAAACCACTGCAGTTCTTTGCCAAGAAAACTCCAAACGGCATCACAAGGAGTCAGGCATAACTAAAAGGACTCAATACCAATAAAACAAAATGCCTAAAGTCTTTTTTTTCCACCATCAGGGAATTAGAATATCAACTCATCACCAATTTCAGAGGATTTTCCCTTCAGCATGAAATAGCAGTAGTCTGAACATAAGAACCAGGCTCACCACTCTATCCCTAATCTAAATAAGAATCCTATAAAAAAAATTACTGGACTTAATCAGTTTGGTCACCTGATTTTATGTAGCAATCCAGGGAGCCTGACTTAATGACAGTTAGGTGTCATTCATCCTCCCTGACTGCAGCTTCTTATTGTGAACCTTTCTCCCCCATAAAGTTCGCTCCCTCTTATTACTTTCTGTCAACTATGTCTTTGCTTGGTCACTATTTGCATTACTCTTTGGAACTTTAAACCACACTTCAAGCTCCATGAAAACACAGTTTTACCCCCACATAAAGAAGAAAAGAAAAGAACTTGGGAAGTATAATCCTAATAACCAAGACATATCAAATATGTGCAAGGATAGAGAAAAGGTACAGCAGAACAAGGATTTTCCTGTTTATAATGAGGACAATGTGCTTCTTCCAATCACCTAAGATTCCTAACCTAATTGCTATATTTTTACTCCCACTCCCTCATCATTCATATCCAAACAATGGTCAAGTATAAGCAATTCCCTCACTCTACAGAAAAGAGACTAATTTAGAAGTTACTATAATAGTCCAAATAAGAAGTAATAAGGGCCTAAACAAGTGTGGTGACCATATGAGAAAAGGATGGGGGACAGATGTGGAACAGTACTTAAAAATTAATTGGATATGAAGGTGAAGAAGGAATCATGAGTAGTAGGGCAAGGCAACTTTGCCTTTTCCCCAAGCCTGAAATTTAGAGGGTGCAAAAAGCTTAGGCAATAACTTTTAAATTGGACATTTAAAATGTGTTATATTTACATTCCACTTCTTCAACAGGATGGAATAACCTAAGATTAGCACTCAGCAAGAATAATTAATTAAAGGAGGGAAGTTACAACAAGGCATGCCTCCTTCCACCAGTCACATACCAAATGAGTTCCCCCACTAGAGTGGCCTCTCTGGCAGCAGGCTAGCTGTGTTCTATAATCTATTTCCCTACAGAGGTTGATTAGTGGTTCAAGCCCCCCACTGGGTAGTCTCCCAGAGTGTCCCCAATGGGTGCAATGTTAGGTTACTCCCAAATATGCCATTAACATTCTAAGGCCCCTACTCAGGAATTCTCTTCCCATTAAAATCAATTTGTGTCAATAATTGCATATATTATTTTCACAAGGTATCATAACAGTTGATTTGAGGGAAGTTGATGATAATTACCTTGGATGCCAAACTCGCTAGTTATAGCTCACAGTGAGGAAGAGAAAAAAGTAAATGATTAATTTAGGGTTTCAAGATTGATGAGTGACTGAATGGTGGTGCCTTTAACAGTAATAGAGAAATTCAGTGATAGTGCCAGTTTTAAGGGAAAGATGATGAGTTTAATTATGAACATGTTGAGTTCCAGATGCCAGCCGTGCATCCAAATTGAGATATCCAACAGGCAGTCCAAAATATTGGATCATTGCTTGGAGGCTGTTGGGTATTGAGCATATAGATTTGGGAGTTATTTGCATAATAGTAATAATTGGAGTCTTACCCAAAGCCCAATGGTATGGGACTATCTCCTCATTGATGGAGATTATTGTCCCATGTCTGTGTGAGAGAAGAGGCAGAGCCTAAGAGAGGAGAGATATCTTTAGTCCCTTTGGTGTTCTTCTAGCCTCCAGTGTTGAATGAGAAGACTCATGACATTGCAAACTTTCTTCAGAACTACGAAGGGAGGAAACTCTGAGAAAAAACTGTCATGTAGACTTTGTATCATGCCTTATTCTCAACTTGCTATGCTGTACACCAGAGAGTTCACCATCCCCTTTGAATGATAACTAGGACTTTCACTCCTTTAATTGAGCTGAGTTATCTCTCTTCTGACTGAAGAACTCCTGAAATCTCTTTTGTCTTCTATATATTCTCATGTTTATACTTTTTTCTTGATTTCCATTTTGCTATTGACTTGGACAAATTGGTTTCATTACTATTTCGTATATGTGTTCACTATAAAACTGGTATTTAGTGAGAAAGCAGTCAACCTTTGGATATAAGCTTAGGGCCACCTTTTCTCATTAATAAATAGCAATCAGTAATTTGACTTAAACCTTAAAATCACATACCCTAGATTAATAAAATTTAAGGTATAAAATAGATAAAATTCTGGCACAGCACTCCCCCTCTTTGGGGAGAGCATAAGCTCAGTTTCTGGCCTCAAACCTCCTGCTTCCTCTCCTGGAAGGAATTAAAGTCTCCCTTGGAGAAGGGTGGCAGAGGAGATGCTCAAGATCTATCTATTCTTGCCTCCTTTCTAGACCAATTGACAGATTTGCTGTATAATTCCATAATTATATCTAGAAGCAAAAAAGATAGAGAAAGAAGGGGAAAGTTCAAAGGATAGACCCTTGAAAGGCACTCACAGTTAAGAACTAGGAAAATAAATCAGTAAAGAGATTAAGAAAGAGAAGTGAGAGAATAAGAAAAAAAAGCAGTAGAAAGCAGAGTATCAAGAAGGAGTGGTTATGCATAAAGTTAAATGGTACCAAATGTGAAGGTGAGGAAAGACTGATAAGTACCCCAGTTAGAAAAGAGAAGGAACTTTTTATGAAGAATCATTGGTAAATAAGGCTCCATTGGGAAGTATGTTTAAAAACAGTCATGACTATTGCCTACAAGTCTTTTTCGCTGACTGGAAATTGGTTAGAGCAGGCCCAATTCTAGAACATCATTAGTTTAAATAAAGTA
>CM053580.1:363022039-363025689 GCA_028627135.1 Pseudochirops cupreus
AGACTGGCAAGCTAGACTAAGGACAATAAAAATGGCTTTCAGGTTATACTGGATTTAAAAAAATCATAAGATCACATATTTAGAGCTGGAAATTTAACAGTTATCAAATCCAACTTTGTTGATGTAAGAAAAAACTGAAGCCTTGGAGAGTTTGTTATGTCGAGAGTCAAAGGGCAGCCAAATATCTGAGGTACAATTTGAACAAAAGTCTTTCTGACTCCAAATCTAGCATTCCAGTTGGCGTACGATACTGCCTCTAAGCACTGACCAAAGAAGGAAGAAGACTGAGTGGAGTGGATGAGATAACAAATGGCACAACTACACTCTATTTTGCTGTTGTTTTATCTACCAAAATTATCTGAACTAAAAAAGATAAGAACAAAATGACTAATAGGAAGTTAAACTCCAAGGTAAGTAAAGAATTAATTAAAAATACTTAGTTTTGGTTGACAAATTCATGTCATCTGACCTAAACAAGATGAATCTCAGGGAATTAGAAGAAATTTTAAAATATCGATAGTGTGATCTTTGAATCTTATAAAAGAGAAATGTGCTATTGCATAGTAAAAGAATAAATCTCTACCTTTTCAAAAAAGGGAAGAATATTTGTCAGCAAATAATAGCTCAGTACTTCAATACCTGAAAAATTTTATAATTTTTGCTATTAAATGTGTAGTTAGTAGAATAGAAGGGAAAGGCATACAAAAAGGAAATATAATTTCATCAAGCACAGATATTTTCCCATTAACCTCATTTCTTTATTTGACAATTTGACTTGGTTAATTGATCGTAGGAATATTGTAGATATAACTTACCTAGTAAAGATGCTAGGTGAAAGGGAACCCACTTCTTCCTGAGACAGAACATTATTTTGTGGTATGGTTCTGGTTGTTAAAAAGTGTGTGTGTGTGTGTGTGTGTGTGTGTGTGTGTGTGTGTGTGTGTGTGTGTGAGAGAGAGAGAGAGAGAGAGAGAGAGAGAGAGAGAGAGAGAGAGAGAGAGAGAGTTTTTAGGTAGAAATCTGCATCTCTGAAATTTGTACTCATTACTCCTTTTTCCCACTTGCAACTCTACTCTTGAAAATTAAACAAAATCATACTGACCACTTGTTATAGATGCTGTGGAAGGGAAGTTGGAGGGAGGGGAGTTTGGTTGTTTGCTTTTTTAAAAAATCAGATTTAGGTTGGACTAACTTGCTTTGAAGGTTCTTTATACTTATATTTGTAGCTATATTAACACATGAGATAGAACAAATAAATGATAAAGACACTATTTAGATATGGAGAAGGAGGGGAGAACTTCTTGACTTCTATTTTTACTTTCAAGTGAACAATATTTAGTATAAGGAAGAGAATACAATGGTTAACAGCAAAATGAAAACCAATGACAAATGGTGTGGTAGTTGTAAGAACACCTGGCTTCCTCCAGTGAGTTTGGGTTCAAATGAATTACAACGGATGCTAGTGAAACATCTGATATTCACACACCATGATGACCTTTCAAAAGGCCTTGAGAAAAATACCAAATCACTATGCAAAATTGTTTCTAGGAGTATGCTGAAACAAACTTTAAGCTATTTGTGAGAGCCCATTGTTAAATTTTCAGTGTGAGCACGTACACCTCAGAAATTTGCAATCATGGGATCTTTGAAGTTGATTTGGTGTTTTGATTGTCTAGGTTTGAGAAAGTGTTAATAATAAGGAATAAAATTAAAAGAACACACATAGTTTCTTCTACTTCTCCTCCCTTTAGCAGTTGTTAAATATTTACAAGCACATCTCTTATTTTTCTCTAAACATTGTTTGAATTTAGCATATAATGGAAGGCTCAGAGAAGAAAACTATCATTAGATTTTAATTTTGGTGACTATAGAATACCAGTATTACTACTATCACTAATTACTTTATCATAATTAAAAGAATAAAATTATCATCATCCAAACAAGAACAAACAACAACAGTTGGTATTTATATGACACATTTAAGTTTACAAGATACTTTATGTCCATCATCTGAGTTTCACAAAACCACTACTTTTTCAAATACTTAAATATATTTCCAGGATTAATTCTCAGTCTACTTTCCTCTGAACTAAACATGATAACTTACACAAATAAAATCTACTGTGAAAAGCCAATTGCTTACCAGGAAGATTTTCATAACAAATATATGAACAATGACTGTCCATCCTAGAAGAGATATCTACAATAATAGTTGTTTCCTGTGATGGAGATGCAATGAGTAAGCAAATTAATATTTGTGAAGCTTGTAGAGAACAAAAAAGTGAGATAGCAAAGCAACTCTAAATGTTAGGTTTCAAAAGAATGGTGGTATCATTCATTCATTGAGTGAACATTTATTTAACTTGTACTTTATGTCAGGCAGTGCTAGGAAATGAAATTAAAGCTGAAAATTGACACAGTCCTTGCCTTCAAAAAGCTTCTAGTTTACTAGTCACCATTTTGAATGAGTCAAATTCAAAATCATATTATTTAAATTTGTTCAGATCCTTTTTTGAAGCCTGACCTGACTTTAAACAATAGTTTGCTATTTCACCACCAGTATGCCATCACCATTACATCACTATTTTGATTTTCAGAATCTTCCATGTTATCTTGGATACTGATTACCACATATTAAAGTGTTGTGTTACTTCAACCTACTTTCTTTTTGTTTCTTGTCTCTTTACTGATAGATGATTAGTGCAGACCACGTTGTCAACCTAGGCTAAACAATTGGAATCAAAGCCTGAACCATCATGTAGTTAGACCACATTTCCTGAGCAGCAAAGCACTTGTCCCTCCTGCTGGATTGATAATAGGAACATGTCTTCATTTTACAAGCAAGTAAAAAGATGGTTCATCTAAATTACATGTTATTAGGGGCAGCTGGTTGGTACAATGACTAGAGCACCTGGAGTCAGGAGCACCTGAGTTCAAATCCGACCCAAGATGCTTGGCACTTAATTAGCTGTGTGAACTTGGGTAAGTCACTTAACCCCAATTGCCTTGCTTTCCCCCCTCCAAAAAAGAAAATTGCATGTTTTTCAACTTGATTTTAATTATTTCACATTTATAGAATGAACTAATGGAAGTAGTAATAAGCCAGCATGGAATCATTAAAAAATGGATTGTTCCATAGTGGCTCTTTTTGAATAACAAAGAAATGGAAACTGATGTGGTACTCATCAACTGAGGAATGACCAAAAAGTTAAAAATATGAATGTGATGGAATAATGTAGCAGTGCAAAAATATAATAAGAGTTATGATTCCAGAAAAACGTAAGAAGATTTTTATGAACTGATGGAAAGTAAAAAGAACTGAATCAGGAAAACAATTTTTACCATAACAATATTATCATATATACAAATAACTTTGAAAGACTTAATACATCTGGTCAACACATGACCTAACACAAGGAATCATGATGAAACAAGCTACCCCTCACATAACAGAGAGGTGATATACTCAGAATATCAACTGAGGCTTATTTTTTTTAACCTGACCAGAGCAAGAATTTCTATGCATGTCTGTAGAAGTTTTTTGTCACTGTTATTTGTTTCCTTGCTTTTTCCTTTTCTCAGAGGCATCATGGGGGATCATGGAAGGCAGAGAATGCAGATCGAATAATAAAATATTATTTTCATTAAGA
>CM053580.1:363026189-363066482 GCA_028627135.1 Pseudochirops cupreus
TTTTATTTATTTGCTTTTAGTTTTTTTTTGACATTAGTAAATGCTATTTAGTACAGCATAGAATTTAAACATTTGATTTTATAATTTTGAATTCCAGATTCTTTCCACTCCTCTCTCATCACCCTCCCTTCCTGGGAAGATAAGCAATTCAATATAGGTTGTGCATGTGTAGTCACATAAAACATTTCCATTGTGGTTATATTGTGAAATACTGACTATATTTGCCTCCATTCTATCCTGCCCCCCACTTGTTGTATTCTCCACTTTGACCCTGTCCCTTTTCAAATGTATGTGCTTCTAACTATCCTCCTCCACAACCTGACCCTCTCCTACATCATCTCCCCTCTCATCCACTTCCCCCCTACTCTCCTGTAGGGCAAGATACCCAATTTAGTTTGTATATCATTTCCTCCCTAAGCCAAATTCAATGAAGCTAAGGTTGACCCATTCCCTTTTGCCTTACTCTTCTTCCCCTCCATTGTAACAGTTATCCCTTACCTCTTCTATATGAGATAATTTACCCTGTTCTCTCTCTTTCCCCATCTCCTCTCATTATATTCCTCTTTCATATCTCAATTTCACCTTTTAAATATCTTCCCTTCCTATTCAATTGATCCTGTGCCCTCTGTCTATGTATAGCTGTACACATATACACAAACTCACATATATATTCATTCACACATATACCCTCCTATATAGACACATATATGTATGTATACCACACACACACACACACACACACACGAGCACACGCGTGCACATTTATATTCCCTTCAACTATCCTCATACTGAGAAAAGTTTCATAAGTTACAGTTATCATTTTTCCATGTAGGCATGTAAATAGTTCAACTTAGGTAAGTTCCTTATGATTTCTTTTCCATGTTTACCTTCTCATGCTTTTCTTGCTTCTTGTATTTAAATGTCAAATTTTCTATTCAACTCTGGTTTTTTCATCAAGAATGCTTGAAAGTCCTCTATTTCATTGAATGACCATATTTTCCCCTGAAAAATTATACCCAGTTTTGCTGGGTATATGATTCTTGGTTTTTATCCTAGCTCCTTTGACCTCTGGAATATCATATTCCAGGCCCTTTGATTCCTTAATATTGAAACTGCTAGATCCTGTGCTATCCTGTTTGTGTTTCTACAACTTTCAAATTGTTTCTTCTCAGCCACTTGTAATATTTTCTCCTTGATCTGGGAACTCCAGAACCTGGCTATAATACTCATAAGAGTTTTCTTTTGGTGATCTTTTTCAAGAGACAAGTGGTGAAGTCTTTCAATTCCTATTTTGCCCTCTGGCTCTAAAATATCATGGCAAGTTTTCTTGAGAATTTCTTGAAGGATGATTTCTAGGTTCTTTTTTTGAGCATGACTTTCAGGTAGTCCAATGATTTTTAAATTATTTCTCCTGAATCTATTTTCCAGGTCAGTGGTTTTTCCAATGAGATAGTTCACATTGCCTTCTATTTTTCCATTTGTTTGGATCTATTTAATAGTATCTTAATTTTTCATGAAGCCATTATTTTCCATTTGTTCCAATCTAATTCTGAAGGAATTATTCTTCTCATTGAGCTTTGACATTCTTTTTCCATCTGGCAAATTTGGCTTTTTAAGACATTCTTCTCCTCATTTGCTTTGTGGACCTCTTTTTCCCTCTGAGTTAATCTGTTTTTTTTAAGGTGTTATTTTCTTCAGTCAGGTTGGTGACTCTCTTTTCATGATTTTCTTGCATCATTTTCATTTCTCTTCCCAATTTTTCCTCTACTTCTCTTATTTGATTTCCAAAATCCTTCTTGAGCTCCTCTATGGCCTATAAAGAATTCATATTTTTCTTGGAAGCTTTTGTGCTGGAGTTCTGACTTCTTTGTCTTCCTCCCATTCCATGCTTTGATCCTTTTTTGTCCCCAAAAAGGGAATCTAAAGTTGGATTGCTGTGCTTGCTTTGCTTCCTTTGCTTGCTCATGTTGCCACTCAATTCCTTGACTTTTGAGCTCTTTGCCACAGTAGAACTCTGCTTCCAGAGGGGAGAACTTTGTCCCTAATTGCTGAGGTTTACACAGCTGCTAGAGCTATTAGGAGGACACTGTCTCTGCTGCCCTCACAAGCTCTGGCTTACTGGTCATATACCTTAAGACCACCACTGAAGTCTGTGATCCATATCCAGGCAGGTTAAAGCAAAAGTGATTACCCTCTGAATGTTCACTTGGCCCCTCTACATGTCTTATTTGAAAACTAGCCCACTTGTTCAGGGCCTCTATCTATTCAATGAGATTTTGTTTTGATTTTTTAAAAAATAAAGTCTCCAACAGATCTCCCAAACAAAAAAGAAAAGAAAACTAGCCTGTATTGATCAATCAGTTATTGTTTCTATGTTCCTTTGATTGTTTCCAGACACTTAGGGGAAGTACAACAATTTTTTTTTTCTGAATTCAAGGAATTGTATCTGTTCACTCTTCCCCTTCCTAACTTGGACAGAACTCAATCTTTCACACAATTTGAAATCAGATTACCTGATGCTGTATTGTTTCTTTTAATTAATTGGCTTTATTTAATTGTTTTTAATGTATAAAATTGTCATCCCACATATTTGGGGTCCAGACCTAAGCTGAGGAGGTCTTGTCCCACTTTGTTAGACCATTACCATGCCTTGCTTCTGAAGCAGCCATGTGGAGGTGGTTGCATGGCCACTGCACCTCCACCACTTCTAGCTCTGGGGGCAGGGGCCAGTCCTGCAACCCCATTCCCCTCCCCTCCCAGTTCCACCAGAATTCTACACTGACCTCTCGTTTTTTCTTTGGCATTTATGGGTTGATAATTCTGGAAATCCCACTGCTGCTGGTGGTCCATTCTCTGGAAGTCCACTGTAGCCTCTGGTTGGGGCTGGCCTGGGGCTAAAACCATGGGCTCATGTGGGACTGGGCTTGGCTCCCAGTTCTCTGCAATGAACCCTTCTTGTGGCTGCCTTAAGCAGGAGATTTATTTCTTCCTGTAACTTTGTGGCTTCTGTAGCTATAAAATTTGTTTAGAGTCATATTTTATAGGTATTTGAGGTGGTGATGGGGGGAGCCATGGAGTTTTCGTGCTACTACCTTGCTTTTAGTTTTTAACATTCACCTCAGCAAGATTTTGAGTTCCAAATTTTTCTCCCCATCTCTCCCCTCCGCCCACAACAAGGTGTATAATTTGATAAAGGCTCTAGATATACATTCATATTGAACTTATTTTCACATTAAATATGTTGCAAAGCAGAACAAGAACCAATGGAAGAAAGCATGAGAAAGAAGTAACAACAACAACAACAATAAAGAAAAAGGGAGAGAGCAAAAACTATGCTTCAATCTGCATTCAGATTCCATAGTTCTTTTTCTGGTTACAGATATCATTTTCCATCATGTGTCCTTTGGAGTTGTCTTGTATTCTTGCATTACTAAGAAGAGATGTCTATCAAATTTAGTCATCATGCACTGTGACTGTTGCTATGTAAAACATTCTCCTGGTTCTACTGACTTCAGCATCAGTTCATTTAAGTCTTTCCAGGTTTTTCTAAAGTCTACCTGCTCATCATTTTTATAGCACAATAGTATTCCATTAGACTCATATACCACAACTTCTTCAATCATTCCCCAACTAATGGGCATCCCCTCAATTTCCAGTTCTTGGACACCACAAAAAGAATTGCTATAAATATTTTTCTGCATGTCAGTCCTTTCCCCTTTTGAATGACCTCTTTGGGATACAGCCTTAGAAGTGGTATAACTGGGTCAAAGGGTATGCACATTTTTATAGCCCTTTGGGCATAGTTCCAAATTACTCTCCAGAATGGTTAGATCAGTTCACAACTGCACCTACATTGCATTAGTGTTCCAATTTTCCCACATCTTCTCCAGCATTTATCATTTTCCTATTTTGTCATGTTACCCCTTCTGATAGGTATGGTGAGATAGCTCAAGAGTTGTTTTGATTTTCATTTCCTTAATGAATAATGATTTAGAGCATTTTTTCCTAACGTTTATAGGTAACTTTAATTTCTTCCTTTGAAAATTGCCTGTTCCTTTCCTTTGACCATTTGTCAATTGAGAAATGAATTGTATTCTTATAAATTTAACTCAATTCTCTACATGTTTTAGAAATGAAGGCTTTATCAGAGACACTAATTGTGAAAATTCTTTCCCAGTTTTCTACTTCCCTCCTAATATTGGCTGCATTATCTTTGTTTGTACAAAAACGTTTCAATTTAATGTAATAAAAATTGAGCATTTTGCATTTCATAATGTTTTTTATTTCTTGTTTGGTCATAACTTCTTCCATTCTCCATAACTGCGATACCTAAACTATTCCTTTCTCTCCCAGGTGCTTAAATTATCAACCTTTATATCTAAATTGTGTACCCATTTTGACTTTATTTTGGCATATGGTGTAAGATGATGGTCTATGTCTAGTTTCTGCTACACTAGTTTTTGGTTTTCCAGTAGTTTTTGTCAAATAGTGAGTTCTTATCCTGAAAACTGAATTCTTTGGGTTTATTAAATGGCAGATTATTACAGTCATTGACTGCTGTGTCTTGTTTACCTAACCTATTCCACTGATCCACCACTCTATTTCTTAGTGAGTACCAAGAAGTTTTGATGATCCCTGCTTTACAATACAACTTAATATCTGGTACAGCCAGGCCACCTGCTCTAGCATTTCTTTTCATTACTTCCCTTAATAATCTGAACCTTTTGTCCTTCCAGGTAAATTTTGTTGTCATTTTTTCAAGCTCTATAAAAACAATTTTTTGGTAGTTTGATTGGAATGACAGTGAATAAGTAATTTAATTTAGGGATAATTGCCATTTTTCTTATATTAGCTTAGCCTACCCATGAGCAATTGGCTTTTCCCCCCAGTTGTTTAGAAATGACTTTATTTGGCTAGAAAGTGTTTTGTAGTTGTGTTCACAGAATTCCTGGGTTTGTTTTGGCAGGTAGATTCCCAAATTTTTTATAATGTCTACTGTAACTTTAAATGAGATTTTTCTTTCTATCTCTTGCTGGGCTTTGTCAGTAATATATAAAATTCTGATGATTTATATGAGCTTATTTTATGTCCTGAAACTTTTCTATGAGTTGCTTATTCTTTGAAGTAGTTGTTTACTTGATTCTCTAAGTATATTCTCACATCATCTGCAGAGCGATATTTTTGTTTTTTCTTTGCCTGTTCCAATTCCTTCAATTTCTTTTTCTTCTTTTATTGCTAAAGCTAATATTTCTAGTACCATATGTAATAACATTAGTGATAATGAACATCCTGTTTTTTCCTCCTCCACTCCCCATCCCTGATCTTATTGGAAATGTTTCTTGCTTATCCCCATTACATTCAATGCTTGCTGAAGTTTTAGTTAGATGCCACTTATTATTTTAAGGAAGACTCCATTTGTTCCTATGCTCTGTAGTGTTTTTAATAGGAATGGGTGTTGCATTTTGTTAAAAGCTTTTTTTTTTGCAATTATTGAGATAATTGTATGGTTTCTCTTAGTTTTGTTGTTTATAGAGTCAAATTATACTGATAGTTTTCCTAATATTCAACCAGTCCTGCATTCCTGGTATAAATCCTACCTGGTTATAGTGAATTATTCTCATGATAAGTTGCTGTAATTTTTTTGTTAATCATTTATTTAGAATTTTTGCATTTATATTCATTAGGGAAATAGGTCTATAATTACTCTTCTTGTTTTGACTCTTCCTGGTTTAGGTATCAGTACCATTTTTGTACCAAAAAGAATTTGATAGGATTCCTTCCTTGCCTATTTTCACAAATAGTCTATATAGTATTGGAATTAATTATTCATTTGTAAATCCATCTGACTATGAATTTTTTTCCTAAGGAATTCATTAATAGGTTGTTCAATTTATTATTTTCTGAGATGAGGTTATTTAAGTGTTTTATTTCCTCTTCTGTAAATCTGTACAATTTATATTTTTTGTAAATATTCATCCATTTCATTAAGATCATAAAATTTATTGGTATACAGTTGGGCAAAATAGTTGCTAATTATTGTTTTAATTTCCTCTTCATTGGTGGTGAATTCACTCTTTTTCATTTTTGATATTGCTGATTTGATTTTTCTTTTTTGTAAAATCAAATTAATCAAAGTTAATCCATTTTATGTTTTTTTCCACAAAACCAGCCTTAGTTTTATTTGTTATTTAAATAGTTTTCTTAATTTCAACTTTATTAATCTCTCCTTTGGTTTTCAGTGTTTCTAATTTGGAATTTAGTTGGGGATTTTTGACTTGTTCTTTTTCTGTTTTTTTAGTTACATGCTCAATTAATTGATCTTCTCTTTTTCTATAATATTGTTTTTATTTGCTTTTTGAAGAGGGGATACCAGGGCAATTGGGATTGAGTGACTTGCCCAAGGTCACATGGCTAGTAAGTGTCTGAGGCCAGACTTGAACTCAGGTCCTCCTAACTTCAGGGCCAGAGCACTATTCACTGTGTCACCTAGAAGCCCGACACTGTGCCAACTAGCCACCTCTCTATATTATTCATTAAGAATTTAGAGATATAAAACTTCCCCTAAGAACCCCTTTGACTGCATCCCATAAGTTTTGATATATTGTCTCATTGTTTTAATTCTCTTGAATAAAATCATTTATGTTTCTGTGATTTGTTGTTTGACTCACTCATTCTTTAATACTAAATTATTTTGTTTCCAACTGATTTTTAGTATATCTTTCCCTGGTCCTTTATTACATATAATTTTATAGCAACATAATTGGAAAAGGATATATTTAATATTTCTGTCTTTCTGATTTGGATTGTGAGCTTTTTATACCCTACTACAGGGTCAATTTTTGTGTAGATGCCATGTGCCACTGAGAAAAAGGTACATTCAGATACTATATCTAATTCACATGGTGTAGTTTTCTTAATATTTACCATAATTGTCTCTACCCAAAAAGGGCTGAAATAAACTGAACTGAAATGAAATAATTTCTATGCATGTAGAAATTGAAACTGACCAAAAAGGCCCAGTATGGGTTTACTGAGAACAACTGAAACTAAACCAAACTAATTTTCTTTTCTTGGGTCAGAGTTAGGGTTACTATATTGTTATGTTAAGGAGCTTCTATAGATCTAGTATATAGGCATTTGACGCAAACATTCATTATATCATTCTTCACCGTAGTGTCATGTGAACTGGAAAACAATGAAAAGAGTGTAATTAACAGATCAATGTCGACTCAAAGGGAGATTTTTATTGGCATACCATCGGGCCCTATACTTACCTTGTCCTGTTCCTTTACAGTGATTTGGATGAAGAAAAAAATAGCATGCTTGATAATTTTGCATTGAAACAAATGCTGGTCAAGACAGCTAAGGAACTGGATGATTGAATCATGATTCCAAAAGGTCTCTGAAGACTGAAATGACAAGTAATAAAAGATGTAAGGGATAAATGCAAAACCCTAGATTCATAGATTTAGAGGTAAATGGAATTTAGATTTCATAAAGCCCATCTATATTTTTACAGATGAAGAAATAAAGGATGAAAAAGGTTAAATGATTTATTGTCACACAATAGATTGAGGATCCACAAAATTGGGTATTCTTTCCTCTACATTGTCCTGATCTCGAAAAACCTGTACAATGTTAAAAAAAAAAGTAAATGATCAAGTACAGTATGAAATAAAAATGGTTCAGCAGCATTCCATGCAGAAAGGTCTTGGTGATTTTAGTTAATAACAAGTTCAGTTAATTAAGAATATACAGTTCTTCTTTTCATATGTTGGAAGATGGCAGAGTAGAAGCACAAACTTGGCATGAGCTCCTGCTCCAATTATTTCCATAAACACAATCAGGGTAATACAAGACCTAGCAGCTTCTACATTAAGGGACTGAAGGGTTTGGAATAGGGTATTCCAGAGGTCAAAGGAGCTAGGACTAAAATCAAGAATCACCTACCCAGCAAAACTGAGTATAATGTCAGGGGAAAATATGGTCATTCAATGAAATAGAGGATTTTCGAGCATTCTTGATGAAAAAACCAGAGCTGAACAGAAAATTTGACTTTCAAATACCAGAAGCAAGAGAAACATGAGAAGGTAAACAGGAAAAAGAAATTATTAGGTACTTATTAAAGTTGAACTACTTACATGGAAAAATGATAATTGTAACTCGTAAGACTTTTCTCATTATGAGGAAGGTTGAAGGGAAAATACGTGTGTATATCTATATCTGTATCTATATCTATCTATCTATATATGTGTGTGTATGTGTATATATATATATATATATATATACGTATATGTACATATTTATGTATGCATAGGAGGGTTTGTGTGTATGTAAATAAATATGTGAGTGTGGGCATATGTATATTCATATATACATAAACAGAGGGAACTGGATGAGTTGAATATGAAGGGGTAATATCTAAAAATAAAATTAAGAGCTGAGACAGGAATTTATTGGGAGAAGGAGAAAGGGAGAGGTAGATTAGGGTAAATTATGCCACATAAAAGAGGAAAAAGAAAACTGTTAAATTGGAGGGGAAGAGCAGGAAGGTGAAAGGGAATGGGGCAACCTTATTCTCATTGAATTTGGCTTGAAGAGGGAACAACACACTCAATTGGGTATCTTATCCTACAGGAAAATAGGGGGGAAGGGAATAAGAGGAGAGATGATAGAAGGGAGGGCAGATTGGGGGAGAGGGTAGTTAGAAGCAATCATTTTTGGAAGGGGATAGGGTCAAAGGAGAGAATAGAATAAGTGGGGAGTGGGCTAGAATGGAGGGAAATATAGTTTTTCACAATATAACTACTACGGAAATGATTTAGGTAACTACACATGTACAACCTATATTTAATTGCTTATCTTCCCAGTGGGGACAAGTGAGGACAGAAGAAGGGAAAACATCTGGAACTCAAAGTTTTAAAAGTAACAAATTTGATTTTTATATGCAACTGGAAAATAAGATATACTTGCACTGGAGTATAGAAATCCATCTTGCCCTAGCAGAAAGTTAGCAGGGTAATAGGAGAGGACATAAGAGAGAACAGATTGGGGGAAGGGATATTCAGTAGGCTTGCTATTTTGGTGTGGGGGTTGGGGAAAATTGGGAAGAAAAAGTACTGACAAATTCTATTGAAATGAACGTTGAAAATTAAAAATAAATAAATAAAAATTAAAAAAAATAATATACAGTTCTTACAGGGAATTAGAACAAACTGTCAATTTCCATTGATAGACCAAAAGCATCTGGAAAAAAAAAACCCATACATTTTGCATTCCAGATATACTGTTCAGACTTTCTATGTAGTATTGGGTTCAATTCTGACCAAAAAATGTTAGATTAAATATTTATAATGTTGAATGCTGCAACCCAGATGGTGAGAAAAACAAAAAGTAGACCATAAAGAGGAAGAAACATTTTGATTTTAAGAGAGAATCTATTTAGTTTTAATTGTATTCAAACATTTAAAGGATTTTTATCTGGTCAGTCAGTAAAACAAGTACTTTGGAGGTACTTATTATCTTCCTGGCAATGTGTAAAGCATTGTGGATGCAATTCAAATGAAAACAGAATCTTTGCTCTCTGGGAGCTTAAATTGAGGAAGACAGTATTTATCTAAAAAGGAAATGGAAAAGGTATGTGGAAGGGAAGTGGTGAAGTCTGTAGTCAGATGTTGAAGTAGAAGAAAAGTCAAGAAATTTTGATCTTGGTCCTTTCACAAAATGAATATTCCAGGAGAAATTCCTGGAAACACCTATGGGAGGTGGAGACCAGGATGAACTCACAATCAACAGAAGGGGATCAATGAAGCACAAGAATATTCCATGGGGAGAAAAAAGCTGAAGAATGATTATCAAGTCTAGGTAGTCAGAAGTCAAAGACAGTGAAGAGAATTCTAAAAAAGGAATAGACATTTAACTCTTACCTTTAGAAGGCAGGACTAGAAAAAAGAGTTGGTAGTGAGAGGAAGGAAAATTAAAAGTTAATCTAAGGAATACATTTTTATAATTTGAGATGGGCAAAAATTTGAGACTGCCCTATGTTATGGGAAGTTTCTCTTCACAGTCCTGATCACTTGTCAGGGATGTAGTAGAGGGCAGTCCTATGTCAGGGATGGGGTTGGATTGGAGGGCTTTCTATATTGCATATCCTATGCTTCTGTTTTCTGAGTCAATGGCTTTGTTACTTCTGTTAAGCCAATAAAATTTACAAGGGAATACTTTCTAAATTTTCTCATGAAATAGAATACATTTAAAGAAAATGTATATTATAGAAAACTAATTATATTGTCCATATACACACATATATAATATTTTATTAAAGTGTATGTACAAATACACACACATATATATGCATAATCCAATTAAAGTATATGTGTAAACAGACATTGCTGTTTCACGTTTTTACAAATCAGATAAACCTAGAAGAATCATAGTAGTAGTATGGGTCTTATTAACCAAGTGCATGAAAATATCTTGTTACACTAGAAATCTCTTGATGATATAGGGAGCATATAGATGCACTTTCAGAAGTGGTGTCATATATGAAAGTTCCTCAGTCCATTACAGTATTCAAATTGTCTTTTGAAATCACTGTAGTTACCTTGAGACTTAGTCTCATTTCGTTGTTCCTCAGTCTTTTCATTTACTTTAACTAGTCTGTCAGAGAGATGTTGAATGTTATATCCAGCTTCAAAAAATGTTTTGAGATGATGATAAACTGAATCGATATGTCTGGCAGCTTCCATAATAGTTTCATGTAGTAAACAACCAATCAATCAATATGCATTTATTGTCTATCATGTACAAGAGACTATGCTAGGTGCTGAAGATACAAAGAAAGATTTGCTATGATTCATACCTTCAAAAGCTTATATTTTAAATAGGGAAATAATTATATGTACACAGAACAAGTATGAAATATATACAAAATACATATGAAGTACTTTGGAGTCGGGGTGCTAGTAGCTAAGAGAAGAGGGAAAGCACATCAGTAGGAAATGAATCATGAAGGATGCTAGCGATGAATGGGGGTGAGGAGGGAGAACACTCTAGGCATGGAGGACAATCAGAGTAGAGTTCACAGCTAAAGTGTCACATGATAGACAGCAGGCAGGCCAAGTTACTTGGATATCAAAATGGCCAAAGTGATGTAAACAATGAATCTAAAAACAGTCAGGAGGAAGCAAACTGTGAAGAGTTTTAAATGCCAGAAAGATGAGTTTGTATTTTACCCTAGAGGCAATATAACAACCTCTAAGAATTGATGAATGTAAGTGGATCACATAGGAACAACCACCAGAAAAAAAAAAAAAGCTTCTAATGTACTTGACCAACAGGAAAAAAAATCCTGCTCTGTTCTTGAAATTGAAAAGTGAGAAAAGACCACAGTATCATTGCATTTGGATGTAATAACTTGCTAGCAGATACACAGAGTGGAACTTTCTCAGTTAGAACAGCAGATTACCCATTGTGATGTGTAGATGTGTAAGGAAACTTCATCACTAGAAAGCTCAAGTACATTCTCGCTATGAGATTGTGAGAAACAGGGGAACAGCTACCTATTTAAAAATCATAAAATAAATCAGAAGAAAGGGCACTAAGAATGCATTTCTTGACGCATTTCTTTCCTTGAATTCTTGAAGAAAAAAAGTGTCTTATCAGAAATTTTGGATTTTTGGATCTTTTTCTTGGCATTTATCTCTAAATTCAATACAATATTGTATTGGTGATAGACATGCCATTAAATTTCATTTAGAATGTGATTAAATTATATTTATGAGATTATCCTATGGTGAATAAAATTGATAAAAGATAAAATTGACAAAACTGTAAGCATAAATCCTTTTCTTATGCACTTTTGTTGAACAAACTTAGAGACATTTCTCCCCATGAAGGGAATTTTATTGAGGCAACAGGCTGAAGTGGATAGAACACTGATTAGGAATGAGGATGCCCAGGGTTTGAATTCTATGTTAGATACCTATTTGCTATATGACCATGAACAAGTCATCCACCTACTTTTAGCTTCAGTTTTCTAAGGTTGACAAGCATTTATTAAGTGCCTAATGTATTCTTTAATTTGAGGCACTGCTGTAAGTGCTTGTAATATGGAGAAAGGCAAAAAGAGAGTCTCCAACTTCAAGGAGTTCATGGTCTAATGAGGAAGCTAACATACAAAAATATGTGCAAACAAGACATATACAGCACAAATTAAAATAATAATAGAGGGATGATATTAGAATTAAGGGAAAATTGGAAAAAACTTCCTGTGGATGGTGAGATTTTAGCAAGGAAGCCAGGAGAGAGAAATGAGGAAGGGGAGAATTCCAGGCATGAGGGATATATGAATATGTAAAGATTTGGGAGATGGAGTATTATGTGGGATCAATAGCAAGGAATCCAGTGTTGTTAATTGAAGAATATGTGAGGGGAATAAAGTGTAAAAACAAAAAAAAAAGTAGGAATGAAGCAGGATATAAAGGGTTTTGAATGCCAAACAGATTTTTCTTTGATTTTGGAAGTAATAAGGAGTCAGTGACTGACTGACTAATGATTTCTTGGCAACAGATAAGTGGATAAGAGTGAGGAATCTAGAATAACACATAGATTGCAAGGCTTCCCAACTGGGAGAATGGTGGGGTTTTTGAGAGTGAAATAAATACTAAAAGGAAAAAAAAAGAAGGAAGGGCTTTGGGGAAAAGACAATGAGTTTAGTTTCAGACACATGGAGATTAAGATGTCTATGAAGCATCATTTAGAGGATCCAAGAATTCTACTACCAATTTAGAGCTGTGATACTGGAAGTCAGGAGAGAAGTTAGACTTGATAACTAGGTTCTGTAAAATCACTATGCAAAAGAGTGTAGAGGGGGCAATTAAGAGGGCCCAAGAGAGAGCCTTGAGGAATACCCATGCTTTGAATGATTTGGATTTAAGTAAAGCAAAGGAGATGGAGGTTTTGTGGAATCAATAGGAGAACCAGGAAAGAGTACTGTTTTGTCCTTCCAGAAGGAAAAGAGAATCAAGAAGATTAGATTAATTGACAGTGTCAAAGGTTGAAGAGATGCAAAAAAAAAAAAGAATAAAGATTGAAAAAAAGCTATTAAATTTAATAATTAGCAGATCATTGGTAACTTTAAGGAGATAATTTCAGTTGAGTGATGAGATAAACCAAATTTAAGAAGAGAGTGAGAAGTGGAGGCACCAATTTTATGTAGCTTTCTTAAAAAGTTTAACCATGGAAAGGGAAGGGAGATATAGAAAGATAGCTACTGAGAATGGATGGATCAAATGAAGGTTTTTTGATGCTAGAGGACACATACAAATGTTTGTAGACAGTTTGAGAGCAGTCAGTTGATGGAGTGGGGGCAGACACACAGAGAGCACAAGATAGAGAAAGAAGAAGATTAGGGAGTGAGGTAATAGAAGGGACAATCTGCTGGAAAATATGAGATAAAATGGAATAATTCCTCACCTGTAAAATGCAGATGAAAATAACACCCACCTCAGCAGGTTGTTGTTAGTATCAAATGAGATGATATATGCAAATCACTTTGCAAACCTTAAAACATTATGTAAATATTGCCTATTATCTTGAAGAACAAAAGACAGACAAAAGTTTTGGAATTAGCCCCATGGATATGATACATATGAAAGTACAATCAGATGCATTTATTTATGAATTTTATGTAATTTTCATTCACAAATAATGCATTAAGCATATCCCTAAAAGAAATAATTTACAAATCAATGAGTCTTTTATTTTAACACTGAAAACACAGAAAGATGACATTGTATAGAGAATAGACAGTCAGCACTGAATTCAGGAAGAACTCCCGTTAAAGTTTTATCTCAGACGTATTCCAATTGTTTGAACACGAGCAAGTTGCTTAACCTCTCAAAGCTCTAGAAAATTTTCTAAGACTTTAAATTGCAGAGAAGTTTCTATTTAGTTTTTGTAGAGTGTTTTATCCTTAGCAGGAATTTTCTACACCATTGAAATAACAGGTTTGCTCTTCATCCTCTATCCCCCCCCCCAAAAAAAGTGAATATATTTCATTATTTGTAGCTGACCAGTAAATATGTATTCTGCACTTCTCCATGTTTCACATATCTATAAGACATAGTCACAAAATGTAAAAATCAAATTCTCTTATGAAGAATTCTTTTTTTTTTCCTCTTATGGTATCTAATATCACACAGAATTGGCATTATTTAAGATCTGGACAATTCCTAAGGTTGTTCAGAGTAGGGAAGCTTAAGGAGGAAGTATTTTTTAAAATTGATATTCTTTCTTGCTCAACCTTAAATTGGAGAAAGAAAAGAAGTAAGAAAGGAAAAAGGAATGAAGTGAAAGAAGGATAATGCATTAAAGACTAGATGAATAAATAAATACCATTGTTTCTGTGGTTACCATGAAATTTTCCGAACAGCTATTTTGCTGGGAGTTGTCTAGGGACTAATGACTTTATATTTCTATCAGGATGGTTATTGAGTTCCCTTTATAGTTTAACAGTGATCTTGACCAGTGATCTTGATTTAGAGGTAATGAGTTGGATATGGGGTAATAGATTTAAATTGATGCCTCTTATTGATTGTGACTAAAGCAATAGAGGGGATAGAAATACATATTCTCATAAAAAGATATCATAATCCCATCCACGAAGTTTTGTACACCTGAGAAAATGTTAACACAAATAATTGTTGTCACATTAAAATTGCAGGCAAACATAGCTGCTGGTTTTAAACTGTCTGAAGTAGTTTTATATTCTCAATGAAGAATGTTTAACATTTGAACCAAAAACAGTACAGCACGAATAATTAAAGGCTTAAGTTAAATACATAGACAGTCATTTAAATTTAGATCTGCAATAACATTTACTATTATTCTCTAAGGCTTTGACTGCTTGACAGAAACAAAGTACTCTGGGATTAATTTCAAGAAATGGTGCCAACTGTGCACAATTTGCTGTAATTAAGACATGAAAGAGGACTAAATATTCAGATTAAAAGAAGCATGATGGAGCATGATAGAGATTCAAGGGGTGGCATGAAGCCAATAAAAAAAAAAAACAGCCAGTCATTAAAACCCATATTGATATGAAATGAACACGAATAAAGTTTAGCAAAGTTAGTTCATTTTAAAGCTGATAGTAGTTAACGTGGAAACCTTTCATCTTATAGACTAAGGCTTTCCTAAGTCACACTGAATGCAAAGTTTTTGTCCTGGAGATTGTACGATAGTTATGAAGGAAAAAAGAGAAATGATGAATATTTTATTTTTATAAAGCTAATTAGTTTAAGCAGTGAAGAGAAGTAATTAGTAGGGGCTCATAATTATCTTTATGGTGTGGGGATTTCCCCATGTGTCACATTAATGTGGTTTGCTTTAGAGCTCATCCCAGACTCTGTAGGTGTTGGCTCACAGAGGTTAAATATACTTTTTTATTCATCAAATCCCTCTTCATATTTTAAAAGAAAAGAATTCATTTTGATCAAACTAGTCTCCCTTCTCCTTCCCTGAGAATTATGTGGAATATTTTCTTTTGCCTTTGAACCTTTAAGTATTGATTAATACTGTATTTAGTGTAATGTTGAATCTCTTCTTCAGCAGACTTTTTTAAAAATGAAAGTCCCTTTAAGTTTTTGATCCTGGAGGAGATGTGGATACTTGACCCAGTTGCTAATGAGGTGCTGTATAATCTCCTGTATCCTATAGCTCAAAATAGCAGGATGCAATATAAAAAGTACATCATAAAAGGCACTATTGGAATGCTTTTTTTGTCTTCACAGGCTATACGCAAAAGATGTTACCCTCTAAGAAAGTCAGAGGTTGGTCTCCTGCAGGCAAGCTAAGGTATCAAAGTCAGAGAATTTGAGGTGAGGCATCTTGACAGTGTGGTCTGGAAACTGGAAGCCAGTATCCAGGACACACTGAAAGAAAAGAACCGGGGAAAAAGATATTACCATAGTCAGAGCTGAGATTCAGCAGCTAAATCAGGAACTGCTGGATGGGCATCAGCAGTGCTTTGAGGCGAAGCAGGTAATAACAAACCAACACTCCCCACCACCCATCCCCCCAAATTGTGCCATTACTGCAGGGGAAGGTGGTGGAGCCTATCGAAAGAGAATTTCCCAGCTTATGGACATATGATTAGAGTGCTGAAATAGAAACAAAACAAAACAAAACAATGTGGGTCTTAGCTTTATAGTGGATTCAGGGACGGAGTCAGCATCTTCACTCAAAGCAAATAAACAATACTGGGCTGTTTCCACACAAACAGATGTTTGCCGAAAATTTGTTTAAGGCCTTTTTCAGTCTGACCATGCTAGCTCTTTGCTGACAGTGCAAATCATCTTTTGAACTTAAGAAGCTTGAAGCAAAATGGTTTAGGGAATAGTTTGGTTGAACTGCACAAATTAATTTCTAATATAAATTATTTTAACTTTCTAGTGGAAAACAGTCAAAGATTTAAGTAAGGTATTCAATATTTTTATAGCTGCAAATATTCATATGATAATTTCTGATGGAATAAAAGTTAGGAATCTATGTTATGATGAAAACAAGTGATCACCGCTGTATTCACAACAACTTTGAGGGGGTGATTATTATGATGGATTATTGTTCCATTTTACAAATGAGAAAACTAAAATTCAACAAAGTCAAATGCCATAACTGCTTTCAGAGATGAGATTTGAAACCCGGTTGTTCTGACTCCAAGTCCAATCTCTCCATTCTGCCATACTCAAGCATTCACTTTTAACAGTGTCCTGTTTTAAGTTTTATTTGGGACAAGGCTGATCCCCTTCCCTCAATACCTATTAATATTGTTATAGCTTGCTTTTCCAAATAAGCAAACATTGGAGCAAGAGCAGGAGTATTGTTTCCATTATTAATACTTTTAAGTCATGTGATAAAACTTTGTGGCATGTTACTTTTACCAAATAAAGTATTAATGAAGTCATTTGGTATATAATAGACAGCCTTCGTCAACCCCTTAATTTTTCCTTCACCACGTTGCCAGATACGTGTTTCTGGATCAAACCCCCTAGAGGTCTGCTGCAAATTCTTTTTCAATACACCCAGATCATTGCAGATAATTGTATTACACAGGGTATCGATCCCAAATCGTTGTGCACCGGAAACATCTGAAAAAACATGATTATAGCTTTCTGTTTATTGTTCGTACATCCTATAAGCAGGCTTTTGTGTGAATCACCTGTAAGAAAGGCAAGGTGGAAACATCAGAGAAATTACCTCTTTACAAGAATCTATTGATCACTTTAAATCAAAGAAGTATGTTTGACATAAGATTACCTGCCAGTTTGAACATTAGGTACACTATGTTATAGCCTGGGGCAGTTGTAAGTCTGACAAAGGGATTGTAAATAAAGCATGCAGCTGCTGGCGCCTCTGGCTTGGGATCAGCTCAGGCTCCAGTCCAAAGCATAGGTAAACTTAAAATAATTTACCCCTTTTTAACCAGCATATAATGAATTAGAGTAGGTCCTTTCAAGAACTGGGAAACATAAATCTGCTTAGTCATTTTGATGGGACAAAGTACTTAGAAAATTCACAGGGTACTGATATGTTTGGGAAAAGGAAAGGTCTTTGTGTGTTGTATATGCATGAGCCACAAGTTGCCCCTGTCATCCTCAAGTAAACCTGTCCTTGGAAGCAGCTTTCTCAAAAAGAACCCTTTTGAAATGGCTTAACCTATATAGTCCCTCTTCAGAGATGGCATTGACCAAACTACCTTGAAAATTAGGACATTTAACATGCCAGTTTAAAAATCTATGAATCCTCCCCCAACCCCATTTTTATTTTTCATAGCTTTGTCTTTGCTTTGTTTTGCTCTAGAAGAAATAGAGGCACGAAAGCATGGAGAAGCACGTATAATGAAAGTATTGCTCTTGAAATATTTATGCTTCTACATTAACAATGCTAAAAACATGTCACCAAAAAGTATTGATTTTTTTTTCATTTGATTATCATTTTCTTATTGGACAAGAGCAGTAAAGCTTTACCCTTACTTTTAATTTTTTTTTAAATTTTGCCTGAAGGATTGATTTTAGATTTGGAAAGCAAACTTGTTGTAAGTTCTTTATTGGATTTTTGTCCATACTTTTAACATGTGTTGAAATTATTAAACATTTAGCTCATTTGTTCTGAAAGATTCACATGTACTTGGGATTTAATAAAGATGAGCTCTGGGTGATGTGTGCTTCCTTGTTAAATATTTAGCTGTTTGAGTTAGCTCTGTGGTTTCCCGAGGCACAAATCTAAACTGTTAATATATAGCAGGTTTAAGTTATAAAAATGGTAGATGCTGTAATTCCTTTTGGGGTGAAGGAAGAATAAACTGGTCATTTTAAACATTTGTAAGAAAACAAAGCAAATATGCATTCACATTTTCATTGAAAGTTGAGCTCTCAGTTCCTCAAAAATCTATAAATGAGTAACTGAGAATCAGATACAGTTAGATCTATTTTATCTGGGAAGCATCATTTAACTTCAAAGATGAGTGATAAATGCAGAATATTTATACAGAGTATTTTCTTTATGAGGTTGCCTGTAAAGGATACTTCTGATGTAAGACGTCAATACCTTGGTTTTCAACTTTATTGAAGCTCAATATAAACACCACTTTTTGGACATAAAATGAGGTTCATTAAAGGCAGAGAGGTTCCTTTTGTATGAAAATATGGCCCTTCCCATTGTGATGACTATCCATTTGTGGCTTCTAAAGGATGCTTATGCACTCTCATAGTTTTTCTCTTTCGGTTTGAGAGTTTGGGATTACTTAAGGATCTGTTTTGAGCTGGATTGTATCAACTATTCTCCCCTGTAACAAAGTGTTTACGAAATTCACTTTAATTACAAAAATGCCTTGAGATTGGGATGCATAGTTGAATGTGAACAAATTCACTTACATTCTGTGCTGGTGGTTAAAAAAATCACTGAGATGGAACATTTGTCTTTGAAAGTGTATATTTTGGGGCAATAGGAAAAAGACAGACATACATTTTTTAAGGGGAAAATATTCAAATGAAAATGTATAGACATATATCTCCAGGAATACGGTCAACAAAGAACAAAGGAAAAATGTCTTTGTCTTAAATCACTTATTTTCTGAGAGCCTGAAGCGGTCTGCTACAGTCAGCTTTGGTCTAATGAAAGAGTGCCATCTATTGGATGACCTTGGGAAAAATATATACAGTTCATAAGAATATACTCTTATTACCTATGAAAAATATTTCAGTGGAAAGAGAATATTTTGGAAATTTTAAGTGTATACATGTTTGGTTTTATTTGTGAGTATAGAAAACTCCCCATGAAGGACTTTAAAGGACAGTCTCAAACTTCCTGATGTACAACTGATACTGAAAACTATTTGAAAATTCTCAAATACAAACACTCTTAATCAAGTTCTAGAAGTGCTTAAACTCTATCTTTTGAATAAAAATAGTTCATCGGCTCTCCATTACTAAAATCTGTCACCTGTTCTTTCAGATGCATATTTATTTACTCATGTTTTTGTTTTTTTTTAACATGGAGAAATGGGAAAAAGTAATGAGCTTGCCTACTGAAAACAAGGATCTGTTTAAAGCTTTCTTAAAGTTATGTTGTATTAAATTTGAACCAAAAAAGAGTTGGGGGGGGGGGTGGAAGAATTAGCTTGGTTTAAAGAAATGCAATGCTTTTCTTTTTTTTTTATCTTTCAGCCCAAGAACTTGCCAGTCAAGATGAAAAACTTCATCTAATGGAATCCAGCTTGAAAGCAACTCAAGAGCAGCTAACTGAGCAAAGAGCAGGAGTAGTTCGTCAAGAACAGAACAGTACAAAATCACAGACAGAGCTGAAGACAGTGAGAGAACGTATTATTGCTTCTGAAGAAGAAATTAATGATTACAAGTGAGTTTTTGCTTTTCAGTATTCCAAAAAAGTTTTATCCTAACATAGTGAAAGAAGGACTAAGTCCTTTTTTGTGGTAGAGATTTAAATATTGAAGTCAATTAATATTCTTTGCCTAAAGAAATATCTGAATTTGCTACTTTCTTCAAGAAAATGAAAACTTTGAATTTCAGATGAACTTATAAGTGAGTATGTTACCACTTTACCAAAACTTCATGTTAAAAACAAATAAACATGCTGAAATATTGAACTGGGTCCTTTATGAGAAAGTAGATGTTAGTTTCTTTTTCAGCTCTCCAAAAAAATGTTCCAAAGGTAATAGTTGAAGAAAAAGAATAAATGTTATTTATATAGCACCTATCTGCCAATGGCATTCTCATCTTCCTCTTTGGGGAGTCCAAAGGTTACATATGGTTCTTGTTGCCTTTCTTTTCTGTTAAAGCAGCTGCTCTGAGTAAGATGCTACCAAATTAAAGGACATTTAAAGTTTGAAATTCTGGTCAGACCACTGAGGTATGTACGTAGAGACTATTAAGAATAAGTAGAGATTTATATGTTGCCATATTGGAATATTCATAAAAGTAGTCATTTTAAACTTTTCTGGTATCCAGTCCATATTTGCTTTTCTTAATATTTTCTTTGTATTGAAATGAAAAATCTCAACTTCAAGTTTTAGTACATTTACTCAAATGAGCCTTGAAACATATATGCTTTATGTGTGTCACAAATAGATTCATAATTAAGTGTTCTACTTATCTTACTTTTTCTTAACTAATTTCAAATGTGGTTTAAAGGTAATTTAGACAGTGACATATTTTAGATGAATTATTTCTCCCTCCCTCTCTCTCTCTCTCTCTCTTTCTCTCTCTCTCTCTCTCTCTCTCTCTCTCTCTCTCTCTCTCTCTCTATATATATATATATATACACTTCTGCTCAGTGAACATATTGAGGAGGCTAAAAAGCTAGCACATATGTGCATGTGTGTGAGCATATACACATATTCATCCTATCAATTTTTTAAAACACTAGATATATTATATTCCTGA
Organism: Pseudochirops cupreus; assembly: GCA_028627135.1. Taxonomy (NCBI): domain Eukaryota; kingdom Metazoa; phylum Chordata; class Mammalia; order Diprotodontia; family Pseudocheiridae; genus Pseudochirops; species Pseudochirops cupreus. The sequence continues at coordinate 363,047,153 of CM053580.1, forward strand.
AATTGAAAGCAAGCTGTGTATATGAGATGAGATCCAGTTGCAAATCATGGATTATCAAAAGTATTACTGCACATCACACTGAATACACTTATATGACATCAAAAATTTTAGATTTCTTAAAGAAACATTCTATACTTAGAACCTTACACATATAAAATCATTATGGTATAATATATTAATATGAATTTAAACTTTAGCCTGTTGAATTCTTATTAATTATAGCTAGCATTTTTATAGCACTTGAGATTTGCCAAGTGTTTTACATATGTTACCTCATTTTATTAACATTTTATTAACTGTTCAACTTTAATTCCATGTTCTTTTGTAGAAAAAATAAGAATGTGCCACTAAGAGGGTGCTTTAAAAACCCCCCACAAAAATAGCAATGCAGTGGCAAACTCAGAGTGATTCTCTTTTCATTTAATGAACATTTCAGACAGCTGTTTGAAAGTGAGATAACAGGAGAATAAGACTTAGACATTACTCAAATGCCCCTCCACTTCTCTTGAAGAATAGCTTGTTCAAAATTTGTACCAAGAATTCCATAGCACTTTTGAGAAAGTCTTGTTGTGAGAGACTGAATATAGGATAATGTTATCAAAAAAGAGATGGATCTCTAAAATTATTGAAGGATCCTGTAGCTGAATGATATTTATCTTGAAAAAGGGGGAATTCAAAGAAAGTTATTTTATATAGTAATTTAAAAATAAGAGTAATTTATGGAAAGTTAGGATTATTAAAATATTCTCAAAATATTCTTTGTACACACTTCATTTGTAATACTGCTTATTTCTCACAATTTCCCCCCAAAACATTAAAAATTAAGAATCTAACAAAAGTATCTGCAATCTGAAATTTTATACATAGAGCAAATTGTGACCCATTAAATAAAAAAGCTATAAATCAGTAAAGCTTTATGTATATCAATTTCCCTCCACACGCATTTTTACACAAATTTATTTCCTACAGTTCATCTTTTTGATACTAAAGTTAAGCACTAAATTCTTCCCTGATGTGAAAGTCCACAAAAGTTACAAAAATGTTGACTATTACCTCAGAGTTCCTAGTTACACCAGTGTGAACCAGCAAATTTATGATTAGGAAAACAATTCATACAGTTTAGCAGATGTCCCTTGTAGAATTGTAACATTTTAAGTATTTTCTAATGGAAATCTTCTGTTTCATATGAAAGCTTCAAACAATGAGATGTCCTTGAAAAGCATAGCTAAGGATGAATTTACCTATTCTTTAAGAATAGTCTAGCTCTAGACCATCTGGTGTCACAAGGAATATTTATAAGATAGCAATACAAGTTGTTTAAAATGTTTTAAAACTCAGTTAAAAAAAAGAAATAGTTTAATTGCATATATGAATTATATTACCCATGATATGCATCTGCATATATACATATATATAAATATACACATATACATAAATGCAAGATATATATGTATATGCACATGTGTGCACATATGTATGCATTCATTGAGTATATATCTATGTCCATATGCATGTATATACAGATATATTTATGTGTATACATAGATATAACTATATACACATATATGTATATTCTCTGGCTCCGAATCACTTTGATACTTGATTTGACATTAAATAGAACAGATATAGACATGTTCACTTGCCAACAGGAGAAAGTACATCACGAATTGGAGTGTAGCAATAGCCTTACCAAAACGTTCCTGATTTCAGACTTGGTAATTGGAACATTTGACCTATTGAGCAGTGAGTGGCGGGACTATATGCAACATGGACTAAGGTATGGCTACAAACTAGAATACAGTTATTAAGTCTTGCCTCTCTGGTGCAGTGAAGACCAGGGACTCTTACTGACACACAATGTTCTGGGATTCTTTTCAAAGGAGGAGGAGCCCATCCTCATATTATTTTCAAATGCACTTCAGTTACAAAATGTACTACAGAAATGTTGTGAAAATGTGCTAAAACTTACTATGTAAAAATAAGTTTAGGATATCAACTATCAAAGTAAAAGTTAGAAAATATAGATTTCTTAGGGGTGGGACAGAGTATATAATTGATGACAAATTTAACTGTCCATCAGGTGCCCAAGTATTGAGTTTTTTTAAATAAAATATCTCTTCAATTTTTTTTCAAATTTTAATGAATAATTAATTATATACTAAATGGCTTCTACAATTTAAACACAGCATAAACAGTCATGCAAGGGTGTTTGTAGAGGGAAGAGTAGAGTATGGAGTCAGTTGCCCTCATCATTTGCAATTGTTTCAGTTATTTCTACCCACATTTTTCCAAAAAAGTGTAAAATTCAGCATGCAAAAAAATGGGGCAAGCTTTAGTTTTAAAATGTGACCCTCATATTGTCCATTCTGAAAAAAAAATGGAAAATTTTCAGCAGATTCCAATTTTATTTTTACTATCTCTATATGAACTAAAAGCTGAACCCATACACACACACACATACACACAATGTAAGCCTGTTACACTTGAAAGATTTGTTCTGAATGTCCAGTGGGAACCGGGAAATCGTAATAATTTGTAGTATCGATTGAGTGAAGCTATGCAGCTGGGGCCTCTAGTGAATAGACAGGAATAGACATTTTATTGATTAACTTTTACAGTCATATTTTCAAGACTCTGCTGCAACATAATTTTCACTTCCCAGCTTTGTGCTGCTGCATCATGAAACTTGGATTCTTCTCTCTTAACATTTACCCACTTGAGGAAAAAAGTATGGACATGTCTTTCCAGGGTTACGTTCTGCAGAGATGCATAACTTTCTGAAAAAACGATTTGCTCTCAATTGTCATTCTGCCACACCACAGTACAGTAGAAGGTACTATTTAATTATGAAAAAAATAGAAATAGCCAAATAGCAATGATTTGGTAGTTAAACTTTCTGATATTTCTTCAGTATTTGTACAACTAGTTTATATTTTAACTTGTGTTTTCTTTTCTTTCTCTTAAATTCCTGCATGACTCTTAAAACTTATGAATACAAAGAACATTTAAACTGTTGCCTGCTGCTGATTTTTCCCTTGTAGCTTAGTTTTCCTTTTTTCTTCTTCTAAATTTGAGACAGAGATGGAGAAAAACAAACTATTGAGCTAATGGGCTACAATTCAATGTCAGCAAAAGTTATTCATTCTTTAAGTATTTGCTTACTGATGACAGTGTTTCAGAGTATATGAGCATGCAGAAGTATTGATCAGACAAATACAGTGTTCCTGCAGTTTTAGGAAGAATATTACAGTTACACAGATAACTATATTGCAAATGCCATGTTTATATACTTTCTACCCATTTTTGATATGCTCATACTTAATCTATTAAACATTTAATTTATCTTTATTTAAACATAATATTTTTCTTTGTTATCACTAGAGCTTATTGCAAAATGTTGTTGCAAAATGTATTCTTTGCTTTACATGTTTTTAATGTGTCATAGTATGTGGCTCTACTGAATATTTAATTTTAGAATGCTATTTTTTAAGTAAGATTTTTTAAAATGATTGTTTAAATTCTAACCTTACTTCATTTAGTTCTCAATTTACTATCTGTTCCTTTTGTATTCATGGAAAAACTTTGTAAAACTAAGTTAGAGTTAAATGAATTAAAGGCAAATAGATAGATAGATAGATATGATAGATAGATGAATGGATGGATGGATAGAGATCTAGATCTAGATAGAAATCTTATAGTTCTGCTCAAGTCAGGAGTCTTTCAGGATGCATGAGGTAGAATTCAGACCAGTAAGACAGCAAATAGCTTGCAGCAACAGGTATGTTTAAATATTCATGCAAGAGAATTACTATTTAAGAAAATACATTCTGCTCATAGTTGATTTTTTTTTAGACTTGTATTCTTCAAGTAACTGAAAACCTAAAGGAGTTTGGTTTTATGCTTCTGTTGTTGTTGTTGTTTTTACTAGAAACGTATTTAATCGTGATTGGAAAATTATTTCAAAGGAGACATTGTAGTTCACTTAACGTTTCCATTCATTCAAAATGCAAATGTTAGTAAATCTTTTCTCCAGTGATGAGTAAGAGTGTGAGATATGTCAGTTTCTTTTCTGCTTAGTGGGGCCAGTGAGGGAAACAAGTTTACATTTCTTGCTTTGTGCAACAAGTTTTTTTGGTTTCCAAATTATTTTCAAGGCTTAACTTTTGAAAACAGTTTTTGCTACATTTTTTCACATGCTTTGATTTTCATTCTTCCCTGAAGCACTAATTTGACCCATAAAGGAATTTTATTATGCTTTTTACATGCCTTTTACATATGTAGAGACAATGCCTATTGGGATCTTTCCATTATCACATAAGGATGAATATGGCATATTAACGAATTTCAGATTTTTTTAAGTGACATGTATTCATAGCTCAAGTTTTGTCATTAATACTGGAATTTGCTTAGAGGCAGTGTGGCTAGGAAAGGGTTTTCTTGCTATTGTTAAGAAAGGTGACAGATAAAGAAAAACGTAAATTTTCCTTAAAAAAGAAAGGAAAGGGGGGAAATTATTTTATTCTCTTTAAACAGCAGATTCTTACACATAGCCAAGTTTGGACTCTCAAATTATTTATCAAAATAAAGGAACAATTAAGACAGATGGAATCATAAATGTGAAATACAAATAGTCTGAATTGGGATTGATTTCAACATAATACTGTGGAGGAATCCCCATTTATTGATCAATTTTAGAGCCCATGCACTTAAAAAGATAAAGTAAGCAAGGTTGGATAATCAAAGCATTTAAATAGTAAAAACAGCAACTGCCACTGTAGACTGCTGCTGAAATAAATCTATAATACAAATTGCTTTAGCAAAAAGTGGATGAGCAGCTGATCTTCCTATTGAACTTTGATACTGTTCAGTGACCACACTGGGAAAAGGATTGGGAGAAATGCCTTAAAGATCAATATTGAGTGAGATGTAGCAGGGATTCATTTTGAACATGAAAGAATTACAAGTGTGCGAGTAGAGATATCTTCAGGAGATGTCATCAAGAAGAGATTGTTTAACACGGTTTTAAAACATTGCATGTGGTGCATGCAAACAGTATTGATTAAGTTCCCTTCTTTATTTTTGGTAATTTTCAAATTTGCTTAAAAAGGGGTTGAACAAATTAGCTCTCACATCTTTAAAAAACAAGGTCTTTTTTTATAGCTGGGAAAACAAATAACATAATGATTTGAAAATAGGTCCTGTCAATAAAAGCAAAATTTTTGAATAAAGATAACATGAGACAGCAGTCTTCAGTCTTCTGCTAGATGGGTGAAATCAAGGTACTCTACTGCAGAACAAGAGAACTTAACTTCTCCTCTCCTTTAGAATTGTACTGAAATGCTGAATGTGTGAGATTTCTTTCTGACTCAGGTTGGGATCTAGGAAGTTACTTGTAATTAACATGACCAAATTCTACTGGTTGTCTATCCCAATGACTCTAACATAATCCATTGGCATTTATCTCTGTATAGATCTATGCCCAGAAGAACTGAGTCTAAATCATTTAACACCTGTCATCAAGGACGGTTTAGGAATTTAAACTTCATTCTACTTAATAAGGTATCTTCATGTGTATAATGAATGTTATAGGAAACTGAGTACAATTTAGCATATGTACTTAGAATTTCAACCTAGCTTAGAGTGACCTGGTCCATCTTAATGGACACATGCATTTTAGGGTTTTTATTTCTCTTGGTTCCATTTTATAGTATCATTCCAAAATTACATCGTTGCACAAATTCATTCATGCATTTATTATTATATGAGACATTGGTGCCTGCTGGGTAAAGAGAGAGCTTTCAGTAAGCAAAACATTGGCAAATATTTCTGATAGAAAATATCCATATTTTTGTAGCAAGTTCAATAGTCTACTTAAGTGTTTTGTTTATTTTTTTTCTTATAGGGACTAGATAAAATTTGGTAACAGAATTTCTAAACTGAACTTCTGAATTAAATCAACTGAAATATTTTAAACTTGTACTTGATAGCATGGTGAAAAGAAAATAAGTGTAGAGATTGTTTAAATTTAAGGCAGTATTTCCACTTCAGAAAAAAAAAATAGGAAGAATAGACTTGGGACCTTAACATTGTGCAACTTCAAATTTACGTTGAATTCTTCCTTTATTGTAATGAATAGTTATTTACAACTCTTGGAATGTCCATGTTTCACTGTATGAAATGCTGATAACAGCAATTTTAGTGGTAAAATTGTGAAACAATATTCATAGTTGTCAGAGAAAGGTCAGTCTATTTGCATTCATTAGGAACCTGGAGGACCATGCAGTGTGTTTCCTTCGGGATGCATACAGTTATTGATTTGTATACTGCTGTAGGAAAAATTAATTAGAATTTTATTTCACTTATTACTGCAGGGTGTGTACTAAGAAAGCAAAACATTTTGTTAGAAAACTGAATACAGAAAGTAAATAAAAGTCAGGGTTTCTTTAAATCATAACTTTGTCAGACAACTTTTCTTTCCTAATATATTTTAAAGGACTACTTTTTATGGTAATTTAATTATTGCTTTAAAATTTTAGAATTTTCATTGCCATTCAACAATAATAGTAACTTAAATGTTAACTATAGCCCTTTTATTTTAATTGCTACACATGATTTTATTTTCTGTAAATAAATGTAATCAGTGAGTATTTCCCCCCTATGAGATTTTTGGATAATAGAATCATAGAGAATATTGACTCAAAGAGAAAACACAGGATTGTCAAAGCCATGTCTTATGTAGAGTCATTAAAAAAAAACAACTTGAATTCAAGTCTCAGTTTTAGGGTGTATTTCTCGTATGACTTTGGGCAAGTCACTCAACTTACGGAACTCATTTTACCACATATAAAGCAAGAATAAGTATAAGTATAAGAATATCATACTACCTACCTCATATAATGGTCAATGAAGTAAATCCATTGCTGTACTCAAAGCACAATTTGCAAGTGAGTTATTGTTATTATTGTGGCAAAATCTGAGAGTCATAGGAAAATAGAGATGACCCAATTCTTCATATGCCTGATAAAAAATAAATCTAGAAAACAGAAAATGTATTACAAGGTTACATAGCTAATTAGGGAAAGCAACTCTATTACAATCCAGAATTCTTGACTCTCAGTTGAGAAATACAGTATGTGGGCGTACCTTTGTGATAATGTGGGTTTGGATCCAGAACACTATAATAAAGCAAATATTACAATAAAGTGAGTCACATTAAGTTTTAGGTTTCCCAGTGCATATAAAGCTATGGTTATGCTATATTGTAGTCTATTAAATGTGTGATAGTATCATGTCCAAAAAATGTACATACCTTAATTTAAAATACTTTAATGCTAAAAAATGTTAACCATAACCTGAGCTTTCAGTGAGTCATAATCTTTTTGCTGGTGGAAAGTCTTGCCTTGAAGTTGATGGCTACTGACTGATCAGGGTCGTTATTGCTGAAGGTTGGGATGGCTGTGGCAATTTCTTAAAGTAAGACAACAATGAAGTTTGTTTCATTGACCGAGGATTTCTTTTGCTTGAATATTTATTGGCCATTGAAAGTGTTATTAATTTGCCCAATTTTAATATTGTGTCCTGGGGAATGAGGAGGCCTAAGGAGAGGGAAAGAGATAAGAAACAGTCTATTGGTGGGACAGTCAGAACACACACAACATATATCAATTAAATTTTCTGTCTAATATGGGTACAATTCATGGTGCCCCCAAACAATTACAACAGTAACATCAAGCTCACTGATTACAGATCACCATTATGGATGTAATCATAATGAAAATGTTTGAAATATTGTAAAAACTGTCAAATAAATTACGAAAATATGACACAGAGACCTGATGTGAGGACCTATGGTTGGAAAAAATGGTGCCAATAGACTTGCTCAACATAGGCTTGCCACGAAAGTTCAATGTGTAAAAAAAAAAATGCAAATTCTAAGAACCACAATAAAGTGAATTGCCATAAAAGAGGTATGCCTATAGTAGAGAGAAGACTAGACTTGGATTAAGGAGATTTTAGTTTGAAAGCTAGCTAGGTTATTTGACACATTAACACTTCCCTCAACCTCAGATCACTCAATTGTAAAAATAGGTATAATCCTACTTCAACTTATTCTCTGGGTTTTTCTACCACCTCAATAGTTACTCTGTTCTTGTTCATGTATGCCATGCTTCCTCCCTGATCCCCTTCCAGATCCTCATTATTAATTCATCCATATATCTACCATCTATCCATCTCCTCCTCCTCCTTCTCCCTCTGTCTCTCTCTCTGTCCTTTATCTTCTCTCTCTCTCTCATTTCTCTCTCTCTCTCTCTCTCTTTCTCTCTCTCTCTCCCCCCCCCTCTCCCCTACTTCCTTCCTTGCACTACTTCCCTCCCCAGATCATTGTGAAGAAAACATTTGTAAATCTTAAAGTGCTATATGAATTCCAATTATTTTTCATCCTATGCTTTTGAGAAACATTATAAGAAAAGTTAAATTAAAAAGCAAATCAGGACTGAGATGGTTATTTTGGTTGAGAGAAGAGACTGAGGAAATGAAAGTGTGTGATATTTAAAACAGAATACAGAAAGATGCTGAAATTTTATATGACTGTGCTTTACAAAATACTGTGTGGAATTAGTATGCTTCTGTGAATTTAACACTTTAAGTAGGGTTGGGCGCCTTGGATGGGTAATATCCTCTTTCAGTGTGATAAGATTAAGTTTTGAGTTGTTTTTATTTTTTAAAGTTTGGCCTATTTCCAGGCACTTCATGCGTGTTCGAAGTGGAAAAATATTGAATGCAGCTCTCCACATTGGGAATATATGACACATGTTTGAGATTAATCAAATTGTAGTCACTTCTAATTAACAGCAGAGAATAATTTCCAAATGGGGCAGAGCCAGATGACAAAGGATAGTTTTGTGTACTTAAGACACACTTTTTGAACCAAAACACATGCCAATTGTAACATTTCTAACTTTTACAAAAAAGGATAAAGCTGCCCTTGCTTTTTGAAGAAGCAACATTTTAAAAGAAGTGCAGGCAAATGCTGTATTTAAACCACAGGCGTCATAAAAAGTCATTGTTCCAATGGGGTTATTTTCACACACCCCTTGTGATACAGTTTGAAAGCCACAAGCAGATATTTGGTGCATAAACTGTTGGTTTTGTAGAGAAGCCTCATCTTTCATACAGAGAATTAGCAACATGTCAACAAAGTAACCCAATCCCAGTGCAAGACTATTTTTATAGCTTTATGGTTGTAAATAATACCCAGAAATACCCTGCCTTTTAAAAAACATCCCATATAAATATAAATTATTTTGGCTTTACCTGGTTTTACTGAGCTTTATCTAAAAATGTTGAGTCATCTGTTCTTCTCTCCTAGTGTTGACCCTTGAATGTTAGGAATTCTTGTCTTGCTATCTACTTGCTATCAGGTTTTCATTCATGGAGCCCTTGTTCAGAAAATGTAATTGTAGCAATGAACAACACTGATCTTTACTTTAAGAACCAATAAGGAAAATATCTTGCCTCAGCATACTTCACATTCTAGTGCAAGGAGAATCTGAGGCAATCTCGATTTCTGCTTTGGTTTAGAGAACAACGCCATCTCTCCATCTGGCGAGGATATAATTGGCCAAGAATAGTCTGAGTAACGTCCTTTACTGAAAAGCAATGCTTAGAGAGCAGTTTAGAAGGAGACTGCTAAAAGCAAAACATTTCTTGAACAAACATTGATTGACTAGTGATCTATCTGTGTAAGATAAACTATGCAATGTCAGAAATTTAAAATATACAAGATGCTCCTTAAGGAGCTTATTAGTTGATCTAGAACTGCAAGGGAAATTAGATGACGCTTATTCTGATGCCCCCAATTTTGCAGAAGAGTCTAAGATGTGCCAACATTTATGAAGGAGAGAAAATCTTCTTTCAAGTTGGAGTTAAAATGATTTATAAGTTTGTATTTGGAAGTCATTAAGGATAATAACAATATATAGTACTAAGATAAAAATTATAACCTATGTGGCAAATAACCCTAAGAGAGGCACCAAGAATATTTTTTAATTAACTTTATGTCCATGTTTAAAATAAATTGATATTGTGTTTAGTTTTGCTATAGGTATAATATATGTTATGCTTTCTGCAGTTTCAACCTTTGCTTCATTTTTATAAAACATTGAAGGACATTTGTGCTATTACTGAGAGCTAGTAAATGAGTATGGGACTCCAGAATTAGAAAAATCTATGTACAGACATTTCTTACCCTTTCACTTTTTTGCATTCTTCTTCTGTCCTACTTTCTGGTTATTGCTTTCCATTAATGGAGGTTACTCAGATTATTCTTGGTCAGTTACATTCTTGCTAGACAGAGAGAGATGGCATTGTTTTCTAAACCAAAGCAAAAATTAAGATTGCCTCAGATTCTTCGTTCACTATGTTCTCTAATTTATTCAAATCCTGAGAACTGCAGGAGGTCAACATTTCTCATACATAGCTGGAAAGATACTAGGGAAAAAACATATTTGTATATGTTTTATATATATATATATACATATATATATAATTTAGGTTAACAAAAGAGACCAATGTAATTTTATTCTAAATTAATCTTCATCTAAGGATGAAATGGTCAACTTTATATATTCTATGCCTAGTTCAGCCACTAATAATAATAACCAATATTTCTATTTTGTTATAAAGTTTCTAAAGGATCTTCCTCACAATAACTCGGTAAGTAGTGGAAATATTTTTATCCCAATCTTCCAGATAATGAAATTGAGATAACAATTTAAAATATTATTAAATTTATTGGGCAAAACAAGTGGCATTTTATTTTGAGAGGGTTGAAGAAAAGAGGATCACATGGGACTGGAGAGAATTATAGTAGATTGCATGGAGAAGTGCAATATGCATTATGCTATGAAGGAAGAGAAAGGTTTTAATAGATAGGGATCTTGGATTGCCCATCATAGACCTGAAGAAGGATATGAGCAAATCAATGAGAAAGGAAGAAGTTTAGAGAAGTTAGTATCAACTAGATGAATTGTACAATATGCAAAGAGATATAATAGAAGTTAGAAAGACAAATTGAAATGAGGCTATGGATCCTATCCAATGGCTAGGTAAGAATGTTTTTTTTTTTTATCATGTAGACAATTTTGAGAGCCACTAAAGTCTTTGAAAAAGGATATGATATTATCAGACTAATACTTGTCCTAATCATGTAGCATTTAGGTTATTGGGTTTAATTCTTGGGGCAACATTTCAAGAAGATTGTTGACTCCCTGTGAAGGGCAGTGTTACATAGTGGATAGGGAGACAAATTTCAAGCCAGGAAGTACTGAATTCAAGTCTTGCCTGTGATACATTCACAGGGTCAAGTAACTTAATCTCTCAGTGCTCTTGGCAGCATACTACTACTACTACTACTACTACTACTACTACTACTACTACTACTACCTACTATCATCCATATAGTACCTACTGTGTGCCAAACACTGTGATAAGCAATTTCTTTTTCAAATTTCATTTTATTTTATCTTCACAACAGCCCTGGAAAGTTTAAACTATTACTTTCCTCATTTTATCGTTGAAAAAACTGAGGGACAGACAGATTAGGTGACTTGCCCAAAGTCATACAGGAATCTCTTAATTATAGACTCAGTGATCTATGTGCTTAGCCAACTAGCTCCTTAATTGTAAATTACAAAGAATATACATGGCTTTGATGGCAGAAGGATTTTCTTTATTTGGAAGTTCACCATAAACAACAGAATAATAATTCTAATCACTATCTTTAGGGATAAACTTGAAAACATCTACAAAGAGGTAAACAGTAAAATGAAGGGGATAGCCCTAGAAATGTTCTTTTAAACTTATTACTGGACTTTCACCTTTAGATTTAGCAGCATATTTTAGGAAGATCACTGATAACCTTGAATGGAGTGAAAAGAAGGGAAGGCAGAAGGATTTGAGACAACTAGAGAATATTTCACAGTAGATAAATTTGAGAAATTGGAGTTATTTCCCTTGAAAAAGAGGAGATTGTAGTGGGCACTGCATAGTAGCTTTCTTTAAAAAGTTGGAGGGTGGTCAAGAGATTAAATTTGTTATTTTGGCAGAACTAATGACAGAATTAGGATAAATGGGTAAGAAATTACCTAAAAGCAAATTTAGGCTTGATACAATGAAAAAAAAGTCCTGATGACTCATATCCCCCAATGGCATGAACTACCTTGGAAAGGATAGAATTCCCTATCATTCATTAGAGGTCAGGTATCCAGAGGAGAGGATTCTTTTTCAGACATAGTTTAGACTACATCTTGATACTACTACTACTACTACTATTACTACTACTACTACTACCACCACTACTACCACTACTACCACCACTACTACCTGCTATCATTCATATAGCACCTACTATGTGCCAAGCACTGTGATAAGCCCTATAGAGAGAGCTATAAAACTCCCTTCTAACTCTCAAAATTTTGTGCATTAGGAAAATTTCTTTGGCAGTAGGGTGAAAGATGGGTTGGTCAGGTAAGGAAGACTTAACAATAGTCTAGGCAAGAGTCCTGAATTTAGAGTACTCAAAATGAGAAAGGAATAGAGGAGGTACATAGTAGGCACTTAATAAGTGCTTATTCACTGATTGATAGATGTGAGTTGGTTATGCACTGAATAATGGAAGAGGAGTGAGAGAGAGAGAACAACTAAGAAAACCTCTCCACAATTTCAAGATTGAGTGGTTGGTAGCATGGGCAAGAGAGGAGGCAGAGGAAAGAATAGATCTTGGGGAGAAGATGATAAAGTTTTTTCAGACATTTTGAGTTTAGCATGCTAGACAATCAGCCAGGGAGAGGTGTCCAGCAGGTAGTTGGAAATGTAGGATTAGGTTGAGTAGAAAAGGTCTAGCTAGCAAGACAGCTAAAGCATAACCAGAAGAAAAACCATAAGTGTGTTAAATTAAATTACACAATCATGTAGGTTAACCTACATTCTTCATCAAGTTACACCAAATCCTGGAGAAGATAGACATAATTGTTGCCTGATTGAAGCAAAGCAAGTTGTTGGTTAAGACTGAGGGAACTTTATATCAAAGGAGACTGATTACCATTAAAATGATCAAACAGATTATGAAGAAAACAGTTCATTATAGGCACAAAAGACTTGGGCACTGCATGAAAAAATTCAGAAAATATAATTCGATCTGTGGGTCTGTCAATAGGTAAATAATATTACTAAAATCATTCTAGTTATTACTTCCCAATTGTTATTCAGTTTAAGAATTATCACACTACTATAGATACAAATTCAGTAATAAATAACTGCTTAAAGTTGTTCTAGGTTAGAACTCTAATGTAAGACTTGCAAATTCTTACCTACCTTATTGGTTATTCTCCTTTTTAAAGAAGCATAACATATAATGGACTTTATTTGTAGAGCTGATTTACTTAATAAAAAGTGCTGTTTTAAAATGAGCAATGTAAACAATAAGTGCAATATCTGAAAAGGGAACTCAAGCACTTTTGGAAACTGAGTAATGGAGAGATAATGGCAATGACATTAACCACTGAAATAATTTTGCATAAACTTGTTCATTGCTCTTACTTCAGTGATTCCCTTTCTTGGATTTGATACCCTCTAAGTTTAAAAAAAAAAATGCTTACAAATGTATATTCATATGTCTGAGTTTTTTTAAATATGTGCAAGGGGCACAGGGAGTACTCAGGGAGGACTGCACTTCTGGTTTAAGGGTTGCCCAGTTCTTTTCAGGGCTGTCCATCCACCTGGCATTCAACTCTCACCTGTGGCTCCAAGAAACTGTAGCATGTACAGTGACCACATCTTGGTAAAATTGTCTTGGCAGATGAGCTAAACCAGATTTAAGACTTCAAATCCATTAATGAGTTAGTGGGATGTCTACCCCAAGCATGTGAAGATTTCGCCCAGTGGAAAGAGGAGATGAGAGCAATTTGTTCCAAAGATCATGTAGACAACTGAAGCAGGCATCATGGAATGCTTAGAGTTTGTTCACACATTGAAGATACCAAGGTCATCTTCTGCATCAATGTCCATCATCAGTTATCCTGACTTCTGTCTTGTCACTGGACTTTGATGACTTAGGAAGAGAGAGAAACTGAGGATTTTGTGTAACTATGCCTCACTTAAATCAAATTCACACACAAGTCAAAACATCACTCTTTGATGTCCTAAGTTCTCCGCAAAAATGAAGAATAAACAACAATAACAACCACAATCACATGTAGTGTGCGTGAAGTTTAATTTTTCCTAATTAGAGGGAACTCTCAATGAAGAAATCCCTTTATTAATGCAGACAGGTTTCTACACTACAACTTAGAAAAGGTGCCCAGAGACCATCTGGGTTGTTTTTTTTTTTTTTTTTAACAGGATCAAGGTCACAGAGTTAGTATATATTAGCAGTAGGACACATGCTCAGGTCTTCCCAAGATGCCAGTTTATTACTACCAACAATATTGTGCTTATTCCTGCTTCCTCTATTCTCTCACTTGTTCCTTCCTCTCTCCTTACTTGATCTCACTCTTTCCCTCACTGCCCTTCAATTCCTCTCTCCTTCTTTCCCCTTTCCTCTCATTTCTTCTCATTCCTGTTTGTCTTTTTATCTTTGTCATTAGGTGTCTCTGTCTCTTTGTCTGTCTCTGTCTCTCTCTGTCTCTCGCTGTCTCTCTGTCTCTGTCTCTCTCTCCAACAAAGTTGATTTAAATTTACTCTCATTAATATAAATTCAAACGGATCTACTACTTTTGAGGGAGGAGGATTGAATGGTCCAAAAACGTGAGAACTACAGTTCTTGCTATTTGTTATACCACTAGGAGTTTTCAATTCCAACAATAGATTATTGTAATATACTTGGCAAACAGTTGCTTTGTTGCAATAAAATTGCGGCATATTCATCTATCAGAAAAATAAAATAGTAATTCTCATAGTAACGAGTCCAGGGAGAATTGGTTAATCCTGAGTGTATCACACCATGATGTTACAGTGTTGAGTCTATATAGTCCCCATTTTGTGTAGCAAAGAAGATTTATGTGCTGGAAAATATTGCATAAAGCTCAAGTACAGACTCATAGCTTTAGGCAAGAGAGAGCTAAGACTTGGACAGGGAGAGGATGTTCATAATGGGGGATAGCCATTCTTTTTGGTTCTCACTATACCCTATCCCCACCAGAATGCAATTCCATTTAAACAGGACTAAAACCATGGGAAGGGAACTAGAGTAATGAATGACATGCCTATGGTGTACCTCAACATCGTACAAAATGGAATGGAAGGGGGGAGGAGTGAGGAGAAAGCCTATGAGATGAATCCCACACTGTCCCATTGCCCAAACTTGCCACCTAACAACACAACAGTTTCATCAGGGAAGAGTAGAGAAGGCTGCATCTGAGGCTAATAATGAATAATAGGGAATTTAGGATTTTCCAAAAGAATAGTGTAAGAACCCATTTATTCACCTGCATTACATTAAAGTGAGAACAGGGAGGTAATCTTTTCCTCTTCAAGTTGAAGGCACATTTTTGCTTGGCTTTTTTAAAAATTAAAAATATGTATAGTTTCTTTTTCTAAAAAATGAAAATGAAATGAAAAAACCCTTTATATTCAGCAAACATTGTTAGTCTTTTTAGTTCTCTGAGATCATTGTTGCCATCTTCTAAAATGTCTGAAGTATCAGTTTGAACGTTATTGTAATCAAGTACTTATCTCTCCCTCTCTTTCTCTTTCTCTCCCTTTCCCTCTCCCTCTTGCTCTTTCTCTTATCTATCTATTATCAGAGGTACTATCAAAGTAAAAGAGACCTTAGAGCTAACTCGCTTCACCATAGGAAGACTAAAGATACAGAAAAGTTAAGTGATTTACCCAAAGTCATACAGATAGTGTCACAAAAAGAATTTTCTCTTGGCTACTTAGTGCTATTTGTAATATACCAGCCCCAAAATGCATATGTAAGCAATTTAAAGAGTTATTATTGATGACTTCTGTTTTAACACTAGATTTATTTTTAAAAATAATAATACATAATCAACAAAATTATGCTTTACGGTTTTTAATGGATTTTCTTGCTTTTGAAATCTTTGGAGGTTAAACCTTTTTTCCTTCTTATTTTCTACACTCACTCACCCATCAAAAAGTGAGGGTAACTTCACCCTTTGATGGAATATATTCCCCCAGGGGAAATTTACCTTTTTTTAAGGAAATTTTACTTTTTTAAGGAAATTTACCTTATTTACTTCCCCAAGTATCTTTTGGTGGTATAGGATGGACCGCAGATGGACTCCTGTCTCTTTTTCTTAAGGTTCAGTGCAGCCTTAAACACAGCCCCCTACTTTCATTTCATATCTTCTTTAGTTATTTGGATGGGCTGAACCGTGTTCACCACGTTTTTTTGTTTGTTTTTTTTTTCAGGAGGTGAGACAGAAGTTAAAATTTTTGCAACCTTGGGATTTCCTATCAAGGAAGTCTTCCCATCTTTGGAAATTGTAATCATCATAATCATCAATCTGAAAATCATAATGATTTTTTTTTACTTAGGAGATCACATTTACATTTCTCATACATATTACCTCACTTTCTCCTTTATCTATATAAAATATATTTGAATACATATATATGCAGATGAATAGAAAAGACTAGAATAATCTTTATATAGAAGTCCATGAAATTTACGTGGCTTACTCTAGGTCACACAATTAGTTCATGGTAGAACTGACACCAGATTCAAGATTTCATTATTTTCTTAGTGTTCTAAAATTTAGACAGTCTAGAAAGTGAAAATAAAAACCATAGGGAATTTATGGAGAATGCCTTGCATGAGTATGATTGCTAAATTCATTTAATTTATCAGCAAAAAAGCAAAATCATAAAAGTACCTCCTTTAAAATGAGCTTTTATCTAGCATAGAAATCAAGAATCTCAGTGTGTTGGTATCACAGATATTTTCTTGTTTAACTCCCACCTGAGCATGAATCTTCTCTACAATGTTCCCTGGTACATTCTTACATCCTTGAGGTTAAAATATTTTTATTCAATTCAACAAATGTTCATCAGGTAAGATATTGCTTTTTATTTTTGTTCATAATAATTCATCACAATGTTTATTCAATTTATAATAAGGGGATTTGATAAATCCAAATCTCTAAATCATATGATAAATTCATAAAAGTGGTGAATATATTTACCTGGAGAAATAAATATGCTTCTGAGATGAGCACTTTGGCCAAATTATGTAACCTATAGTAATATTGCTTCCCTCTCATTTTAAGCTCAAAGGCCATGAAAAGTTTCCAACAAATCTCAAAATAGAAATTGGTTCAGCTTGGATGCATTAGCACCTTGCTCAAGATTAGCTTTTACATGACAAGGCTTGACATTTTTTTCAGTTAAATTTGGCTCCAGCAGAAAAAGAAGGGGAAAAAAGGATTGAAAAATTCCGGTAACATTGAGTGATAAAAAGAACTAGGACAATATGTTTACTAGTAACATTGAAACTGTTATTAAAGGATTTTCCCCTGGATAAAGAGAAATGCTTTGTAAACAATATTTCAGTACTTCAATGAATCTATGGTTTCATCAATGCAGGCAATGTTTCCATACCTTTTGACCTGAGAATCTGTAATCCACAGACTCCTATTTATGTTCTAAAGCAGCGGTACTCAACTTGTGGGTCGTGACCCGTTTAGGGGTCAAATGACCCTTTCATAGGGGTCATCTAAGACCATCGGAAAACACATATTTTCCATGGTCTTAGAAACTGAGACACCACTCCTCTATTGGTCTCCAAGTGGGTCCGCCCTCATGCAGATATGCCCACATATGAGTGTTAAAGAGTCATGGCATTAGGAAGATTGAGAACCACTGCTCTAAAAGGACTATATCCTACATGTTGGAGAAAAATCTACCAATGCAGCCTGTAGGCTATGCTTCTAACATTTCTTGTTCTTGCTAAATGAATGACTCATCTCTTCCAACAAAGTTTCCTTGTAATGATATCTTTTCACAACTTTCTGCATCTAATTCCCATTCCACTACCTATTTATGCCTAGTGTGAGTCTCTCCATTGCCTTTTCAGTAAATCAACATTTTAAATCTTTGGAGACAATGGCATTGTAATGTTCAAATTCAAACAAAATTCAGTTTAGTAAAACAACTGTGAGTGTTTATAGTGAATAAATCACTTTTTTCATCAAAATCTATGGTGTCTCAGTCTGATTAAATGGCCATTAGTCAATCATAGGATCAAGGAGAACTAAAAGGGACTGTGAATACTACTATCTTGTCCAGCAGATCAGAAAGGCTGAGTGATTTATACATTGTCACACAGGGAGCCATTGTCAGAAGTGAGATTTGAATACAGATCCTCTGACTTCAGAGCCAGTATTTGTTCTACTGTACTACACTGACATAAAGATCATTTTTAACCACTTTCTATTTGTCAACCACCATTCTAGGGTTTAAGGATATAAAGACAAATATGAAATAACTCCTATTCTCAAGAAATTTGACTTCTGTAGGAAAACAATAACATGTACACATGTAAATTCAGAGAGTTGCAAAAATCTTAGTATAATTTTAAGCTATTAAATGTATTTAAACTAGTACAGCTTGAAACTTCACTGACTTACAATATCCTGTACATATAGAAAATTAAAAAAAAGAGGAACTAGAAGCTGAGGGAGGGAAGACCTGCCAGACTTAAAGGAGGGAGTATTTGAGCTGTCTTGAGGGAAACTAGGCATTGCTAACATGTAGAAAGGAGATGGGAATGTGTTATAGGCATGATAGATAGTTTGGCCAAAGTCATGGAGACAGAAGATTGAATACCATGTATGAGGAATAATAAGAAGGCCATGCTAGCTAGACCAAAGAGTAAGTGTGAAAGGGAGTAATGTACTATCAGCCTTGAAAGGTAAATTAGAGACAGTTTGTAAAGTAAAGGCACTTTTTTTTGATCCCTGAGGTGATATGGGATCATTGGAATTTTCTGAAAGGGGTAATGGTGTGGTCCTTTAGGAATATCACTGTGGAAGCAATGTGAAGGATGAATTAGAGAGTAGAAGGATAGACCTGAAGGGGCAGACAAAGTGGGAAGTTATTGCAATAATATAGACTGAGCAATTTCTGTAATATTAATATAATATAATATGATAGGATAGGATATGTAATATAATATAATTAATATAATATAATATAATATAATGATGTAAAAAATGAAGAGAAAAGACCATTTCAGAGACATAGAAAAACTTATGTGAACTAATGCATAGAGAAGTGTGTAGAACCAGAAGAAAATTTTATACTATAA
>CM053580.1:363073517-363093318 GCA_028627135.1 Pseudochirops cupreus
TGATTTTTTTTTTGAATCTCTGTGGGGCTCTGCTTCCAGAAGGGAAAGCTCTGTCCCAAATCGCTGGGGTCCTCCCGGCTGCCATAGCTCTCAGGAAGATGCTGGGAGTCTTCCTAAATACTTCCGGCTAACTGGATAATAAAGACTCCAAGACAGAGGCCCAAGACGGCGATCTGGATCCAGTCCGCTCAAAACGAGAGCACTGGCCTGAAAGCAATCGCTAAGTCCCCCTGCTGTCTGCAGGCTGCGGGTGGGAAGCTACAAAGCAGAGGTGGGTGCAAAACCTCTGCCTTTTGCTTTTCTGCTCTGGAGGCCTTTCGCCAGACTGCTTATCTCCCCCTTTCGCAATTCCCACTTGCAGCTGCTGCGAATCCGCTCACCTGAGAGGCTCCTCCGAGTCCAGCCACCCCCAGGGCACAGCCACGGCTTCAGGGCAGGCTGGTTTCGGTTCGCAGTGCTGATGTGGTTCCTTGTAGCCAAGCTGACTTTAGTGGGAAGTATCTTTGTGTTTTGGAGTTCTAGGATTGGTTTAGAGTCCTGTTTTATGGGTATTTTGGGGTGGCTATGTGAGAGCTGCGATATGTTGCTGCTGCTACGCCGCCATGTTGGCCCCGCCCCCCCCAAACCCAAGACATTTTACCTCATTGTACAGTACTTTTTCTAAGACAACAAGTTCCTTATAGTAAGATCCATAGAATAAGAAGTTTATACAAAACACCCAATATTAAGGAAACAAACAAAGTCATCTTAATGCAAGGAGGCAAATTTGACCTAATAGGTATCACTGAAACATGATGAAATGAAGTCCCTGGCTGAACCATGATTACATATGGATGAACTTTACTGAAAACTAATGATGCATAAAGAAGTAATGTAACTCTTGGTGTTATTATATAAATTTTTGCTATGTTGAGGCTTAAGGTTTTAGCAATTCTACTCTTGGAAGAGTATCTGTGAAACCTTGGAATTGCTAATTGGAATTAAGCTTTGTATAAGAGAGAAAAAATAATTTTTAATAATTATCTGAGAGTTGTGTTCTGAGGCCTGTACTGGAAAAAGTCACTCTTTCCTGTGTGGTTCTCAGAAATGAGAGCAAACATGGGTGTTAGTAAGAAATAATATTAGATAGAACAGATGTCACATCCACATGAAGCAGGGCAAGGGGAGAAGTTAAGGAGTGTCACCTTTTCTACTTTCTTATCAATGTATCTGACTCCCTCCTTCCCCCATTATCAGCTCTCTCCATCAGAGGGATCACCCATAATTAAACAGAAAAGATAAAAAATGCCATTATCTATCTTGCTTCTTGCCTTTTTAATTCACTTGTCTAGTCTCCCAGAAGGTGTGGATTTGTAACTACATACCTTATGTAGCTGTGTGTGTGCGAGTGTGTGTGTGTGTTTGTGTGTGTATATGTGTGTGTCTGTGTCAGAGAGAAAGAGAGTGTGTGTCTGTCTGTCTCTGTCTCTGTCTCAATCTGTCTGTTTCTCTGTCTCTCTCCTTGCCCCCACATACATATTTATATATACATATAAACATACACACATATACATATACATTTATAGAGAGAAAGAAATAGGGGCATAGTTTAATATACATTCTGGTATTTGCAAAGGAAAGCATACTAAAAAGGTTTGTTAGAAGCTTAAGTAGGATCCCACAGACTGAATTCTTATAGGGAAATTCCACTTAGTAGGGACAGGAGATGCTCAAGAATGAAATCCTGAAGACACAGGGGGAAATAATCACACTGAGAAGGAAAAAATGAATTTTGTCCAAAGACATCAATATGGATGAAGAAGGAACTAATCAAACAACCCAGATTTTACTTTGAAAAGGGAATGCATAAAAAATGCAAGAAGGTCATGCAATGATACATGAAACATAAGAACATGACCTGGTATTGTAAAAATAATATCAGAAATACTAAATCTCATAAACATTTTCATTTCTCAAGTAAAGAAAACAAAATGATTTTATTTTATTTCTAATGGAAGGAAAATGAGCACCACTGAAACAATGGAAGTTTTGTATGTGATGTATAATGATGATGATAACTGACAACAAAAAGAAGAGAAAGTATAACTATTCAGTTCGTATGTTGCTCTTATTTTCTCTGTCAAGGAGAAAGACCATTTCAATCAAAATGTCAGAGTAAAAATTACTAATGGAGAATTGATACCAATGAGAGTAAAATAACACCTACATACTATTGATAAATTCTAGCCTTTTGGCTCAGCTAAACTATATTCCTGGGTACTGAAAGCACTAGCAGATGTGACTGCTGAACTGATGTCAGTGATTTTTGAAAGGTAATAGAAAATTAGAGAAATACTACAAGACTGGAGAAGAACAAATATTATTCCTAATTTTTAAAAAGAGGAAGAGAACAAAATTTGAAAACTATAAGCTAGTTAGCTGGACTTAGATTCTCAGAAATTCTAAAATTATTCATTAAAAGGTTGGTTGGTGAACATGTAGAAAGGGAAACAATGATTATAAGGAGCCAGTTGATATGGGCATTATTGCCATAGATTCTAGCAATGCTTTATGATAAAATATCATACTACTCTTTGGGGAAGAGGGGGAGGAATAGATTATATTAGATTACAATTATATGAATTCAAAATTGTTTGGATATCCAGATTCAAATCTAATGTCTCAAAGTCAAGAAATCTCCAGCGGAAGGAGATAAAAATGTTGTTGGCTCTATATTGTTTAACATTTATCATTGATGTGGATAAAGGCATATTTTTCACATTTGCAGGTAGTATAAATATCAAAGGGTTAGATAAAGCCAGATTCAGAAGTGGGCTGAAGTGAACTGCATGAAATTTAATAGCAATAAATAAAAATTCTTACATGTAGGCAAAAAAAGTTTTCAGGCGTAAGATGGTGAAATAGCATATGTTCTGAGGGAAGGAAGGTGATTTTATGCTCACTATGAGACAGCAGTGTGATGTGGCAGTCAAAATTCTGTTGAAATCTTAGGTTACATTGAGTAATAGTATCCCTGTCAGACCTCATTTTGAGTATTGTGCTCAGTTTTGTGGGTACTTTCAACATAATGACAAATGGGAGAATGTCCAGAGGAGGACAACCAAGAGGGTGATGGGTCTTGCCTTCATATCATGTGAGGATTAGTTGAAGAACTGGGCCTGGTTAGCCTGGAGAAGCCATGATAGCTATGTCTGTGTATTTGAAGGGTTTTCACATAAGAAAAGGGAATAGATTTGTTATATTTGGCCCCAGATGGCTTAGCCAGAAGAAATATATTTTAGAGAGACAAATTTTTGTTTGATATCCAGATCCAATGGGGGAATGCATTACCTTGACATGTAAATGGATGTCTACTCTTTACATAACATCAAACAATAACTGGATAACTATTTTTTTATGGGTTAAGATATGGTGAGGACTATTTTCCCAACATAAAACAATTGGACTAAGTGCCCACTATGGTCCCTTTCTTCTCTTTTTCTTTTAAAAATTAATTTGTTTATTTACTTTTAGTTTACAAGATTCAGTTCCAGATTCCCTTGAGTTTCAAATTTTCTCTCCCCACCCCCCACCCATGGCAGCATACAGTCAAGTATAGAATCTGCAAATACTTTCACATTGGTCCCTTTCTTCTCTAAAATTATTTGATTCTAATATTTTTGATTGACTCTTTACCACAATTTTGAATCTTCACTGAAGAAAAATACATATATTTGCTAAAGGCTGAAATCTTGAGCTTTTTACGTCACTCCAAGCAAGAGAGAAATGAAATACACATGTGAAAACATGATGGTGGCAGAGTTGTATACTATAGTAAGATCTCACATTTATATATAGCAATCTTAATTGGCAAATGAAGGTGCAACTATATATTTCTTTTTTATTTATGTCAATTTATTTATTTATTTTTAGTTTTCAACATTTATTTCCTCAAGATTTTGAGTTACAAAATTTCCCCCCATCTTTCCCCTACTCCCACGCCAAAATAGCAAGTCTACTGAATAACCCTTCCCCTAATCTGTTCTCTCCTATATCTTCCCCCATGTCCCCCTAAATTTCTAGTAGGGCAAGAGGGATTTCTATACTCCAGTGCCTGTATGCCTTATTTCTTAGTTGCATATAAAAAACAATTTTTTAACATTTGTTTTTAAAACTTTGATTTCCAGATTCTTTCCCTTCTTTACTCCTTACTCCCCCCCCCACACAGAAGATAAGAAATTCAATGTAGGTTTTACAAATGTAGTTATGCAAAACATTTCCATAGCAGTTATATTGTGAAAGACTATTTTTTCCTCCATCTTATCCTGCCCCCCACTTATTCTATATTCGCCTTTGACCCTATCCCTTTTCAAAGGGGGGGTCTTCTTCTAACTACCCTCTTCCCCAATCTTCCCTCCCTTCTATCATACCCTCTCTTATCCTCTTTCCCCCTACTTTCCTGTAGGGTAAGATACCTAAATGAGTGTATGTTATTCCCTCTTTAAGCCAAATTCAATGAGAGTAAGTTTGACCCATTCCCTTTCACCTTCCTGCTCTTCCTCTTCATTGTAACAGTTTTCTTTTGCCTCTTTTATACAAGGTAATGTACCCTATTCTATCTCTCCCTTTCTCCTCCCAATATATTCCTTTCTTACCTCTTAATTTTATTTTTTAGATGTCATCCATTCATATTCAACTCATCCTGTGCCCTCTATCTATGTATGCATGCACACACATATACACACACTCACATACATATTTATACACACATACAAATATGTATATATGTATATGAATATATATATGTATATATATATATGTATGTATGTATATATGTGTGTATGTAGATATTCCCTTCAACTATTCTCATACTGAGAAAAGTCTCATGAGTTACATTTATCCTTCTTCCACGTAGGAGTGTCAATAATTCAACTTTAATAAATTCCTTATGATTTCTTTTTCCTGTTTATCTTCTCATGTTTCTCTTGCTTCTGGTATTTGAAAGTCAAATTTTCTGTTCAGCTCTAGTTTTTTCATCAAGAATGCTTGAAAATCATCTATTTCATTCAATGACCATATTTTCCCCTGGACCATTATACTCAGTTTTGCTGTTTAGGTGATTCTTGGTTTTAATCCTAGTTCCTTGGAATTCCAGAATGGAGAATATCCAGAATAATCCTTCACTCCCTTAATGTAGAAGTTGCTAGATCTTGTGTTATCCTGATTGTTTTTCCACAATACTCAAATTATTTCTTCCTGACTGCTTGTAGTATTTTCTCCGTGACCTGGGAACTCTGGAATTTGGCTATACTATTCCTAGGAGTTTTCTTTTTGGGATCTTTTTCAAGAGGCAAGTGGTAAATTCTTTCAATTTCTATTTTTCCCTCTGGTTCTAGAATATCAGGGCAATTTTCTTTGAGAATTTCTTGAAGGATAATTTGTAGGTTCTTTTTTTTTGATCATGGCATTTAGGTAATCCAATAATTTTTAAATTATCTCTCCTGGATCTATTTTACAGGTCTGTGTTTTTTTTTCTAATGAAATATTTCACATTGCATTCTATTTTTTCATTTGTTTGTATTTGTTTTGTAGAATCTTGATTTCTCATGAAGTCATTAGCTTCCATTTGTTCAAATCTAATTTTGAAGGGATTATTTCCTTCAGTGAGTTTTTGAAATTCCCTTTCCGTTTGGCCAATTTGAGTTTTTAAGGCATTCTTCTCCTCATTGGCTTTTTGGGCCTCTTTTGCCATTTGAGTTAGTCTATTTTTTTATGGTGTTATTTTCTTCAGTGTATTTTTGGGTCTCCACTAGCAGGCTGCAGACTTGCTTTTCAAGATTTTCTTGCATCATTTTCATTTCTCTTCCCAATTTTTCCTCCACTTCTCTTACTGGATTTTCAAATTCCTTCTTGAGCTCCTCCATGGCCTGCAATCAATTCATATTTTTCTGGTAAGCTTTTTATGCAGGAGTTTTGACTTTGTTGTCTTCTTCTGTTCCATGTTTTTATCATTTTTGTCCACCAAAAAAGGATTTTATGGTCTGATTTTGCTTTCCTCTGCTTTCTCATCTTGCCAGTCAATTACTTGACTTTTGAGCTCTTTGCCATGGTAGCTTTCACAGTGGAGAGAGCTGTGTCCCAAACTTCTGGGAGGTTTTCACAGTTGTTGACAGAATTGTTGTCCAAGACATGAGGAGGGCGCCCTCTCCACAAGCTCTGGCGCACTAGCCACATACCCCAGGACCACCACCCAAGACTGTGACCCATATCCAATCAGGTCAAAGCAAGAGAGATTATCCTGTCAATGGTTGCTTGTTGTCCCTGCAATCTGTAGACCAGGAGCTCTGGAGGCCATTTAGCAGCAGCTACAGCTGCTGTGCCTCTGCCACCTCTTACCTTGGGGGTGGGGGCCAGACTGTGCTCTTCTATCGCCCAGTTCCAACAGAGTTCTCCATTGATCTTTTAATTTCTCTTTGGCATTTATGGATTGAGAAGTCTGGAAACCACCACTCTCTAGAAGTCTGCTCAGACTGGTCTAGGCTGTGGGTCTGTGCCACCCTGGGTCTGGGTCATGCAGCTCACCTAGGACTCTGCTTGGCTTGTAGCTCAGTGTGATAGACCTTTCCTCTGCCTTCAGCAGGAGATTTGCTTCTCTCTGTCACTTTGTGGGTTCTGTAGCTCTAAAAATTTATTTAGAGTCATGTTTTTACAGGTATTGGAAGTGGTTGGAGTGGGAGCTTAAGTGAGTTCCTGCTTTTAATACACCATCTTGCCTCCCTAACTATATATTTCTTTTGAGAAAAAACACAAAAAAGGGAAAGACAATTTCAACATCATATAAATTCCTAGAGTCAGGAGGATCTGAGTTTAAATCTGGCCTCAGACACTTAACACAAAAACTAGCCATGTGACCTTGGGCAAGTCACTTAACCCTAACTGCCCTTCAAAAAAAAGCAAAAAAAAACCCATATAAATTAAGTGTGCAAATGTGTGGAGAAAGCTAAATTTATAAACATGACTTTAAATTCAATTCAGTATGATGTACATTGGATATTTTCTAATCTTCATTTTTTTGTTTAATATTTGATTTGACTTAAAGCAGATGTTTTCTCTCCTGCTTAGTGATTTCAGGTTAAAATATCATATTCCAGGTGTTGCCTGATCTGATAGAATTTAAGACCAAATGTGGGTATTCAAAAGACAGGTGCTTCATGGAGATTGGCCTCTTGAAAACAGCCTAAGAAAATCAGTGTCAGTATGTCATGCCCAAGTATATCTAACAATGGACTCTTTTGCTTTGATTTGTAAAATCTCTGTACCTTTTTATAAGATGCATAATGAATCCCCCCTGTCACATTTTTTAGGACTAAAGCCTCCATTTAAATCTTTTAAATTCAGAAGCATTTTGTATAGTCTAGAAATCATAAATGTGACTGGACAGTCATGGTATATATTGGAAAGAAATTTGACTCTCTTTTAAAAAAATAATATTCTATTTTTTCCCAATTACATGTAATGACAATTTTTAAACATTCATTTGAACACTCTTTGAGTTCCAAATTTCCCCCCCCTCCTTTCTCCTTCCCTAAAATGGTAAGCAATTTGATATAGGTTACATATTTACAATCATGTAAAATACATTTTCATATTAGTCAGTTGTGAGGAAGGAAACAGATTCAAGAAACTCCCACAAAAATAAAGTGAAAATAGTATACTTTGATCTGCATTCAATCTATCAGTTCTTTCTTTGGGTGTGGATGACATTTTCCATCATGAATTCTTTGGAATTGTCTTGGATCATTGTTTTGCAGAGATGAGTTAAGTTATTTATAGTTGATCACCACACAATGTTGCTATTACTCTGTACAACCTTCTTCTGGTTCCACTCACTTCAATTTGCATCAGTTCATGGAAGTCTTTCCAAGTTTTTCTGAAATATGCCTGCTCACCATTTCTTATATCAGAAGTATTTCATTACATTCATATACCACAAATTGTTCAGTCATTCTCTAATATATCACAAGGATCATGCACTATGACTACTTAGGATTTATACCAGGAATTCCTGCATGGTTCAATATTAGGAAAACTATCAGCATAATTGACTATATCAATAACAAAACCCAACAGAAATGACTGTCTCAGAAGATGCAGAAAATTCTTTTGACAAGATACAATCCCTATCACTTTTAAAAACACTAGAGGGCAGAGGAATAAATGAAGTTTTCCTCAAAATGATATGAACATCATCAGCAAGCATTATTTATAAATAAGGATAAGCCAGAATATCGACTTTCAAAACAGATTCAAGCAAAATTTATTTTACTTAGACCTTTTTGATCTTGGGCCAGTCTATTACCTTTTCTGGGGAAGGGAGGAAGAAAGGAAGGAAGAAAGGAAAGAAGGAAGGAAGGAAGGAAAGAAAAAAGGAAGAAAAAAGAAAGAAAGAAAAGAAGAAAGAAAGGAAGGAAGAAAAAAGGAAAGAAGGAAGGAACAAAGGAAAGAAGGGAAGAAGGAAGGAAGGAAGGAAAGAAGGAAAAAAGAAAGGAAGAAAGGAAGGAAGAAAAGAGAAAGGAAAAGAAAACAGTGAGAGCAGCTAGAAAGAAACCTTTCAAATACCATATAGCCACAGTTAGGATCACACAAGATTTAGAAGCTACCACCATAAAGGAACGGATTCCTTGGAATATGATACTCTGGAAGGCAAAGGAGCTAGAATTACAACCAAAAGTAATCTACCCAGTAGAAATGAGCATAGTTCTACAGGAAAAAAATTGATATCTAATTAAATAGGGCACTTTGAAGCATTTCTGATAAGGACCAGAGCTGGCTAGAAATTTTGATATTCAAACACAGTACTCAAGAGAAATATAAAAAAAAAAATTAACCCTGAGTGATAAATTATAAAGGATTTAACAAGTTTAAATGGTTTACATTCCTATAGTGGATGATATATTTAACCTTATGAACTTTATCATCACTATGGCGGTTAGAAGGAGGCTACTTACAGAAAAGAGAGTCTATTACAGTAGGATGGTCTCAAAAGAAGAATGGAAGGGTTAAAAAGAATTTAGCATTGGGAGAAGGGGAAAGGGAAGTATATATAATTGCAATTGCATTAAATTTAAAAATGTTTTCACAAACAAAACCTATGCAGCTAAAACTATAAAAAGAAGGGAACTAGGGAATAATTTATAGCAAGCTTTCTCTGATAAAGGTGTTATTCCTCAAATATATACAAATTTGGCCAAATTTATAAATTTGACAACAATTCCCCAATTGTCAATTGGTCAAGATATTAATGAGAATTTTTCAGGGGGTTGGAATCAAAGATATCCATATTCATATGAAAAAGTTGCTCTAAATCACAAACAAAAGAATGACAAATTAAAACAACTCTGAGGGTCCACCTCAGTAATACAGTTATCCCTTCCACATCACAACTTTCTCCATTGCAGTTTTGATATATCATGAATCAGAATAAAAATTAAGTGGAAATTTTAAATTAAACAGAAGTTTTGCAGAAGCTGCAAAGGCTAGCAGATGACACAGAAAAAGTTTAGGAGCTTGGAGATGCATCTATCACCCTATATGTTTGTCTGTCTATAGTACAATAGCCATCCAAATTTTACAAAAAGGTACTCTAAATACTCCATAAAAGAAAAAGAAAAAACCCTCAGACATCTTCTCTGGTATGAAAGGAAGGCCAAAAGATTTTTTGCAGATTTTCTAGTTTTTAGGGGTGCCATGCTGTTAACCCCCACCTTGTGGGTGGAATAATTATAGATCAGCTAACCAATAACACAGATCTCATTTTTTGAAAAATTTTATAAAATTTTAATACAAACTCCAAATATATTACCCAGTTTGTCTATAACTCCATTGACCCAAAATTTTATCATTTTAAATACTCATTGCCAATTTTTTTAACAATTTATTTTTTTCTAATTACATGTAAAAAGTTTTCACATTCACTTTTTAAAAAGATTTTGAGTTCCAAGTTCTCTCCATTCTTCCTTCATTTCTACCCTCATTGCAAAGGTAAGCAATTTGACATAGGTTCCAAGTGTGCATTTTTGAAAAACAAATTTCCATATTAGATATTCTGCAGAAAAAACACACCCTCCCAAACCTAGAAAAATGAAGAATGTTTTTTAAAAGTATGTTTTGATCAACATCAATAACATCAAATTTTTATCTGGTGGTGCAGAATATTTTTCATCATGCATCCTTCAGAGTTAGATCATTGCATTGCTGAGAATAAACAAGTCATTCATAGTTGGTCATCGTACAATAATTGCTGTTGCTCTGTACATTGGTCTCCCAGTTCTTGTCAATTTACTTTGCATCAGGTCATGTAAGTCCATGTTTTTCTGGAAGCATCCTGCTTGTCACTTCTTATGGCCTAGTAGTATTCCATCACAATCAAATACCACACCTACTTCAATCATTTCCTAATTGATGGGCATCCCTTCAATTTTCAATTATTTGCAACAAAAAAGAAGTGCTATAAATATTTTTGCACATATAGATCCTTTTCTTAAAAAAATTTTTTTTGCATACTGACTTAGTAGTGCTATTACTGTGTCAAGAGATATGCATCGTTCTAGCCTTTTGGACATAGTTTTGTAAACATGAGTTCTATAATGATCATACTAACCTGTTGGATATGTCAGAGCTTCCCTTTTTTGCAGGGGAACCTAGGCAATGGAGTAGCATAACAACCAGCCAATCAGAAGGGCTTCTGAAGCCCAGGGCTTCTTGACATGACAGTGATCCTTTGTGAAGGAATTCTAGCCAAATGCAGAAATGTATGCAGCTGTCAGAAACCACAGAACCAATTTGGAATGGCTCAAAACCAACCTTGATCAGCAGCTGCTGAATTGGAACTTTCCAAAAATCTTTCTTCCTGCCTTATTGTATCTACAGACTCTTCACACATGAAAGCCTCTAGAAACTATGAGTATTTCACCCTTTATAAACTCCCCTTTGAATAGTTAAGAACTGTCTCTCTGCTCTGCTTGTAAGCTCTTCTGAGACAATAAACACTTTTGTAACTTGTGATCAGACTCATTCATTTCAGGTCTCTTTTGGGCCTGTTATTTCTTTCACTTAACAGTTTAAAATTGTTTTTCAAAATGGTAGGATGAGTTCACAAACTCACCAACAGTACATTAGTATTCCAATTTTCCCAAATCTCCTCCATTATTTGTCATTTTCCTTTTCTATCATATTAGCCAATATGATAGTTATAAAGTGGTGTCTCTGAGTTGTTTTAATTTGCATTTCCCTAATCATAGTGACTTAAAGAACTTTTTTTATTGGATTATAAATAGCTTAGATTTCTTCTTCTAAAAATTGCTTGTTCCCATCCTTCGACCATTTATCTATTGGGGAATGACTTATATTCTTCTAAATTTGATTCAGTTCTCTTTTTGTTGAGAAATTAAGCCTTTATCAGAGAAACCTACTATAAATTTACCCTAGTTTTCTGCTTTCTTTCTACTTTTGGTTACATTGGTTTTGTTTGTGCAAAAACTTTTTTATTTAATAGAATCAAAACTATGAATATTACCTCTCATGATGTTCTTGAGCCCTTGTTTAATAATAAATTCTCCCCTCATCCATAGCTCTGACAGGTAAACTATTCCATGCTCCCCTAGTTTGTTGATGGTATCACCTTTTATGTCTTAATTGTGTACCCATTTTGACCTTATCTTCATAAACAGTGTTAGATATTGGTCTATAATTAGTTTCTGCCAAACTGCTTTCCATTTTTCCCCAGCATTTTTTTTGTTAAATAGTGAATTTTTGTCTCAAAAAGTTGGATCTTTGAGTTTATCAAACACTGCATCAATACAGCCATTTACCACTGTTAATTATGTACTAATTTATTCCATTGATTCACTACTTCTGCTTTTTTAGTTGGTACCAGATTGTTTTGATAATTACTGTTTTTTGAGACAGTTTGAGGTACGGAATGGCTAAGTTGCCTTGCTTAACTTTTTTCCTCCATTGAATCCCATGATATTTTTGACCTATTGTTCTTCCAGATGAATTTTGTTATTATTTTTTCTAAGTCTATAAAATATTTTTTTGATAGTTTCATTGGTATGGTAAAAAATAAGTTAATTTAGGTAGAATTGCCATTTTATCATATTGTCCTGATCTACCAAGGAGCAATTAATATTCTCCAGTTGTTTAGATCTGACTTCATTGGTATGAAAAGTGTTTTATAAATGTATTTATATAGTTCCTGGGTTTGTCATGTCAGATAGATTACCAAGTATTTTTATTGTCTAGAGTTATTTTACATGGCATTTCTTTATATAGCTCTTCCTGTTGGACTTTGTTGATAATATATAGAAATGTTAATGATTTATGTGGGTTTGTTTTATATCCTGCAACTTTACTAAAGTTGTTAATTATTTCAACAAGATTTTTTTTTTAAAGGATGAATTACCAAGTATACCATCATATCATCTGCAAAGAGCGATCATTTTATTTCTTCATTGCTGGTCAAATTCCTTCCACTTCTTTTTCTTCTCTTACTGCTATGGCTAACATTTCTGGTAAAATATTGAATAAAAGTGGTGATAAGAAGCATCTTTGTTTCACCCCTGATTTTATTGGGAAGGCTTCTAGCTTATCACCATTAAAGATGCTTATTGATGGTTTTAGGTATATATTGCTTATCATTTCAAAGAGAGTTTCATTGATTGCCCTGTTTTCTAGGGTTTTTAATAAGAATGAGTTTTTTGTCTTAGTATTTTGTAAAACAAATCCTTTTTGAGATAATCATATAATTTATGCTGATTTTTTTTAACGTGGTTAATTACACTGGCAGTTTTCCAAATAATTAACCAGTCCTGCATTGCTGGTATAAATCTCACTTAGTTATAGTGCATGATTTTGTGGTACGTTGCTGTAATCTTCTTGATATTATTTTATTTAAAATTTTTGCATCGGCATTCATTCTTAAACAATATTTTGATTTCCTTACCTTCATGTAAAATTTTTATGTTCATTT
Source organism: Pseudochirops cupreus (assembly GCA_028627135.1). NCBI lineage: Eukaryota > Metazoa > Chordata > Mammalia > Diprotodontia > Pseudocheiridae > Pseudochirops > Pseudochirops cupreus. Next base: position 363,086,527 of record CM053580.1, read on the forward strand.
TTTACAATGTTGACTTTCAATTTCTTTCTCTCTGTATCTTCCATCCCTACTCTCTGAAACACCAAGCAATTTCATATAGGTTATACATGAGCAATCATGTAAAACACTTCTATATTAATCATGTTGTGAGAGAAAATTCAGATTAAAGTATGAAAAAAATTTAAAAAGTGAAAAAATAGTGTATTTGAATCTGCATTCAGATCCCATCAATTCTTTGTCAGGACACTGACAGCTTTTTTTTTTTTTACCATGGGCCCCCTCAGAATTGCCTTGAATCACTGTATTGCTGAGAGTAACTGTCATATTCAGTTGATCATTGTATAATATTGCTGTTAATATGTACAATGTTCTCCTGTTTGACTCACTTCACTTTACATCAGTTCATCTAAGCCTTTAAAGGTTTTTCTGAAATCATGCTGCTTTTTCTTTCTTATAGCATATTATTCCATCTTGTAGCACAGGATTCCATCACAATTATATGCCACAACTTGTTCCACCATTCTCTAATTGATGGACACCTCCCTCAGTGTTCACATCTTTGCCACTATAAAAAGAGCTACTATACATGTTTTTGTATAAATACGTACTCCCCTCTTTTAAAAATCTTTTTGGGATACAAATACAGTAGTGGTATTGCTAAGTCAAAAGGTATGCATAGTTTTATCGCCCTTTGGGCATAGCTCTTTTTTTTCTTTCTCTGGCTCATTTTATTTTTAGAAATTTTTTTGTCTTTATTAATTTGTTTGTTTACTTTTAGTTTACAAGATTCAGTTCCACAATCCCTTGAATTTCAAATTTTCTCCACCTCCCTGAGCTCCCCCCCATGGTGACATGCAATCAAGTATTGGATCTGCAAATACTTTTATATTAGACATTGGTCAGGTTATAAAGAAGGATTGTAACAGAAGAATGAACAATGGGAAAGAGGAAACAAAACCAAACAAGAAAAAGAGAGAGAACAGGTAGTTTGCTTCAATCTGCATTCAAACTGTGTTCTTTCTAGTTCTTTCTCTGAATGCAGACATCTCTCTCCTTCGTGAGTCTTCTGGAATTGTCTTATAATCCTGCATTGCTGAGAAAAGTCAAGTCTATCAAAGTCAGTTGTCACACATATATTGTGTCTGTAATCGTGTACAGATTTCTTCTGGTTCTGCTTTTCTCACTCAGCATCAGATTGTATAAGCCTCTCCAGGTAAATATGAAGTCAGTTTGCTCCTCATTTCTTATAGTACAATAGTATTCCATTACATTCACATACCACAACTTGTTTAGCCAATTGATGGGCATCCCCTTAATTTCCAGTTTTTTGCCACCACAAAGAGAGCTACAATAAATATTTTTGTACATATGGGTCTTCCTCTCACTTCTATAATCTCTTTGGGATACAATCCATGAAGTGGTATTACTAGGTTGAAGTGTATGCAATTATTTAAAGCCCTTTGGGCACAGTTCTAGATTTCTCTGCAGAATGGTTGCATCAGTTCACAACTCCACCAACATGCATTAGTGTTCCATGTTTTCCACATCCTCTCCAGCTTTGTCATTTTCCTGTGTTGTCACCTCAGCCAATTTGACCAGTGAGATGTGGTACCTCAGAGTTGTTTCCATTTGCATTTCTCTAATCAATTGTGATTTAAAACATTTTTTCATATGCTTATAGATATCTTTAATTTCTTCCTCTGAAAACTGCCTGTTCAGATCCTTTGATCATTTATCAATTTGGGAATGACTTGTGTTCTTACAGATTTGACTCAGTTCTTAGTATGTTTTAGAAATGAGACCTTTATCAAATTGTAAAAATTCTTGCCCAATTTTCCACTTCCCTCTTAATCTTGGTTACATTGGCTTGGTTTGTACAGAAACTTTTCAATTTAATGTAATCACGATTGTCCATTTTGCATTTTATAATGCTATTTAACTCTTCTTTGGTCATAAAGTCTTCCCCTCTCCACAAATCTGACAGGTAAACTATTCCTTGCTTTCCCAGATTGCTTACAATATCAGCCTTTATGCCTAGATCATGCACTCATTTAGACTTGATTTTGGTGTATGGTATTAGATGATGGTATATGCCCAGTTTCTGCCATACTATATTCCAGTTTTTCCAACAGTTTTTGTCAAATAGTGAGTTCTTATCCCCAAAACTGGGGTCTTTGGGTTAATCACACAGTAGATTACTATAGTGATTGACTGCTGAGTCTCATGTACCCAATCTATTCCATTGATCCACTACTCTATTAATCATCCAGTACCAAGTAGTTTTGATGACTGTTGCTTTACAATACAGATTAAAATCTGGTATGGCTAGGCCACCTTCCAGCATTTCTTTTCATTAATTCCCATGATATTCTGAACCCTTTGTTCTTTCAAACGAATTTTGTCACTATTTTTTCTAGCTATATAAAGTAATTTTTTGGTAGATTGATTGGTATGGCACTAGACATGTAATTTAAATTAGGTAAAATTGGCATTTTTATTATATTAGCTCAACCCAGCCATAAGCAATGGATGTTTTTCTAATTAGTTAGATCTGATTTTATTTGTGTGAAAAGTGTTTTGTTGTTGTGTTTATATAGGTCCTGGGTTTGTTTTGGCAAGTAGATTCCCAGATATTTTATAATGTCTACAGTGACTTAAAATGGATTTTCTCTTTCTATTTCTTGATGTTGGATATCATTAGAAATACATAGGAATGCCAAGCATTTATGTGGGTTTATTTTATATTCTACAACTTTGCCAGATTTATTTATTGTCTCAAGTAGTTCTTTACTTGATTCTCTAGGATTCTCTAAGTATATGATTATATCATTTGCAAAGAATGCTAGCTTAGTCTCTTCTTTGCCTAATTTGATTCCTTTGATTTCTTGGTCTTCTCTAATTGCTACTGCTAACATTTCTAGTACCAGATTGAATAAGAGGGGTGATAGTGGACATCTTTGTTTCACCCCTGATCTTATTGGAAATGCTTCTAGCTTATCCCCATTACATATAATACTTGCTGATGGCTTTAAATAGATGCTACCTATTATTTTAGGGAAGATGCCATTTATTCCTACACTTTTTAGTGTTTTTAATAGGAATAAATGTTGTATTTTGTCAAAAGCCTTTTCTGCATCTGTTGAGCTAATCATGTCATTTCTGCTAGTTTTATTGTTGATATGATCAATTATATTGATGGTTTTCCTAATATCAAACCATCTTTGCATTCCTGGAATAAATCCCACCTGATCAAAGTATATTATTTTTTGTGATAAGTTGCTGTAGTCCTTTTGCTAATATTTTACTTAAAATTTTTGTACCTATATTTATGAGGAAAATTGGTCTATAATTTTTTTTCTCCATTTTATTTCTTCCTGATTTAGGTATCAGTGCCATATTGGTGTCATAAAAAGAGTTTGGTAGGACTCCATCACTAATTTTTTCAAATGGTTTATAGAGTATTGGAATCAATTGTTCTTTAAATGTTTGATAGAATTCACTAGTAAATCCATCTGGCCCTTGAGATTTTTTCCTAGGGAGTTCACTGATGGCTTGTTTGATTTCTTTTTCTGAGATGGAGTTATTTAAGTAATTTGCTTCCTTCTCAGTTTATCTGGGCAACTTATATTTTTGTAAATATTCATCCATTTCACTAAGATTGTCAAATTCATGTGCATACAATTTGGCAAAATAATTTCTAATTATTGTTTTAATTTCCTCTTCATTGGAGCTAGATTCACACATTTTATTTTTGATACTCATAATTTGGTTTTCTTCTTTTTTTTTTGGTAATATTGACTAAGGGTTTGCCAATTTTATTGGTTTCTTCACTCAACCATCTCTTAGTTTTATTTATTGATTCAATAGTTTTCTTAATTTCAATTTTATTAATCTCTACTTTGGTTTTCATTATTTCTAATTCAGTATTTAATTGGAGATTTTCAATTTATTCTTTTTCTAGCATTTTCAATTGCATGCCCAATTCATTGACCTCCATTTTCTCTAATTTATTCATGTATACACTCAGAGATATGAAACTTCCCCTAAGAACTGCCTTTGCTGCATCCCACAAATTTTGGTATGTTGTCTCATTATTGTCATTCTCTTGAATGAAGTTACTCATTGTTTCTATAATTTTATGTTTGACCCACTCATTCTTTAGAATTAAATTATTTAGTTTCTAATGAGTTTTTAGTCTATACTTCCATGGCCCTTTATTGCTTATGATTTTTATTGCATCATGATCTGAGAATGATGCATTTAATATTTCTGCTTTTCTGCACTGAATTGTGAGGTTTTTATGCCCTAGTACATGATCGATTTTTGTGTATGTGCCATGTACTACTGAGAAGCAGCTGTATTACTTTTTATTCCCATTCAGTTTTCTCCAGAGAGAAAATATCTAGCCTCTCTAAAATTCTATTCACCTCCTTAACTTCTGTCTTGTTTATTTTGAGGTTAGATTTATCAAGTTCAGAGAGGGGGAGAATGAGCTCCCCCACTAGGATAATTTTGCTATCTGTTTCTTCTTCTAATTCCCTTAACTTCTCCTCTAGAATTTGGATGCTATACAACTTGGTGCATATATGGTAAGTAATGATATTGCTTTATTCTCGATGGTGCTTTTTCTTTTTAGCAGGATATAGTTTCCTTCCTTATCTCTTTTAATTAGACCTATTTTTGCTTTTACTTTATCTGAGATAAGGATTAATACCCCTGCTTTTTTTTTATGTTAGCTGAAGCATAGTATATTCTGCTCCAGCCTTTTACCTTTACCCTGTGCATATCCCCTTGTTTCAAATGTGTTTCTTGTAGACAGTATATTCTAGGATAACGGTTTTTAATCCATTCTGCTATCTGCCTCCATTTTATGGGAGAGTTCATCCTATTCACATTGAAAGTCATGATTACTATCTGTGTCTTTCCCTCTATCCTATTCCCTCCTCTGTTTATGTTTTTATTTCTTCCTTCTCCCTTCCCCTCCTTAAGAGTTTTCCTTTTAACTACCATCTCCCTCAATATTCCCTCCCTGTGACCCCCCTCTTTACCTACCCTTTCCCTTTACTATTATTTCTCACCCCTCTCTCTTATCCCTCCCCCCCTTACTCCTCCTACTGCTTATAGGGCACAGTGGATTTTTATATTTATCAGAGCATGTTATTCTCTCTTTGACCCCAAACCAATGAGAGTAAATTCCATACAGTGTACCTCTCTGTCCTTCCTTTCCCTTTATTATAATGAGTTTTTGTGTCTTTTCACATTAGAATTTTAAACTCAACTGATTATGTTTGTACCTTTTTGAACCAGAACAAATGAGAATAATGTTCATATGATGTTCATCTCCCTCCCTCCTTTCCCTCTACTATGGTATGATTTTATGCCTCTTTGTGTGGCATAATTTACCTTTTTCTGCCTCATCCTTTCCATTTCTCCCATTACAGTCCCTTTGAATCTCTTAATAAGATTTTTTTTATCATCAGATTAGTTCTTTCATACCCATGCCTTCTATCTATGTATATCCCTTTTAAAGGTTGCAATAATCATACAAATTTCAGTATCGACAGGTTTCAGCTTCTCATGTAGGGGTGTAAACAATTTGCTCTTATTGAATCCCAAGTTATGTGCGAGTATGCATGTGTGTGTGAGTGTGTGTTTTCCTTGTTATTTTTTTATGTCTTTCTTGATTTTTGTAATTGGAGATCAGATTTTTCCATTGAGCTCTGGTTTTTCATCAGACAAGTTTGGAAGTCCCTTATTTCATTAAATGACCATCTCCTTGCCTGAAAGATTATGCTCAGTTTTGCTGAGTAGTTCATCGTTGGTTGCATTCCTAGCTCTTTTGCCTTATAAAATATCAAATTCCAATCCCTCTGATCTTTTAATATAAAAGCTGCTATGTCCTGTGTCATCCTGACTGTAGTTCCATGATATTTGAATTGTTTCCTTTTTGTTGTTTCTTTTTCTCCTTGAGTATTTTTTCCTTGACCTTGTAATTCTGGAAATTGGCTATATTTTTTGCAGTTTTCAATTTGGGATCTCTTTCAGCAGCAGTCCAGTGAATTCTTTTGATAACCATTTTACCCTTTGACTCTAGGACTTCAGGACAGTTTTCTTTGACAATCTCTCAGAGGATGTTGTCCAGGCTCCCTTTCTCATCACGGCTTTCTGGTAGAGCAATAATTCTTAGGTTAGGGGGCGGAGCCAAGATGGTGGTGTAGCAGCAGCAACATATCGCAGCTCTCACATAGCCACCCCAAAATACCCATAAAATAGGACTCTAAATCAATCCTGGAACTCCAAAACGCACACAAAGATACTTCCCACTAAAGTCAGCTTGGCTACAAGGAACCATATCAGCACTGCGAACCGAAACCAGCCTGGCCTGAAGCCGCGGCAGTGCCCCGGGGACGGCTGGGCAGGAGGAGCTGTGGAGCCTCTCAGGTAAGCGGATTAGCAGCAGCTGTGAGTGGAAATTGTGAAAGGGGGAGATAAGCAGTCTGGCTGGAAGGTCTCCAGAGCGGAAAAGAGAAAGGCAGAGGTTTTGCACCTGCCTCGGCTTTGCAGCTTCCCGCCCGCGGCCTGCAGGCAGCAGGGGGACTGAGCGATTGTTCCCAGGCCAGAGCTCTCGCGCTGAGTGGCCTGGATCCGGATCGCCGTCTTGGGCCTCAGTCTTGGAGTCCTCGCTATCCAGTCAGCTGAAAGTATATAGGAAGACTTCCCAGCCTCTTCCTAAGAGCTACGGCAGCCAGGAGGACCCCAGCAATTTAGGACAGAGCTTTCCCTTCTGGAAGCAGAGCCCCACAGAGATTTAAA
>CM053580.1:363110120-363132936 GCA_028627135.1 Pseudochirops cupreus
GAATATCTGTTATATACAATATTCAGAAATTCTAAACTCTTTTCTTGTACTAATTCCTGTGGTACTCGGGGTTTTTGATTTGTCACATTTTCTTGTAGATTTACGATCTTTTAGTTGTTATGTGCATCCCCTTCAAGTTTTAAAAGAATTTATATATACACAGCCATATATGTATACACACACACACACACACACATATATATATATGTATATACACACATTTTTATGTTTGTTGCCTTGTGTTTCTCTTATGCCAAATATTTCTCTACTGTTTTTATGTTTCAAACCTGTGAATCTCTCCTTTACATATGTTTGCAAATGTTTGTCTATATTGGGAACTTTATATTCTAATTATATTAATTTGCAATTTTTCTATTATGAATTTGATCTTTTGCTCCATTCTGGAGATTCTTTTTAGTGTTGCATGCTTTCTTTGGAGATAAGGAAATTATTTATTTCTTCAATCATTAGTTAACTTTCCTGTGTGATATAGTAATTGCTTAATGAATCCTAATATTATTTATTGCATTACATTTGCTTTGAAAATTTACTCACCTTTGTTTCTTAGTTTAGGATGTCTCTGTTAACTACTTGTAGGGAAAGGCTTTTAATTTTGAAATCCTCTGTTATTTTAGTTTAGTCTTGTTTTTTTCATTCTACTGTCACACAGCTTCTAAACTATACCACTTTGCTACTGAAAACACTCTTGAAACTAGACTCCACCATTAAGTTCGCTGGCTTAGTCCTCTAGCCTGAGTAAATTCTTCTAGTACAGGCTTCTTGGCCTGAACTAGATTTCAGTCTCTTTTCCTTCATGTCTGGCAACTATCTACACTGGCACCCAGCTGCAATTCCTTACTTTATTCTTCTCTTTTCCTTCTTAGCTAAGCTGATTTGGGAATAGGATTGTGGAAAGAAAATGAGGAGGAAAGGGATTAGTATTCCTAGCAGATTCATGCATTCAAATCCCTAATTTACAGCCAAGCCCCAGTTAAAAAGCAGCACATTTTAAGTCCTCTTTTTTTCTTTCCCCTCTTCAGTTATATACTGGGTAGAGTCCGTATCTTCCTCTCCTTAAAGAGTGGAGCTGGCATTTCAACAGAATTTGTATTGCAGGAATAGGTTGAGGATCTGAAAATAGTCCCTAGTCACAAATCTATGAATTATCTTGCACTTCTGCTTCAGGCATTAGGAGGGAGGTGAAAGAAGGCTATTGAGTGAGTTCACAAGTTCTTAAGCATGTTCAGGATAAAAGAAATTATTGAAACTAACTTCATTTTTTTGTTAACCTATCATTTAATTTTTCATTTTGTCCTTCAAATTATTAACTTGACAAATACCCAGAAAAAGGATATTTTATACACAAAAGAGAAAAATAAGAAAATATATGAATTGGTAAATCTCAATTACATACATCTTAAAAATATATTAAATTTAACATGATAGTACCATCACTCTCCTTCCTGAATATGTTCTCTTCTGAAATTCTATCTGATCTATTTTGTATTTTTTAAATGACTCCTTTTTCCCTGCCTCTGCTCTTCCATAACACTGACCCCTTCCAAGAAAATATAAGCCCTTTCTTATAACACATAAGTATAGCCAATAAAACATATCTAAATATTGGTTGTATATGAAAATGAATGTCTCATTCCACACCTCTAATCCATTACTTCTCTGAAAATAGGTTTTAGGCATGCTTCATCATCTGTGGTGTGTTATCGTAATTCTTCAGTTCATTGATCAGAATTTTAACTTCCTTCAAAGGTGCTTTCCTTTACATTATTATAAGTCATTATAGTAATAGTTCTGCTTCTGTTCACTTCATTTTAAATCAAGTGAAATTTTCTTAAGATTTTTTAAAGCCTATTGACAGATCAACGGGACCCCTTCATTTTTTTAAAGTAAGCCATTATGGAGGGAGCTAGGCGGCCCAGTGTGAATAGAGCACCAGCCCTGGAGTCAGGAGCACCTGAGTTCAAGTGTGGCCTCAGACACGTGACACTTAATTAGCCATGTGACTTGGGGCAACTTAATTCCAATTGCCCTGCTTTCCACCTCCAAAAAACAAACAAACAAATAGGAAAGTAAGCAATTATTCTGGCAGTGGGTAAAGAGAATTATAAACATAGATTAAATCCTTATAACTTGAAGGTAAGATTAAGTTTCCCACTTTTTTTCCCACATAATAAACACAAACACTACTTCTGTAAATTAAATTTGTGCTGATCCTGAAACTGATATTACCATCTTTTACATACATGAGGTTGAAAGATGCTTGGACTTGGTTTTTCTCTTGAAATGATTTGCTAAAACTATTATACTTTTTGCTATATTTGGGCTAAACATAGGAAGCAACAAGTAGGTTACTAAGATGGCATACAGGTTAGTTTTTCTTTTACTTTTCCTTTAAATTTAATAGATGTTTTTATCTTAGAAGTATACTAATAGTTGTCATTATGCACAGTAATAGGTGATTCTTTTTAGGAGAAAAAAATGCACTATTTAATTTCCGTAATCAATAATATGAACAGTGACAATGCCATTTTATCTTTCCTATTTAATTCTTGTAATTGATGATTTGAATAATGACAATACAATTTTGTCTTCAATTAAAATGTTTCTCCATATTCATTTTCTTTCATCTCTGCTTCATATTTAATTCTAAAACACTTCAATATGAATTATGAAGTTCTTTCCTAGTAAAACTTATTGGAGATGCATTGGAACTTTCTGGAGCAGTTTAAATTAAGTGTTTCCTGGAAGGTGACCTCAAACTCCTTCCCGTCCTGTACTTTTATGAGATTATTTTTGCATGATAAAGATGAATCATCTTCACTGCAGTTTATGATTCATTATATAAAAATACTGACATAATAGAGAGAAAACTGGTTAGCTTACTTAGGATAATGACCATAACTCAGTGGGAGCAGCAGGAAACTGTGGTTGTTGGCAGTGGGTGAAAGCTACAATGAGAAGAGCTTTATGGGGTTTGGGATGGTAACAGATGGTAAGTGATCCTCTCACTGCCAGGGTTCACAATCTTTGCAATAGGCAGACTGAATGATATGGAAGGAACAAAATGAGTATTTATTAAATGCCTGCTATGTGTCAGACACAATGCTAACTGCTTTATCTCATTTGATCCTTGCAACAACCTTAAGAGATGAATGTTATTATTATTCACCTTTCTATAGATTAGGAAATTTAATAGAACAGAGATTAAGTGATTTGCCCGGGGTTCACACAGTTAATGAGTGACTGAGGCTGGATTTGAACTCTGGTCTGCTTGACTCCAGGTCCATCAACTGTGCCACCTAGCTGCTGGGAAGGTACTGTACAACACAGGACAGCACAAATGCATAGGGAAAGCTCCTCTGGAAAAAAGCACTGCAATCACCCTCACCAGTCCACGCATAAATCTACCACGAAGAGGCCTCAACTGCTTCTCTGTGCTTTGAGGCAAATAGCTACACATAGCAATAAAATGGGTGGCATAATGGATAAAGCTGGAGACCTAAAGTCAGGAAGACTCATCTTCCAAAGTTTAAATCTGGCCTCAGACACTAGCTATGTGACCTTGGGCAAGTCACTTAACCTTGTGTAGCTCAGTTTCCTCATCTGTAAAATAAGCTAGAGAAGGAAATGGAAAATCACTCCAGTATCATCTTTGTCAAGAAGGTTGTACAGAACTGAAAGGGTTGAACATGGACAATAAACACCAAATGAGAAACCGTATTCGTACCTTTTAATTTTTCCTGCTTTGTCAGTGTGAGAGGGGTTAGTGATATCTTCAGGGCTACTGCCTGGAATTATTTATTGCCCCCACAACTCAGTTAGCTTTGTTTTTTTTACAATGATCATGGCAGATAGGAAGACAGCATTGGCATTAGGAATGGCTCTAGCAAAGGTAAGGATAGTAGTTACATTCAGCATACTTTTTTTTCCATTTTGTCAATGATATTTTTAAAGGAATTGTTCAATTTTTCTTCTTCCTCTCTTATTTGACTTTTAAAATCCTTCTTGAGTTCTTCCAAGACAACTTTTTGGGCTTGAGATCAATTCATACTTCCCTTTGAGGTTTCAAATGTGAGTTTATTGACAATGTTGTCATCTCTGAAAGATGTGTTGTGATGTTTCCTGTCACCAAGATACTTTTCTATGGTCATTGTTTTTCTTTGTTGCTTTTTGTTCATGTTGTTTGTCTTTTTTCTGACTTTTAAATTTGATCTCTGCTTCTGGGGCACAGAGGACACCGTCCCAGACTTTTTCTGCTGGGGATTAGGGGCCTGGTTACTGATTTTCTGTGCTGGGGCCTCAGGTGCTGGCAGCTGGAGGTTGTAGTGGTCTGGTAAATTACCTGCTGCTGAGTTGGAGCTGCCTGGCAGTGGCTGGTATGTGCCTGGTGGTGGCTGGTATGTGCCTGGTGTTGGTGCTTACTTGCTCTCCACCCTGGGGCTCAAGATCTCCTGCTAGTTCCCTGAGGTAGGGCTTGTTCCTGTACTGGTCCTGTACTCATCCTTTTCAATTGCAGCAAGGGGCACCTTTCCCATTAATCCCCCTAGCCTCCTGAGTTAAAAGACTGCTGTACCTGTCTTCTGCTAGCTCCACTATTCAAAGATTTTTTTCCTGGGCCAATATTCTCTGGGTTTTTCAAGGTCTGTAAGGGAGGGTGGGAATGACTTACTGCCTACTCCTCCATCTTGGCTCCCAGAATGACAGTAGCTATATTCTACTGAACTTAACAAAGTCACCTCCTAATTCATACCCTCTAGTCAATATTGTAGTTATGAAAGATAATTTCCAGATTTTTTAAAAAAAATTATACTAAAAGTAAATCTTTTCTTAAACCAAACAAATATTTCTTTGGCAGCTAACAACAAAGTACTATACCATATGCTACAAAGTTTATAAAGAAGAACAGGGCAGAGTCACTAATCTCAGCTTACAACATAGTAGAAAAAAAGTATATAATATTTAACAAAATGAGTAGGATATATAAAACAGAATGAATAAAGTCTACAAGAGAGACATAAATAAAATACCATGTAAGTTTCATAGAACAAAGAGTAAAAGGGTAAATGGATAAGGATTAAGGAAGGCTGCATTAAGGTAACTACACTGGACCTGGGAGTTGGAGGACATATCAAGCAGAGAGAATAGTATGAAAAATATAGTTATGCCTTCCACATTGTGGGGGTTAGGCCATGGTGCCCCTGCAATCTGGAAAATCTGTGTAAAAATTTTTGGCCCTCCTTTCATGCCAGAGAAATTTGTTTTTTTTTCTTTTTTGTTATGGAATGTTTACAGTACCTTCTCACAAAATTTGGGTTAATTATCTGGTCATAGGACAACATCTGGTCGCTGACAGTAATCAGTGTCATCTGCTGGCCTTCCTGTGTCATTTGTAGCTTTCACAAAACTCCTCAAAAATTCCTATTTAATTTCTTATGTGTACTCATGCTATATCAAAACCATGATGAGGAAAGTCATGATATGGAAAGGATAATTGTGTTTGGAGATCCCACCTCAGGCACTTATTAGCTGTCTAACTATAAGCAAGTCATCTTTCACTCTGTAACTCAGTTTCCTCATATATAAAATGAAAGGGTCAAACTCAAAGACTCCTAATGACTTTTCCAGTTCTCATTACCACATGAGATAAGAAGGTAGGAGGTCTGTTCAGGGAACATTAAGTATTCTACTTTGCCAGACACAGAGAGTATGAGAAGGGAGAGTTATACAAAATTATACTGGAAAGTTAAATTTGAGTCAGATTGAGCAGAGTTATAAATGTTGAATACTTGGCTCATAGAAAGTCCTTAATAAATGCTTGTTGACTGAGTGACTGCATAACTAAGGAACTTGTGATTACATCTGTCAGCAAAAAGAAGTTCCTGAAGGTTTTTGAAAGGGAAGTAACGTGATCAGAATTGCTGTTAAATTCCATCCCCTTATATTTGGCCCTTTATCCTAGCTTGCAAAATTATTGGAGCTCTGACTCTTTGCCATCTTGCATCATTTATAAATTTGATAGGCATGTCATATATACATTAATTCATGTCATTACCAAAGATGAGGTCCTTTCCAACTCTAAATCTCTGATCCTTTGTTGGACAATATAGAATCAAGAATGGATGCCTGGATCACTTTAACAGGAGCCTCCATCCAAGATGTAAAGGAATTATTAACTACTTTTGTTTTAGTTTTTGTTTTTTGTTTTGTTTTGTTTTGTTTTGTGGGGCAGGGGAGTGCTGTTCTTTCAACAAATTCTGAATCCTCCTAAACACATAATCTTTTATCCTATGCATCTCATTCTTGTCTGCAAAGGGAGCATGAAAGGTTTTCAAATGCCTTACTGAAATCCAAATTTGCTAAGTTTATGGAATGTTTCTTACTTATCAGAAAAGGCAATGTTTAGTCTAATGTTAGGGGACTCACAGTGGCCTCCACTTCTCTTTCTAAACACACACACACACACACACACACACACATCATTTCTTTATTGGAAAGAATTTCTAATTTTGTCATGAACCAAAATTAAATGTACTATAATTTGCAGAATCTATTCTCTACTTCCTTTTCTCTCTGAAACATGGGAAATTCTGTGCCTTCACTAATAGTATAGTATCTTCACCATTTTCTGTGATTTTTAAAAATCTCCAAAAGTAGTTCACCAATTAAAACCACATGTCCAATTTCATTCAGTACCCTGAAAGGTATCATTCATCTGAGTCTTGTGAAAAACTCATTTAGGGTAGCTAGGTGCTTTCCTAACCTACCCTCACTTAGCTTAGATTTCTACTTTTTATTAACCATTTTTCTTTTCTCCCTCACAGTTGGAAATTTTTTCACATTGTCAGGGGAAATAGAAGCAAAACAAGAACTGAGTAATTTTCCCTCTTCCTCCATTATTTTTCCTCTTCTACTCCAAGCAGAAACCATATTCTTTTCTTGCTTCATCTTCTTCTTGCACCATAGAGTAAAAAGCAATTTCCATTGTCCTCAGTATACAAGTTTCAGCTAATTCTGTGATTTTTACACTCTTGACAATGTTCTCACAGAATAGTGACATACTTGTATTTATTTTCGGTAGTCTGTCCTAGCTCTCATATTCAATAATGCATTTTTTTTAATCAAAGTGTGTTGACGCATTCCCTGTGTATTTATACTGGTTTCTTGAGGCAACTTCCCTTTTCTTCCTAATCAGAATAATTTCCATTTTCAAAATTTGTGATCTACCTTACACAATATTCCCCAGAGGAACTATATCTTATAATAATAGAATTTTAGACCATGGAATCCTAATTCTCCTTCTGAATTCTTTGAAACATGTTCTCAAAGAATGGGTATCAAATAAGATCAGAACTCAAATTCAAGGCAGCAAATCTGACCTCAGAGATATGACACAGACTTAATCAGATGAGACCTATTATGGGAATATGACTCTGGAAAGGTGCTGCATAACATATAACATAGTAGTTTCATCATCCTTTTTTAGGCACCTTTTTTATATATTGCTTTTCGCACACTGCTTTCATTCTTTTTTCACTCAGGGAGAATATTCTCCTAGATACACTGGGGAAAAGAAAGTTATGTTGCTCTATCCCTTTGGGGGGCAGCCTGGTGCACAGTGACTTCTCTTCCTGACTTCAAATCTGGCTTCAGACATTCCCTTGCTGTGTAACTCTGATTAAGTCACTTAACCCTGTTTTCTTCAGTTTCTTCATCTATAAAATGAATTGGAGAAGGAAATGAAAAATCATTCTGGTATCTTTTCTAAGAAAACCCCAAATAGAGTCCCAAAAGCTGGACATGACTGAACAATAATTCCATTTTACCGGGAGTAATCTAGAATTTTCACATCCATTGATATTACTTGGCATTGGTAGAAACACAAGCATAGAATATTCTTGGCAACTCACCACAAAATTACACTCCCCCTCATCCTTGCTGGAAGCAAGATCCTTAGTTCTCTCTAACTCTTATCAGTCACTCTTGTAGATAACTCACGTGGTTAAATGCCTTGGCAAACTGCCTATTTGCCACACTTGTCCACTGTGCTGGGGATCATGAGCAAAATTTTATTTATAATGTAATTCTCATCTTTGCCTGGGCTTTTTCTGTTTTTCTCACAATAGGATAATAGTTTACTCAGCTGTCTTTAATCTGTAATTAGAGATTCCTGTCAAAGCCTTAATAGCAATAGAAGCTGCTCTCAGCTGGTGAGTGTGAAAGGTCTCAAGCAGAAATCCCACTGCCAAATACATCTCACCTGGTATCTTCCTCATCCTTGATGATCAGACTTCAGATTATTTATTCCCTCTTTTGTCATTTTGTACCAGCTGCTCCTATTTATGGATGATTTTGTGTTTGCTTTCTACAAGTCCTAGACTCCAACAATGGCCTCCTAAGTGAATCTGTTGTTACTTAAATGTCATCCACACAGGATAAAGTTTATAAAGAATGGATATTGTCCAGATTATGATATAGCATGCCTTTGCATTGCCTGCTTTTTGTGCCTGGTGGGTTCTCCCAGTTCACCTCTGTCTCTTGGAATCTTTAATTCCCTTCAAGAATCAATTGAAGCATCATCAAACATAAAGAAAACAGATACTATACAAGGTAACTTGGGTGCCAAATGTGGTGCTTCAATTGATTCTTGAAAGGAATCAGGGATTCCAAGATGCAGAAGGGAACAAGGAGAGCATTTTGAGTATGTATGTATGCATGTATGTATGTGTATGCTTGTGTATACACAACAATATGTATATCAACTAACAAGATATATATGTATATGCATGTATAGTCATGTCTATTTCATGCCTTGTCCCTATGGCCCCCATCAAAATGTAGAATCCCTGAGGGCAGATGCTATCTGATATTTATGGTGATTGTACTCCCGATGATTGACATTTAGAAGGCACTTATATTTTTGATAAATACTGAAGTATTTATGAATTTTCTCAGAATTGAATAGGGCTCCATAAAGTACCAAGTACTAACTGATTGCGGTGAATCACTTTTAGAAAATTTTGTATGGTTTTCAACAATCTCATGATATTCTCTTTATTTTTAACACCATTACTCTTTCCTTGATTGATGCAGATCACAGAACACCCCTTGTAGTGGCATTTATTTAACCATTCTCACCAAGTCATAAATGCAAGGCTGTCATGAGAACACAGGAGAAGTGAGAAGCAGAACAAGATCTCTGATAAAGAGACATATTTGACTGTACCATATCTGATATATTGATGGGCTTCAAGAAGAGAAAGATACAAAATGTGCCATGTTTTTAATTCCTTGAGGGTGGCCAGAGCAGAGTAGGTACACAGCAGCCCAAGAAGTTGAAGCAGAGCAAAATTAAGCAAACTGAGAATTGAGCCTACTCATGAAATATGGAGAAAGGCATGGAGAAGGTGGGGCAGATGAGATGGAGGCAAGAAGCTCTAGGGATAAAAGTAGTTGGGGATAGTTGGAGTAGAGTTGGAACTAGATTGAGATTTTATATGAACAAAATGATTGGAATGGCTTGAATTATCCCAGCTTTTGTGAGAGCAAATGGCTCAGAATGCCAGTTCCAGCGCTGCCCTACTTCCCTATTCATCAGAGAGCTTGTAGTAACAATTTCAGAAAACTTCCAAATCCACAGTCTCTTCCCTTAGTCTTCTGTTTCTCCCATCATCTGTGAGTATGCATGGAGAAAGGAGAGCTAATCCTACAAAAAATGTTTTGTTATAGCTTGCCACTTGGGAGATTCTTTACGGTTCATGCTACATGATGCTACTTATTATCTTATAATTACCTTATTGTATGTCAATAAATCAAATGGTCATGAAAAAATAAATTATCTAGCTCATATGCATTAGGTCATGTGGAAATAAAGAGAAAATAATCTACTCACATGTTGGAAGCTAGAACCACCTAGATCTCCCCACAATCCTCATAATTCCAAATTATATTTATTTTCTTTTGCCTAGACTGTTCAAATCAACAAAATACATATTAATTAACAAAATATATATATGTGTGTGTGTTTATGTGTCTGTACTTACATCTTCTTGTACTTCTTGCTTTCTTTCCCCTGGCAGCAATGAAATGTAAACTCCCTCAGAACAGGCACTATTTGATTTTTATGTTGATTGTACTCCCAGTGATTGGCCCATAGCAGGCAATCATTTAATTCTTGTTGATTAAGTTAATCCATGGGTACCTATATTTTGGATAGACACTAAAGTGTCTATGAATTTTCTCAGAACTAAACTGGGTTGAATCACTTTTAGAAATTTCTGTATGGTTTTCAATGACCTCGTGTTATTCTCTTTAAAAAAAATGTTCATTTTTTTAACACCATTACTTTTTCTATCACAGATGCAAATCACAGAACTCCCTGTGGAGGGGTGGTAAAAGGAGGGCAACCAAATCTGTCTGGAATGCAAGCTGTTGGGGTGGGAATGGATGTTTTGTATAAATATTTGAGAAAGCTCATGCATGATCCCCTTGAACATTGAGTAGAATGGAGTATCACCTGATGAACAAATTTAAGTGTACAGTCCATTGTTGGTTAAATATTCATTAATTATGTGACAATCCATGACTTTATGAAGTGTGGGTGAGCTTCATTCTAGGAACAACACTATGTGTCTACCATTCACTCTACTTATATCACCTGTCACACTACAATTATAGAAAAATTACCATTGCAAGTGGCCTAAGTCAGCGGTTCTTGTCACAGGGGTCACCTAAGACCATCGGAGAACACATATTTCCTATGGTCTTAGGAACCTCCTCTATCTGTCTCCAGGCGGGTCCATCCACAGGCAGACACACCCACATATGACTGTTAAAGGGTCCCGGCATTAGGAAGGTTGAGAACTACTGCCCTAAATGTTAAGAGAAAGGCAAGGATAGGATTAAGTAGGTGGCAACACATCAACAGCTATAACTTGTGAGCGAGGATTCATATAAAAGTTATACTTAGATGGGTAGGATGGTGCCTGCCAGCAATTCTTGTTATTGGGGGTGATTGAGGTTCATGGATCACTTGAACCAGGATTTCAAAATTGCAGTGGGCTCTGCTGTTTGGGTGCTTCTTCTACATATAGAATAATATAGGGGCCCCAAAAATGAGGAGTAGGGTAGAATGAGGCACCAGAGGCAAACCAACTCAGGTAAGAAAACTGAGAAACAAAGCTTCTCTGCTGATAAGACCTGATATTTGTCCTTGTGTGGCCACTGCACTTCTGATATAAGTGAAATAGGGAGAACAAGTCTTAGCAGAAAAAAAAAAGAGAGAGATCAAATACATGTAGGACTGGAAATAGAATCAGGATGTGTGAGTAAAGAACAATCTGAATTTCAAACTAATCATTTAAAAATATTGCTCTTGTTGTTTGTCTTTCATTCTTGAGGAGGACCATGACATCAAGAAGTAAATGTCATGACTTGTAAGTGAATAGCATTTAAGTGAGGCAGGGCTGTGCAAAGTCACCAGCCTCACTCTCTCCTCTGGAGTCATCTAGGTCCAGTGGCAAGATATAGATCAGGACAACTGGAGATGGCCCCAGATGCAGTGAGAGATCTTGAGCTTTTTAAAGAAAATACAGTGCTTTATTTTCTCCCAGTTACACATAAAAACAATTTTAACATTTATCTTTAAAACTTGAGTTCCAAATTCTCTCCCTCCCTCCCTCCCCATTCCCCCTCGTTGAGAAGGCAAGCAATTTGATATGTGTAGTCATGCAAAACATTTCCATATTAGTTAAGTTTTAAAAGAACCAGAGAAATGCAAATAGTCTGTTAGGTAGGTCATTTTGTCAACTCAAGTCAACAACCATTTATGAAGTACTAACTATGTGCCAAGTACTGTGCTAAGCACAGAGGATAGAAAGAAAAAAGACTGGGAAAAACTTTTTGCAAAAGGTAGGATTTTAGCTGACATTTGAAGAAAGCCAAGGAAGCCAAAAGACAGAGATGAGAAGAAAGAGAGTTCTAAGCATGGGGAGAAGCAATTTGATACTTATAGCTGTGAAGTCATATAAAACATATTTCCATATTAGTCATATTGCAAAAGAAAATAGATATTAGAACAAAAACAAACCAAGAAAAATAAATTTTGAAATGCGTGTTTCAATGTGAATTCTGAGTTCAATAGTACTCTCTCTGGAGATGGAGAGCAATTTTTCATGGTGGGTCCTTTGGAATAGGTTTGAATCATTGTCTTGATCAGAGTAGCTGAAGTTGATCATTTTTACAATATTGCTCCTTCTGTGTACAATGCTCTCCTGGTTGTGTTCACTTCACTTTGCTAAAGTTCATAGAAGTCTTCCCAGGTTTTTCCAAGGCCATCCTGTACATCATTTCTTGTAACACAATAATATTCTATCATAGCAGTTAAGTGGCAGAGTAGACAGGCAGGAATTAGGAGAACTTTTTCTTTCAAATCCTCAGACACTCACGAGGCTGTGTAATTCTGGGTGAGTCACTTAACGTTGTTTGCCTCAGTTTCCTCATCTGTAAAATGATCAGAAGAAGGAGATGGTAAACCATTCCAGTACAATTGCCAAGAAAAGCCCAAATGGGGTCATGCAATGACTGAACAACAACATTTCATGATAATCACATACCATTGTTCAACTGTTTGCCAATTGATGGAGCGTTCATGAAGGAGTGTGAGAATGAGAGGGTGTGAGGGCTACTGAGGTCTTTTAGGGCTATTCATCCATCTTTGATCTCCCACAGCCACCCAACTATCACTGTGACTCCAAAAAGCTGTGGGGTATGCAGAGGATACACCCTGGTAAAACTACTTCAGCAAATATGTAAAATCAAGTTGAGAGTAACATGAGACTCAAATCCATCAATGATTTAGAGGGCTGTCTACCCCAAGAAGACTTCCCTAGTAGAATAGTCAGACAATTTGTTTCAATAGGCCATGAAGGCAGTAGAAGCAGGCATTGTGGAGTGCTTAAAGCATGGTTAAAAGTTGAAGATGCCAAGGTCATTCAATGCATCCTAAGTTATCAGCAGTCATTTTGACTTTGGCCTTGCCACAGGACTCCAATAAATCCAGAAGAGAGTGAGGCCAGTGATTTCACCCAACTCTTCCTCACTCAAATCCAATTTCTGTATGAGTCAAAAGACACTGCTCATACCATTTTTATTATTTTATCTTTATTATGTTATTATTTTTATATTTTATTATTATTTTACTAACCTCACAATCCCATTGTGATAAGATAGTGACAAAGCAGCAGGTGCAGATACATTGACAGCTATAGTCACAACTCTGCACACAGGTGACCCAGGTCATAGGGTTGTCTTCTCACTGGACTGAAGTATCAGAGGGATTTGGCATCCCCTCCCACCCTGGGTGTCTGAGAAACCTTCTAAAGGACAACACTGTTCATCTCCTGGTGTGAGGAAGAACTACAAAAGGTGCCCTAAAAATTGTCTGCTTTGCCTTAGCCTGGACTGTTTACTATAGCAGCAAGGATCCTACTCTGTGGTTGAAACACACAAAATTGTACAAAAACTTTGCAAAGATAATTCCTCCCACCATTGGTATACAAAATGTGTGCATACTTATGGACAACATGAAATCCAGTAGACTTGAAAGAGAAACAGCTTTTGTTGTGGGATAACTCAGTAGATATCTCATGTAAATACCAGCCCTGAAGAAAACAAAGCTGGCATTTGAAGGTCAATTTACTTAAGTTGGAGCTGGATACACATTTGTCTAAAGTGATCACCATGATGAGGAATGCTGTGAAACTGGTTCAAGTTTCACAATCCAATCTATTCTAGTCAACAAGCTTGTATGCCTCTTAAAAGGATTGAACAATAAGCTCATGACAACATAATTGCTCCTTCTAGTAAAGTGCCACATTACCATTATCAATGCATATGCCCCCACCATGACAAACCTTGATGACATCAAAGAAAAATTTTACAAAGACTTGGAGATCTTTATCACCAATGTGCTAAAAAAAAAAAAGGACAAGTTTATATAATTCTGAATGATTTTAATGTCAGAGGAGGCACAAAATAGCAGATATGGCAGGGAGCTCTTGGGAAGAATGGAGCTGGAAAGAATAACAGCAATGATCACTCACTACTGAAGACTTATGAGTCTCATGACTTTCTCATCACCAACATTGTCTTCTGCCTACTTAAATGCAATAAAACTTCATGGACACACCCTCACAGCAAATATAGGCAATTAATAGACTATTTCATTATAAGGAGAAGAGACAGGATGTGAGAGTAATAAGGCAAGCAGAGTGCTGGACCAATCATAGACTTATCCTTTCCAAGCTGAACATTCATTTGTATTCAACAAAAGTGGTGGCTTCAAGGCAAGATGACTATCAGAAGACTCAACATCAACAGATTAGAATATTTCTCCATGCATGAACAGTTTGTTGCTAACTTGGAGGGAAAGCTGAGCTAACACCTGTTTGGCAACAGAAAAGGAATGGACAGCTTTCAGAGATTTGGTACACAGCTCTACATTTCCTTATCTGGATCAGAAAACTTGCAAACATCAGGATTACTTTGATTAGTATGTTGAGGAAATTCATAAACTACTAAATGAAAAACAAGAATTCCACAAGGTTTACCAACAGGATAGTTCATTTGTTTCTTAAAAAAAAAAAAGATAACATTTAATTACAACAAAAGTAAAGTGAAAGTAAAGCCTAACAAGATGCAGGATTCTACACTTTAATTAGAAGGCATATGGGACTCAGTTTTATGCTGATAATAATAGTCCAAAATGCTTCTATGATGTCCCAATGGCCATTTATAGGCCGAAATCTTTTTGGTACATCTCAATTACTTAGTGTGGAGGGAGTCACACTGATCAGTGACAAGGGCGTTATCCTGGAGATATGAGTTGAAGAACACTTCCATAGTGTTCTCAAGAGACCATCATGAACCAATGTGAATCTCAGGTTGAAGTCAATCCCTCTCTAGCTTAATTTGCAACTGAAGAGGTTTTGAATGGCAATAGGCTCCTCTCAAGTGGCAATCCACCTAGTGCTGATTTCATTTCAAGAGAAAACTAGAAGGCAGGGGGCGTGCACTGATCATATAAAAAGGTGCCAGAAGTATTCTGAGTCATATGGCAAAAGGAGGTTATCCCTCAGGAAATCAAGGATTTCCAATAAGGAAAAGGAAATAGGATGTTTTGTGAAAATTACAGGAGGGACTCTCTTAAAAATTTCTATCAAAATTCTTTACAGATTCTCCTTAATTGACTGATCCTTCACCTGGAAGATGGTCTACCCAAGAGCTAGTGTGGCTTCAGGAAAGCCAAAAAACAGTTGACATGATGTTTGCCCCACACCAACTACAAGAGAAATGCCAGGAACAAAACAGAGGTCTGCACACAATGTTCATCAATATAACCAATACTGTCAGTCATAAAGGCTTGTGGAATATCATGGCAGAATTTGGTTGTCTGGAGAAGTTCATCAGCATTGTATACCAGTTTCCTAATGGCATGCTCGCACAAGTTCTGGATAATAGATGATACTCTCATGTTTTCCCAGTCACCAATGGAGTGAAGTAGGGCCTTGTGTTTGTTCCTATGCTTTTTAGCATCATGTTTTCCATGATGTTAGCAGATGCCTCCAATGAAGACAAAAACAGCATCCAGATCACCTATCACACTGAAACTAAATTATTTAACTTGAAAAGCCAAAATTAAAGTGTGTATGGGGGAGAGGGACAGAGAATTGATGTATAACTTTTTGTACACAGATGATTGTGCACTAAATGTAACCTCTGAAGCCGAGATACAATAGAGTATGGATCAGTTCTCTGCTGTTTATATTAGTTTTGGCCTGACAATTAACATCAAGAAAAGAGAGGCTTTCCATCAGTTAGCCTTACAACATCCATATGTGGAGCCATCAGTTACAGAAACAGAGAAATTTTGAATTCTGTGGATAACTTCACTTACCTTGGGTATACTTTCCAGGGATGTACACATACATGATTAGTTTGATTCATGCATTGCCAGATCTAGTTCCACATTGGGAAACTCTAAAAGAAAGTATGGAAAAGAAGTGGTATCAGTCTACCTACCACACTGAACATGTATAGTACTGTTGTGCTGACCTCATTGTATGTGCCCTGCCAGAAAACTCAAAGTTTGCATTTGAATTGTCTTAGGAAGATTCTGAAGATCACTTAACAAGATAAGGTACCAGACACAAAAGTCCTTTCTTGAGCTGAACTGCCTAACATTCAAATTCTACTGCAGAGAATGCAACTGCTATGGTTACATTGTTTGAATGCCAAACAAAAGTTTGTCTAAAAGACTATTTTACAAAAAGCTCATACAAGACAAGTGCTCACATGGAGGTGAGAAGTGATACAGGGACACTCTCAAAATGTCTCTGAATAATGTTAATATCAATTGTGAGCCATAGAAGACACTGCCACGGGACTATCCAGCATGGCAAGCCCATATCAAGAAAAGCCCTGTAAGCTGTGAGCAAAGAAAAATTGGAGTAGTTCAAAAAACCATGAGATATGAAAATCTCCATCCCAAATGTTCATATGGATTATTTGTGCCTGACATATGGTGGAGAGTTCTGAGTTCATATGGGTCTGATCAGCCACAGTTGGACACATTGTACATTGACCCTGACATTGTGATGTCATTTTGATCCTCTTAGACCATGGAGAACAACAACAAATGCATAGGAGTGAATATCATTTCTCAAATATTAGTTGGGGGCACATCATCCATAATCCTCCATCTCATAAATAGCTCCATTCTTGCAACCTCAATCTCTGTAACTCCATCCCACAAAAAATATTGATTCCACTCTAGGGTGAGGATGTTTGGATCATGCTGTTTCAATTCATTTCTTCCACCTCCATACTTGTTTCTAACATTGCATAGGTAGGGAGGGATCTGCCTACTAGTAGGCATCCTAGAAATGTCAAGCCTAAATAAAGAAAATAATACCTATCCCTGGAAGATTTTATGTACTTTTTGAGAAGAAAAGCAGAGGTAAGAACCAAAGTCAGCCTTGAAAAAATAAAAAGTGGTCTACTCTCAACGTACTGTGATTTCAGAAACTCTAAGACAAATTACTTGCCTCTGGTTACAAAGATGTCTTCCTCTCCAACTGAAGCCCAAGTTTATTTTGATAGGGCATACAACTTACATAGCAAAACTGGATATAAAGCTTCAGCTATAAATACTTCGCAAGAGACAACTCTCTCTTTATACAATGTCATAAATGGATAATGATTAATTTTAGTAGCAGGTAGTAAAAATATAGGACACTAGGAACATACAGGGTAGGTAAAGGTTACAGAAAAGAGAGTAAGATGCGATGGGAGTAAACAAGTTACTTTCCCAACTTTGTTTCCAGCTAAATAATTAGAAGTATTAATTAAATTTAGTTTGTGTGCCTTTGTTCACATTTCCTTAAATTAAAAAAAAAAGATTCAGAGCTTATTTTAACATGTCTAATAGTCACAGTTAATACCAAAGAAAGATGGATATTTCTCCACTGATGCATGAAAAGAACAAAAGCAGCATGAATACAATATCTGGTTTGGCTAACCAGTCAATGGTTCAATAATTGTTCATAAAGCTACAATAGAAAAAAAAAGCAGAAGTTCTCTAAAGGCTCTGGCTCAGGGTGGGAGGAAGAGTTGCACAGGATCAGTAATAAATCTTTCTCTTCTCACATTCTTGCTGCTGTTGTATCTTGTGTTGCCCTTACTGCCATCCCAATGATCCTTTTTATGTAAATGTTTAACAAATATTTCTCTCTCAAGCTTAAAATGCTCCTTCCAGTTTATTTACATTTCAATCAATTATTGAGAACTTTACTCAGCAGGAAGCAGTGGGATAACCAGAAAGCCACTGGAACAGCTAGACTAAGTGCATAAGTATTTCTCAGTGAGTTCACAAAGTAATCAATATAATCAATGGATCCACACATCTAGTAGACATTTTTAACATTGCTTTTAAAGCCAAATTCTATAACTTCAGTTTTGAAAGCTTCTAAACAAAAGAGTTAAAGTTTTATTTATGTTCTTTTTCTGGGTTTTTTTTTAAGACTTTAGAAGAATCTTATAATAAGAGAAGTTCAATGCTAGAGATAAATTAAAAGAACACAAAGCTTTAAAAGTGATGACATATAACTGTGTATATGCACACATATATTTATGAACATGTGGATACATTTTAAACATGTATATATAGTATATTTGTATGTTTGTGTGCATATGCATATATGAATGCATACATATGCATATATATTTTTATACAACTCATAACCTTAGAGAATTGGCAAAGGAACCAAGAAATTAAGTGATTTGGCCAAGATTAAAAAGAAAAAAACACAGTATGCCTCAAAGTCAGAATTTGAGCTCAGGTATTACTAACTGCAAGGATGGTTCTGTATATATTATATGTATATTCCATTATGATAACTTATCTAAAGCTAAACCACAATCAGGAAAAATGTATAGATTTTAGTCTCTTTTTATAATGTTGAAGGACAACTGAGCTATCTATATTTCTACTTAATGCTATCAGACTTTGAGAAGACCTTTTATTAAAAGAAAAGAACTGATTCAGGAAACATGATTCTTTCTATAGTTATTAATAAACTATTCCAATAAACTGAAACCTAGAGTTTTGGCTTAATGTAAAAATTGTATTTGACTGTTTTTCTTCTTTTCCAAGTCAAGCACCTTAAAATTCACTGAGGTCTCACATCTAAGACCAAACCCACCTGGAACTCAGATATCCACCAGCCCCATCTATGTGAGCAGAACTGAGAACCATGAAGTAAACAAGAAAAGCTTATCACAAATTTGCATAAAGGCATTTAGATAAAAACTATTGATTCACCACTATCCATGTGTTTAAGACTTGTTTTTACAGAAGAATGAAAAAGGATTTACTGAATGCCAGAGAAGAAAGAATATGTTAAATGGTTATGTCTCCCAGGACTAGAAGAAGTCCATAATCACAGTTGTTGCTACCTAGGATGAGCTAGGTGCAGGGGAGAGGTGTGTGAGAGCCAGCTGCACCTTCTGGAGAGTTGATTGTCAAATTTTCAGTTTGAGCTTTTATGCCTCTGAAATTATCAACTACAGGTCAGAACTTCATTTAATTTTTTTGCTAATGTCTAGACTTTAAAAAGTGATAGAAAATATTAATAATGCAGATTAAACTAAAAATGCGTTGTGTGAATATTGTCTTTTTACAGAGAGCCTTATACCAAACATTTAACAGCACACCCCTGAAGGTGCCAACATACTCCTCTTAGCCATGGCCAGATTTGAAAGAAAGCTATATCCACAGAAATGAAGGGGGCAAGTGAGAATTATGGCCCCTGGAAGAGTTAATCTTGGAGAAGATACACACACAAAGGAGAGAAAAAGAGTGGAAATCTTTACCTGCTTGGTTACTCTTAATAGTAGTCTTTGTTTTAAACAAATTGTTGTTTTATACTTATCAGTTATTATCAAACACAAATATTTCAATATACAAAAATAAAAAGAGTATTGAATTAAGAAACTGTGAGCATCTGTTTATGTTTTTTTTTAAAGCAGTATCAATAAATAGTCTTTAGGAACATAATCAAATGATGAATTTTTTTTTCAAGATCATCTCTAGCTCAATTCCTTCAAATAAAACGTTTCATATAAACCCCCATCCAAACAGATATATCATATTAATGTCAATAGCTAATATAATACATCATAGGTTCATAAATTCAGAATTGGAAGAAAGTTTAAATGTCATCAAGCTCAAACTCTTCTTTTTATAGATGAGGAAACTAAGACTAAACTAAAACTAAGAAACTAAGATGTGAAGTGACTCGCCAATTGTCCCATAGGCAGCTCCAGGACATGAACTCAGATCCTTACTTGAGATCCTTTCTATTACACTGTATGATGACCTTCATAACCTCATTCCTTCATTCTTCCCTTCTTAGATTAGACTTTTTCTATTATAATTTTAGCCACCTTATTTTAAAGTAGTAGTAGTGGTGATAGTGGTAATATTCTTAGACATTTTGATTCAATTTTAATTTTCTTCCACTGCTATTTCTACTTCTCTGAACCAAGAATTTTATTATTATTCTTTTAATTTGCAGTTTCAAAGTTCTATTTCCTCATTTAACAAGTACACACTACTGGCAAACATTCATTTGATCCTTTTTAGGGCAATAGTTTTGAGATTCTAGGAAATTATATCCCTCCCCTAATAGTTTGGGCATAAATCACTGGGCAACAGTGCTGAGTACATGATAAGCTCCCTACAGATATTGGACGTTTAGTGACCTTCAACTGAATCCACCCCTGGGGGTGGGACAATTATTGCTTATTTTCAAAGAATGTAGAAATCTGTGTATTAATTTGAAGATTTGCCCAGTCAGAAATCAGCTCTCAAGCCCCTTCCAATAGGATGTCTATCTTCTTTCTGATGTTACTACATATATATTTCAGTGAAGCCTGGTCATATGACTTTGACCTAATTGAGTTAAATCTCCAGAGAAGTAAGCTTGTTAAATACCACAATTTGTACTCCTACCATAAAATAGATAAGCAAACATAATAAAAAATTTCAGGAAAATGAAAAACAAAATATCTATTGGGCAGCTGTCTAGGGTCTATTAGACCCCCAAGAGTCCAGTATCTAGTATGCAAGCTGTTTTGTCTTTAAGAAATTCACAGTTTTGATTGGTTTAGTTCTCCATGGCTACATTTTCTTCAAGTTGGCAATGGAGTATACTCACAATTTCAAACTGTGGGTCCAACAGAGTTTACTAACAAAGAAGAAGACTCAGAAAAGTTGAATATGGGATCTTAGCACAGCCTGGGGTGTGAAACATGGAAACTGGAATTATGGAGGTTGGTGATTTCTTGTCTATTTTGTAGTGAGTTAAAACTTTTGCTGGCTCCTTGTCTTGATTACTGAATCACAAAGCAGGGTAAGTAGACCCATTATCCAGCTCCTAAAATGAGAAGCCTGCCAACACCAGTTGTGGGGGTATCTGAAGGGAGGACTATAATAAATGAAGTAATATGCTAGGATTTTCCAAGAAGGAATTGCAAAGGAAAACTAGTTTTCAAAAATGGTAAGAAGATGAAACAAAGTTTGGAAAAGTTAGCTGTGATAGACCTCTGGTGATTATTTAATGTTAATAGAAAGTAGTATGCATATCAAAACTTGGGCAATGCAGCCAAAGCAGTCTTTAGTGGAAAAAATACTGGTTTTCATAGAAGACAATTCATCCCTTGACTCTGGAAATTTTACTTTTTTATGTTTTTCTTAGCTCTTGCATTTAAACTTCAGAGTTTCAGTACAGGCCTGATCTTTTTATCAGAAATGCCTAGATATCTTCTTTTTCATTGAAAAAAAAAGTCTATTATTTTTCCCTGTAGGATCATATTCTGTTTTTCTGGATGAATAAGTCTTGGCTGTAAACCAATATAGTTTGCATTCTAGGATATCTTATTCCAAGCTCTCTACTCCTTTATACTTGTGGCTGCTTGCAACAATAATGCAATATTCACAACACCCATGGTGGTTATGAATATGCTGGTGTAGTTGTGAATTACAAAATGTAGCAAACTTTCCTCATGGAGGGCAGAACCAAAGCCTTTATTCAAGTACTAGAAAACTGAGTATCAGAACCAGAAAGACAAGTCCCAGAACCAGAAAGCCAAAGTCACTACAGTAGTCATGAAGTTGATACACATGGTTAATGCAGTGAACACCTACATTCCCAAGCCTTCGCAAGAGAGCAGGTTCCCTCAACCAGGGATCCTTCTCTCAC
The DNA here is from genome assembly GCA_028627135.1 of Pseudochirops cupreus. NCBI lineage: Eukaryota > Metazoa > Chordata > Mammalia > Diprotodontia > Pseudocheiridae > Pseudochirops > Pseudochirops cupreus. The sequence continues at coordinate 363,131,957 of CM053580.1, forward strand.
TCATGGTAGCTCCTCAGCCTGGTTCTTGGAAGTTTTCAGCAAAAGCGGGAAAAAGTTCCCAAAAGGAGGGTTTTAGTAAAAGTTGCAGCCTCCAGGTGCTCACTAAGAGAAAATCTGACTGTCCTGCTGGTCTTCTTCTTCATATACAGTATAGCTCCTCCCCGTTCTGCCCCTTTCTGTTACATCAGCAACTTCCTCCCAAGGTGTTAACTACTTCTGTGTTAATCAAATAGCTTAAACAAGGTGTTAACTTGAAACAAGGTGCTAAATACCTGCTTACTTGCCAATACAAAGGGGCATGGAAGATCTTCAGATTCCATTAACATTACACTGCTAAATTGTGTCTGACCTCCACTGTCAACAATGAATAACCAATTTTTTTTTTCTGAATGGTTGCAGTACTTTTCCTTTGACCTGGAAGCTATAGATTTTGGCCTTAATGTACCTGGAAATTTTTACTTGAGGTCTTCTTTTAAGAAGTGGTCATTGGATTGTACTTATTTCTACTTTATCCTCTGGTTCTACAAGATCCAAGTAATTTTTGTTTAAGACTTCTTGAAATATGACATCTGTGGTCTCATTTTGGTCAGGGCTTCCCAGTACTCCTATGAGTTTTTCCCCTTACTCTGTTTAACAAGTCAGTTGAGTTTGTTGTTGTTGTTGTTGTTTGGTTTTTATTTCTGGGCTTTTTTTAAAACTATGAGATAGTTATTTTCTTCTTTCTTTACATTTTTTAACTTTGTTTTAATGTTGTTTGTCATCTCACAGTCATTGGTTTCTATTTAGTCCATTCTAACTTTAATAGAGTTTGTTGCTTCATCAAGGTTCATCAAGGTTTCATATTTCTTTTTTTTTTTAATTGATGACTATTTTTTCTTTTTTCTTTTTTAAATTTAATTTATTTATTTTCTTGTTTACATCGTTCATTTACATGAGATTTTGAGCTACAGATTTTCTGCCCAACTCTCCCTTACCCAACA
>CM053580.1:363133436-363160157 GCA_028627135.1 Pseudochirops cupreus
TAGTCAATCAATCACTTAGTAACTCAATCATTCAATCATAAAGTACAAAAGATCAAAATTCTCCACCCATGGGGCACACTAATTTAAAAATCAGTCACTATTCAGTCATCAGTCACTACTCAGTACCCATGGGGTAGTGGAAAATTCACAGGCCATTCACTCCTTGGTCACAAGTAAATCACAGTTTCATCACTACTCAGTACCCATGGAGAGATCTTTTAGTCTTGACTTACGGCAGGCTTTCAGCTTTCATCCCCTTCCAGCATCCTACCTGGATTCACCAAACGGTCACCTGGGTTCAAAGGCAGACAGCTCCCAGTTCCTTGTCCAGCTCTCCATGCAGTTCCTGTTCCAAGCTGAAGCTCACAGTGTCCAGTCCACCTTAAATCCTGCAAAGTCTCTGTTTCCAGGAAATCAAGGCTTAACAAAGCTACAAATAGGTTCATAAAAAGTAACAGTATCACAGTCATGCTTCCTCAGTCTTCTGCAGCTCTGGCTGGCCCTCAGAAATCCTCTTTTATCTTCTTCTATCCTTTTTAAAAAATATTTTTTGTTATATATAATAAAGGTCCTTCCTGGAGAGGCATAAGAGGGATATTGTGGGAAATCAAAGTCACTTTTTTTTAATCTACTAAAAAACAAAATCTATTTAAAAAACAAAGAAAATCTATTAGTGATTTTTTTTCTTTATATTTATATCATTGAAAATCCTCCTTTTTAAAAAATCTACAACTTCATTTTCTCAGCCATGTTCTACAGGTCTTAGTTTGTTGTTTATCTGCAAATATCCAGATTAACTCAGAGTAAATAAAGAGAACCACTTGGGACCATTTAGTATCATTAGCTCTGACTTGAGATAAACAGAATAAATAAACTCCCACTTAAGTGAGAACTCATTCTTCTGATTGTGGAAGTCTTGAAAAGTTCCCAATGTCTAGCCACCTCACAAGTTCCCTCTAATGTGTTGTTTTGTTTATTCTGTATATCATAAGTCAAAGAAGATAGCGTTTGCATTACTAAAAATATTTTAACAATAATTCAAACTTAATCATCTCTAAATCCTTTTAAAATCACAAATAAGAATTTTAAAAATGCAGATGAAGCTCTAAGCTTGGTTATTTATATTTCATATAAAAAATTATATATTGTCCTTAACAATACAAATATGCCATGCTCTCTTGTGTCTCTTGATTTTTTCTTATTTGCATTTTCCTCAATGTTGTTACCAATGTTATTTTGTTATTTCTATTATTTGTAAATTTCACATCAGTGTACATATTTTTATATTCTACTATCTTTACTCTGTATTATTTCATATTACTTTCCCCACATTTTTATGTTATTATTTGTCATTATTTATAGTATAATAATATAAAATTAACATATCAAAATTTGTTAAGCTATACCATCAATGAACACATGATTTTTCTCTAATTTTGATAATTTCATAGGAATTTGAAATGAATGTTAATACTCGAAATAATTTTGATTATTGCAAAAAAAATCAGATACAAATATAGTTCAAACAAATTAGATATGAATATGTGCATGGTCTATTTTTTTCTGCCAGTAACATCTTTAGTCTCAACATTAGATTCACTGAGTCAAAGTGAATGGATAACTTTTCAGATCTTATTATATAAAACTATGTTGTTTTCCAAAAAGATTGTGCCAATTCACAATTCCGCCACCATTGAAAGTGCCTGTTTCTCCACATCACCATCAGTACTGAATTTTATCATTTTAAACTCTTTGATATTTAATTAGCATAATGTGGCACCTCAGATTTGTTCTTCCTTTCATATCTCTGAGTAGAAGGGTTAAAATATTTTTCAGATAGTAATAATTTTTATTTCTTTAATTTTTAACTATTTATCCACACTGTTTTACCCCATATCTATTAGGAATTATATCAATTTTTGTCAATTTCTTAGAAATTTTTTGTCAAATTTTATCAGAAATATTTATGGCTAAAACTTATGTTATTAACATTGCTGATAGTAGATAGACAGATATAGAAATAGGTATATAGTTCTTTTGCTTTTTAGTATTTTAAATGGTCAGTCTTGGTTCTCTGAATTTAGATGGGGCAATGTATTTCCTGTCAGATAAGAAAAGGTTCCTACGAAAATCCAGGTTTATGAAGCTTATGACTGAAAACATAGCACCATAAAATAGCATTTCAGTATCTCTAATACTCTCGCACATATATAAACTCATGTGGCCTTTCATTAATTTGCCTTAGGAACATAGCTCAAGAAAATTTTTAAAAATGAGTTTTCACATATGTGTTTTCACATTCCTAATAATTCTTTACTCATATTGTTTCATAACCATGAACATTTTTTATGAGAGAAGACTGTTATTAGGAATTCATCTGTTCTTAATTTATTCTTTACCTAAAGCTATAGCATAATGTTCTATTTGTAATGTCAGGCCAATTGGTTGATGTAGAAAAGGGCTGATATTAACAGCTGAAAATCATCATCAAAAAGGGGTGGGGTGGGAATGAAGAATCCTATCCAGACTTCATCCTGAATACTTTATAAAATTGCTTCTTTCCAGTAAAACAATTAACACATCCAGCTAAAAATTTTATAAAGAAGGTAAGTAATTGTATATTTTCCATAGCATATTTTTTTCCTGTACTTTTCTCATTCCCACCAGCATAGCAATGGCGCATTTTTAGGTTTTAGTGTAAAATGGCATTTTAGTTGCATTAGGAGAAAATGCACATCTTGTTATTAACATTTTTCATTATTTACTGAGCATGTGTCCAGTGGCTGTAAAATGGCAGCTACACAAATCCAGTAAGGCAAATATTTGAAGCATAAATTTAACATGAAAAGAGGACATTATACCATATAAATACTTGCTGGATGTAAACATCTCAGCCATGTGAATTGGATTAACTTCAAAGGATCTGAGTACCATTTAGTAAATAGCCTCTTCTAGTGGACTAAATGATACCTTGATGCCCTGGGAGAGATAATTCATTGCAATTCATTGAAAAGATTCCTCACTGTATTGTTTGCTGAAGGAACAGGTTTTACATTCTGCTTTTACCAAAATCTGTCTCCAAAAAATTCAAGGTCCTTTATAACCATAATTTTATCTCCACAATTTTCATGCACTATGTTGCATATGACTTTGAAGAACTCCTATTTATATATATGAATTATTCCATTCATTCAACAAATATTTATTGAGTTCCTATTTTGTTTTTTGTTCATGGTCACAGATTTTGAATGATGGAATTCTAGATACCTAAACAGAGATTTAAAGAGGAGCACACAATACTGTCTGATCCCTTGACTTCTCTATCTAATGCTTTCTCTACAGTTTCACAGTACATCTTTACAACAAAAACAAAACATATAAATGGAATTTTGAAAAACATTTTTTCATAATAAGAAAAATAAGAAAGCAAATATAGTAACAGAAAGGTTAGTGCATACAAGAAGTGAAATGCATATTTTCTTTCTTTTGGACATTTGCAATTAGAATTTTGCTTCAAATTTAAGAGCTTAAAACTTAAAAATCCTGCAGTCATTCCCTATTACCTGACAACAAGACCAGCCTCTTCATTTATAGTTTCAAAATTACTTCACTACTGATATTTTATGTAATGTAAACCAGGAAGGAATGTTGGTAAGCAAGAGGAAAATGCCTACCTGAATATTTTGGACCTCCTTGGAGTTCTTCTAGATCAAGAATAGCTTCCAGAGTTCCTGAAATCATATAGGACCCATGCTTACATGCTACACTAGGAATGTCTTTGGATATTTGTAAGACATGTAACACATAGGTGGGCTGCTAACACAAGTTAACTCTTGATCTGGTCAGACAGGAAGGACAGGAAGACAGCTTCAAAGGGGTTAATAATCTTACATTATTCTAGTCTAGTTTTCTCAAAGGAAGTTGCTAATAATGGGATCACCAAGTCCTACAGTATTCACTAATCACCCTTCTTTCAGGTGCCAACAAGAAGGGGAACAGGAGGTGTAACTATCCCCACATGTTGATGGGGTCAGTTGAGACAGGCACAACTTGAGCACACCCTTAAATCCCCACAAGCCTCAATGGGGGCCAGTTGAGGCAAAGACAGATTCCCCCCAAGCCTCAAAGGGGGCCAATCAAGGCATGCACAGTTTTACAGCTTGTGTATTCAACCCTAAGTGTTTCCAACTCACTGACCCATGCACACCTGTTTTATGGGGCAACAGACAAAGAGGGCATATTGCCAGCAATGGCCTCACAAGTTTGCATTATCTCACCATTATTTCTCACTGTGCAGTCATAGTGGATATTTACAATTTAAGCACAAATGTTTATATTATTTACCATTATATAATGCTGTGCAAGCATGGTAGAGATGTTTACAAAACAACCCCTGCTCCAAAGGACTTTACATTTAAATAAAAGAGGTGACCTGTACATTTACAGCATACACAAACACATATAATGTAGATTCAAGCTAACCTTGGAGTATGAGGAGCAAGTAGCTGGATGCACCAGGAAATGAAGCATTTGAAATTGAGTCTTAAAGGATACCACAAATTCTCAAAAGTAGAGGTGAGTAGGGGTTTAAATAAATTTAAATTCAAAGCACTAAAAGGAAGATTTTTCTTTAAAGATTAGATCTATGATTAAATCAACCTAAGGAGTACCTAGTGAAAAACGTCTGCCAGATGGGAAGATGGGCACTTAAAAAAAAATGTTCTCTTAGATGATAGCCTGGGTTACCAAGGGGTTAAGTGACTTGGCACTATGTCACATAGTTAATTATTCACCAAGACAGACTGTGAACACAGATCTTCCTGACTCCTCAGGGTACTTTCCTGTCTACTATGATATGTTGCCACACAGAGATAACTAAGATGGGATCCCTAACCTCATAAAAGTTACAATCTACTAAGGAAGACACAACATAGATAGATAGATAGATAGATAGATAGATAGATAGATAGATAGGTGGATGGATGGATGGATGGATGTACATATGTGCATGTACATGCACACACACACACATACACATATACATATACATAGACAAATGTAATGCAAACTAGAACATTATAGGTGGTGAAAGGTAAAAAGCAATCTGATATTTATGATTAGGAAGACAGGAGGAAGTAAGGCCATTTATTTCAATATTTCCAGGATCTCTAATTCCACTAATATAAATACTCCCTCTTCTGATAACAGGTTAGTAAAGCTCCCTCCTGGCAGTAGTAGGTGGTTAATATGAGTTACAGTGGACAAAACAATTCACCACCTGGTGGCCACCACTCTGATGATGAATCTTACATGTAAATTGAAAAAGTGAAAACAAAGGGAAAGTGAATACATGCTGGGTGGTTTCACAGGTCAAAGGAAAACATACAGCTATTTAATTTTGACCAAAGTCTTTTGGTCCCCCCAAAAAAGCCCCTGCTGGTGCATAAAATGCTGTTTCGCATTAAGGAACAAGGATGCTTTTTTTTTTCTCTCTTGCTAAATTATCAATATACTTTCCAGAACACAGATATACTTATGTCCTAACTCCCCACTTCCCCTTTCATAAGTAAGTTTTGAGCTGGTAGTGGTAGATATTATGCATTTATTTTTAAATGGAATCTTCCAAGAAGTCCCCTTTTTTGATTTAAAAAAATAATTCTTATGAACACCTGCTGAGTTTAATTGCCCTGCAGATGGTGCTGATTAGAAGTGAAGAGACTTAAGTTTTTCTGACCGATTGACCGCAGTTATATTTAATTTCATAGTCTTTTTGTTCTTTTTCCCTTCTCATTAGTTGAGGACAGTATGTTTAAGGCTCTTAGACACCCAAAACAAAAAGGAATCCTGTGAATTGAAATGATGTCTGTCTGTGGTGTTGTCTAGATAAAGACATCTAAAAGAGAGAAAAATCGACCTTCAGAGCAAGGCCTCAGATCTCACAAAAAAAGTGTTTATTCTAGGTAGTATCCAGAAAAAATGAAAATTTTTGGTGAAATTTTGAAAGACATTATCATGACCTGAAGTGGTATGGATTGGAATGCATAAAATAAGTAATTGTTACACACTCGCACACAAACACACACACACACACACACACAAATGAGATTGTTGAGATTAAAAAAACACATAATCAGATTCATTAAAAAAAATTCAGAGACTATGTTTTTAAAGTGTTTCCTAAAAGAGCCTTCAAAATATCATGAAGCCAACTTCTATTTATATTAAAAGAGATAAAATTAATGCAGAGAAAAAATACCCAGAATATTTTAGGCATATTACCATTTGAAAAAGTATTATCATCACTGGCCATTTAAGATTTAAAGATGTTCCTTGGAAGACAAAAGTCTAAATAATTTTAATTTATGTAAACCATGGGCAATTTTCTGGCAATTAAAAGAAAATAGATTGTTACTAAAAGAAACATGTAGATTGTGTTTCTTATATTTCCAGTGTGGACAGAGCTAAAGTCAATGAGCATGAAGGATTTATATTGGATGGAAGAATGACTTTTCTGATTGAACGTTGTTAAACATGGAAATGAATATCTTCGAGTAGTCTTTTTCTCTTGGAGGTCTGGTCTGCTTAGGTGTAGCCATGCATGAAGGGATAACCTTTCAAGATCCATTCCTGCTGGGTATTTCTAATAATGTCTAGGTAGAATTGACAGTTTTTGAAAGAAGCTAAAAATAGTTGAGTTTGGGACATAATTGATGCAGAATTATTTCCTTATAGACTATCTTCTCTATCCATGCACTGTTCCCCCTCCCTCTACCCAGTGTCCATGTCACATATGCAGCAGCATGATGTTGTAGAGGAAGTACCACCTGACTGCTTTCCATTTCATTATTTCTGCTATCAGTAACATCTACCTTCTCAATGCATACAATGTAGTCAAGAGCTTATACATTGCTCTGCCCTGAAACAAAGCCCTGATTAACTCAACCTGGTGAGTGCTCTCGAGTTTTATGCTTTCTCTTCTCTTCTTTCCTCTCCCTTCCTCTCCTCCTCTCCCAATCAACTAGCATTTATTAAGCATTTACTTTTTCCAAGGCACATTTATGCATAAATATGAATTTATAATATATAAGTAGAAACATTTGAAGTTTTGTTCATGTGTTTGGGGAGAGGAGGAATGGGATGCTGAAGTATGAATTCTAGAATTACAAATAAAAATACTGGAATATATCCACTGTCTAGATCCTCTGGGCCAAAACATACTATTTCTTTGTTTTGACTTCCACCACATAAAAGGTTCTCCTTTTTACTATGGGAGACAAAGAACTAACCACTGGGACCACTTCAACAATACTTTTTTTCTAATATATTTTTATTTAGTTGATTAAATAGTTCTCAATTACATGTTAAATTTTTTAACTTTCATTTAATTTTTTTTAATTTTGAGTTCCAAATTCTCTTTATCTCACCCACTTCTCTTCCCTTCTTGAGAAGGCAAGCAATTTGAAATTTATTTGAAATCACTGATACATGTAAAGTCATACGAAACATATTTCCATATTAACCATGTTCCAAAATAAAAGACAAAAAAATCAAACATGAAAATAAATCATAAAATATACATTTGTGTGTAACTGTGTATGATATTCTCCTGGTATTGTTCACTTCACTTTGTATCAGTTCATGTAAGTCTTTCCACTTTTTTTCTTATATCATCCTGATTATTATTTCTTATAGCACAATAGTATTCCATCATAGTATTCCATCACAATTATATACCACAAGTTGTTCAGCTATTCCCCAGTAGATGGGTATCCCCTCAATTTCCAATTCTTTGCCACCACAAAAAGATTTCCTATAAATATTTTTATACTTATAGGTCCTTTTCTTTTTTTTCCTTTTCCTTTTTTAAAAAAATATTTTTGGCATATAGATCTTGTAGTGGCATTGCTGGGTCAAAAGACATGTATCATTTTATAGCCTTTTGGGCATAGTTCCAAATTATTCAGCAGAATGACTGGGTCAGTTCACAACTCCACTAATAGTGACACAATCTTTTCACATTCCTTCTAACATTTGTCATTTTCCTCTTCTGTCATGTTAACCAATCTGATTTCACCAGTATTTATGCTTGTGATCTACCTCATCTAATCAAAAATATAATGTAGATTGTATACTTTTTTCTCCTTTCTAGCATATATTTCTCATATTAGAGTCACTCATTTTTATAAGTATTTTAAGGATTCATTTATGCAAAGTGAGTTTTCATAAGATAGGGGAAAAATTGGGGCATAAGAGAATTTAAATTCAAATCTCAGTCATCATTCATCTCTACTTGGTCTGCATCTGAAGTTTAACATCGTCTCTAGGAACTTATCTCTCTGGAAGATCAAATCAACTCTGAAACTCATACCTCCTCAGCACCCTCTATCTCTGTGGCTCATCTCTCTTTCTGGCTGGAGAAAGTAGAGGGCAGATCAACATAGGAGACATCTGAGATTCTATACTTAAGAGGAGAAACCCAGGCACCATAAAACTACAAGATTTCAATATATCCCCACTATATTCCAAAAACCCTATTAATTCTTCTCATCCCCATTTTTTAGCTCCTTTCAAAGTGTTATATTCCTCCATTAAATTATGACCTTCCTGAGACCAGGGACTTTGCTTTTGTCCTTTTTTTGCATCCCTAGCACTTAGCCCAATGTCTGGCACATAATAGACACTTAATAAAAGCTTTTGACTGACAATTTATGGAACCTTATACAAATCACTTCAAAGTTCTTGGTCTAAGTTATCTTCAGCTCTACCTTCTGACCAGGGTTAAAATCTTTGATCTGATAGTAATTACCTCTGTGAATTTGAGCAAAGCCATATAACCAATCTTTGCCTTGGTCTTGACATAAAAATTAGAGGATTATACTAGACAGTCCCTTTGTTCCTTACCAGTACTAGCTTTAAATTATATATTTTGTAAAGCTAGCTTTTTTGTATTTCATTACAAAATCATAAAAATTTTAGTGTTGAAAAAGACCTTAGAGAACATATAATCCAAGCTTTAATTTTAGAGATGAGGAATATTATTTCTAAGGTATTTTCCAACAAGATAATTAGACTGAAGCCAAGAGATCTGAAGTAAAGTCCCATAAATTATTTCCACATCCCAATATGTTGATCTTCATAAAAATGACCCTAAAGTATTGTGAAATCCTTCTGCCTTGGGGTCACTGATGGAAATTTTCATCTAACAGGATCCACCAAAAAGTTAAAAGTCACATAAAAATGTTGGAGAATTCACCTTTTCTCTTTTATTATCAAAGTCACTGGTTTACTAAGCAAAGAGTTGCAGTGGTTGTTGCACTGTTGTGACTGAAATGGCACCTTTTGATAGTTCAGTCATCATAGCACATAGGCCAAGGTTGTCTGTATATCCCTTGCTTCTTTTGAGTCAACACACAACAAAGGGCAGTGAAGGCAATGCCAAATTCCAGAATTTCTGCATTAAGAGTAGACTCTACAGAATCCTCATGGTGTTGTTTAGTGTTTCCTCCATGATCTTCTCAGTAAATGGAATGGGAAATTTCTCAAATGAGAAGTTCACCCCTACTAAAAGACTGGTTCAAGTGAATAGCAATGTGCTTTTTCTGGGTAGTTTCTGATGCCACTTCAACCTGAATGAAGGTTTAGGGTTACATATGTATATACACATATCCATATGATATAGATGTACATATAATCATCATTGATATTTTTTGTCTTCATACCACTTCCATTTCTGAATAACATCCCTTGCCCTTAACTTTTAAAGTAAATCATCCCGTATACACCACCTCAAAAAAAAAAGAGAGAGAGAGAGAAAGAAAGAAAGGGCAGAAACAGTTCAGCAAGATCAGTATCAACTATACTTTTATAACAGGCTGAATATTCATAGTGTTTTGCTGCTGCAGAGAAGAATTGGTGGTACATATTCTCATCTCTTTTTGGAGGTCAAGTTTAGTCATCACTGCTGACATCACGATGATATTCCATCACAATTAGTTGACCAATTTTAGAATCAATTTGGAACTTTGTCCCCAAAGTTATTAAACTGTACCTACCTTTTCATTGCTATACCTATACCTTAAAGACAGCAAAGAAAGAGGAATAGGAAGCATGTGTACAAATACACTTTTAGCAATTTTTTTTGTATATTTGCAAAGAATTAGAAGTCATCAAAAGGGAAATGGCCAAATGAATTAGAGTATTTGAATGTAGTTGAATATTATTATGTCATAGGAAAGGACAAAGTGGAAATGTTCAGAGAAACCTCATAAAAACTTCTATGAGAGAAAAAAATGAGCAACCCCAGAGAATATTTTGTGTAATGACCAAAAACAAATAAAAAAAGAAATCTAAAAGACTTAAAAATTCTGAAAAAGAAAGAACTAAGCAAAGCTCCAGAAAACTGAAGAAGAAATGTGCTACCTAGCTCCTTAATGAAAGATGATGGACTCAAGGTACAAAATGAGACATTTTTGTTTTAAATGGCCAGTATAGGGATTAGAATTGGTTTACTATGCTTATTTGTTTAAAAAAAATTGTGGGTTTTTTTTTTTCATTATTTTGAGGAGGTAGAAAGAAGTTGGTGACAAAGAATCTCTTTCCCCAAATCTAAACCACTCCCCCATCAAGACAGGCAGACAGACAGAAATAGAGAGAACAGAATGAGGACAAGAACAAATTAATCTTCGATAAGCAACACAGGTTTGAAAGTTACATCCTGAATATATTATATACATAAAGAGAGAACAAGTACTATATAATGGAGATTTGAAGTTTCATGGACAATCCTCTCCTTCTGTCCTTCAATGCATATGAGAATGTTCATTTTATTTGGTGTTTGTTAAGTTCAGAATGAAAGTAAAATTAAATGGAAAAAGTAATGCTCCGTCACATTCAAGAGCCATCATTTATTTAGCCATTCCACAGTTGATGGGCATCTAATTTATTTCAATTTCATTATTCCCTGGGGGGGGGGGGGGGGAAGGGTGCTATTCTGATTATTTTGGAGTATATAGGATTTTCCTTTTCAGTTGTATCTGGTTATGGTATTTGCATAGCCTTAGGCTTTCTGGGTCAAAGGATATGGGCATTTTAGTTCATTTTTAGTGTAATTCCAAATTGCTTTCCAGAATAGTTGGATAGATCACTTCACAGCTTCACCTACAATACATTACTGTGCCCGGGTTTCCACAGTTCCTTTGAGTTATGTATTGAACCAATTTCAGGATAACTGAGGCTCTCTGAATAGAATACTTTTTAGGATAAAATTGCCACTGAAGCTAGAAAAGTTGAGCAGAAACTAAACTGGATTATCAAGAGAACATACAGCCACTTTATGGCGGGTGCTATTTCAACATAAAGCCCTTGTCAACCAGTCATTCAATAATTCCTTATTATATCTGATTGAATAACTTGTACAAAGAATAATTTAAAAATAAAAATAAAAGATAAGAGTATTTAGTCCTATAAATATAAGCATTACATAGCAGCCTGTAAGTTAAGGCATAACAATAACTGAGTTTTGTTTTTGTTTCAGTTTAATTTCATGCCCATGGTTACTCACCATGGACACTATAACCTTTCTTCAAAAGCACCTTCTTTGTCAAAGCTCAATTCTTTTGAAATCTCCCCCTGTGCAGGCCCCTTCTAATCCTCCTGGATTTCAGAACCCTTCCCCTTAAGTTTCCCACACCTCCCAATGCTGAACCCTCCTTAAGATTTGCCTGAAGTTTCTAATTGGTTCCTTATGTTTCTGACTTGGCCTGCATCTCTTTGAAAATAACTCCTTGTTTGGTTGGTCAACCAAGTTACTGATTTGTCCTCTTTTTCTTACCTTTCCTTTCTGTGAAGAGAATACCTTTCAGATAAGGTTTAGGGAAATAGATCTGATTTATAATTGTCTCGGGTCTTTCTAAAGGATTGAGAACAGTGCTCTCTTCACGAACCTGCTTTATTAATCCTTTTCAGAGCTACAATTTTCTAGATATGAAAACACTAGGATTCTATACTGTCTTGTATTCTTTAGTCCTTTCAAGTACTTATGTGTAGGTAAACTATGAAGAAATGAGCAGAATGATCTCTGTTTTTACAATTTTTAAATCTCTATAATTCAATAAAGAAGCAAATTTCACAAATAGTCATTGAACACCACATGAAACACACTACTGGATGTCATGGAGAATGAAGAAATAAAATAGATCCCTACCCTAAGGCCACTTACTATCTGTCTATCACCAAGATGATTAATCAACCAATCAACAACTGTTTATTAAGCACTTAGCACCAGGAGCTCTGTCAGATACTAAGTCAAAAAAAAGCAAAACCAAGTCCCACCCTCAAGGACCTTACTTTCTAATAAGGGAGACTGGCTGAATAAATAGTTACTTAATGGCTCTGGAAAAAGAGTAGTACAAGCTACTTGTAGACTCCTCTTCCAGTTCTCCCCACAAGGTCAGATGAATCTGGAGCTACAATCTTGCTCCAGTATAGAGTCAAAAGCCCCAGCTTAGTCCCTGCTCTAGAAGGGACTTTCTTCAGGGAAACCTTCTGGCTAAACCCAGTTCCCAGTTCCCACACTCCTCTGTCTATGTCACTCTGCAGATATGGACTGGACAATGACTCCCTCTGACTTCTCTTCAGATTTCTTGATCATGACTCCGTCTGGTGGTCTCTGTTGAAGTAGATGTGGGGGAGAATCGTACTATACTGCTTCCTCCTGTGCTACTGCCTTTGCTGGTGTTTTGGATGGACATTTGAGAATATTAACTATTGCAATATAAAGAGGAAATTTCAACTCATAATAGACAAAAAGGTAACAGAAGTCACAGGGAAACTGCAAGTTTCTACACAGAGATGAGTTTTATCTCACAGGACTGAATAAATTTGTAGATGCAATCATCTGTAGTATTTGAGAATCCTTAGAGAATGTCTAATAACTACAGACAAGAACATATTATTTTTCTGTTTTTAGAAGAAGGAAAATACAATTATAAGAAAAAAGATTACAAGAACTATATATAAGGAAAGTCTATATCTTTATATAGCTTAAAAGAAGTTATCAAACTGATGATTTGTGAATATGTATAAGAAAATGTAGTCATCAGTAAGACCCACCATCAGTTCCCTAAAATGAAGTCCTACTAAGTTCTCTTTTCCTTTGTGAAAGGATTATTAGGTTCATAGTTTGGGAGGGAGAGGAGAAGAATGCATAGGCCTCACAATGACTTTATGGGGAAAAAAACATTTAATGGACTCTTTTGCAATACCTTTTTGGATAAGATGATGAAAAACTGTGAGGAAACTGCTCTGAAATGTGCACTATGGAAGAATTCAACTTATGCCAATTATTCCAACATCATATTTTAAAGGAACAAGTTGACAATTCTGAAAGTTATATCATATTATAACTAAAAATACTATCTCAAACCTCCCTGGGAATGCTGTTTCCTGGTTGATGTATAGTTCCATAAATATTAGCAGCTGGGGCAGAGTAGCCTAGCCACTTGGATAATTTCACCAAAATAGATTTATTCAGTAAATTAAGATTAGTGACAAGATCATGTCAGTTGTTAAGCAAAAATCTAATTGTAACTTCTGAGTTAAACTATTAAATAAAAATGAATAATACATAAATAAAAGTTGTATGAAGAGAAATACTTGAACATTTTTAATATACTAGATAAATATACAATGTTAATAATGAAATGCTATCTAAAGGTTTATTATTATTTGCTTTCTTCAATAATATTCAACTTACCCTCTGAATTACATACAGTTCCTCTTAACTCTGTTCCCTTCCCTGACAGAAGTTTGACTCCAGTCTGTGTGTCCTTTGAACTTTAACCCAGACTTTCTTCTAAACTAATTAAATGATTTCTAATCTTAATTAGTTTAAATAAATCTTTCAATCCTTTTTTCTTTTTTAAATTAAATTTTTTTCAATTGTCAAGCATTTATTTTCCTCTCTCCTCCCTCCATCCCACTGAAAGAAAGAAAAAAGAAATAGAAAAGAAAATGAGAAAGAAAAGCAAAAGAGAAAGAAAAACCATTGTTACAAATATGTAATCAAACAAAAGAAATTTCCATACTGGCCATGTCTAAAAATGTGTCTCATTTTCCAAATCAATCCCTTATCTAGGGGCATGAATCTCTGGCTAATATTTCCATCATTTTCTTCAGGGTACCCACATTTCCTCAGCCACTTTCTTACCTCTTTCTCTGCAATTAGAAAAACAAGACTTTCCAAACTGGCTCATTTTGGTCAAAAAACATGCATACTTTTCTTTATTGACATCTATTCCATAACCCTATCCATGAAAGTATTATTATGATTTAAAATTAAAGAATTAACAACAAATGTTTACAACAGAAAATGTCATTTAGGTGTTGATTGCTGTATTCTTGACAGTTGGAGAGAGTTCAGTCTTTGGGGATTCTCAATGATTAATAATCTATGTGACTCATATTGCCCCCAGCCAAGGACTCCCTTGAACACATCTCAGGATTTGGCTTGTTTCTAGCTTTTGTTTAGGTGTCCTCAATTTTTCTGAAAACACCAAGCCAACAGGGCACAAAAGTTGCTTCATCAAGTTTATTACACACTACAAAGTACACTCAAATGCTCTTGCCAGATCTCAGGGATAGTCAAGACTCCATTATAGTCTTGTGAACCTTCCCTTCCCTAGGACCTTTATGGGAACTTCAAGCTTATAGAGCAATCCAGAGTTGTAGGCTCCCTCTCAAGTCGGGAAGTAACTTGAGGTTGATAAGGAGTCAAACTACACATACCTATTGTTAGCCTCACCTTGGTCGGATACCTATATAGCTTTGTCAAACTTACAATGCAGGGGGGTGGATCCAAGATGGTGGCATAGGAGCAGCAAGTTACAGCAGCTCCCACACAGCCACCTCAAAATACCCATAAAATATGACTCTAAACAACTTCTAGAGCTCTAAAACGCACACAAATATACCTTCTGCTGAAGGCAGCTCGGCTAGGAGGGACCATCTCAGTGCTGGGAGCCGAAACCAGCCCAGCCTGAAATGGTGGCTTGGCCCTGGGGGCGGCCTGACGAGCCTAGCCAAGCCACAGCTGGAGCTTCAGGACAGCGGATCTGCGGCAGCTGTGGCAGTTTCCAGAATTATCAAACCATAAGAAAAAAAAGACTAAGTAAAAGGTCAGTGGAACTAGGCTAAAATTGGGGGAGAAAAGCGGGTTTGGCAAAACTGCCTCCAGGGCAAGGAAGCAGCAGAAGCAGTGGCCCTGCAGCCGCCTCCACGTTGCTGCTTCAGAGCTCCCGGCCTGCAGACTGCAGGGGGGCCAAGCGGTCGTTCAGAGGCCAAGTGCTCTTGCCTTAAGCAGCCTGGATCCAGATCATGGTCTTGGGTGGTGGTCCTGTGGTGCGTTTTCAGTGAGCCAAAGCTGGTGGGGGCTGCAGTAGCCTCCTAAAAGTGTCCGCAGCTGGGAAAACCCCAGCAATTTGGGATAGAGCTTTCCCCTCTGGAAGCAAAGTTCCACAGAGCTATCAAATCATTGACTGGCCAACCATGAGTAGGCAAAAGAAGCAAAGTAAGAACAGCAACCAAACTTACAATGCAAATCTGAATCTGAAGTTCTTTCATCTGGAGAAAACTTGGGTTGACTAAGAGATTTGATACCTCTCCCTCCTATACCGCTCACAATATCTTTAAAGAGCAAGTCCCATATTTGTTGTTCCTCAATTCTTACTCTCAAAATATCTATTTTTAACCAGAAAATCCTCCTTTACTTCTCCTGTTGTCCAATAACCTCAAATTTCTGTAGCTCCCAATTTGAGATAGAAATTCCTTGGCTTGGATCTTTACCTGATTAGAATATAAACTCTTGGGATTTGGGATTGTTTCATTTGTCACATCTGTATTCTCAGTGCCTAGTACATTATAAATGTTTAATAAATGGTTGTTGCTGGATAAATTAAGCACCACTGCCCCTGGGATCTGCTGCCTCTATCTGACATTTGCTTCTCTTTTCCCAGGGAAATTTTAGCTACAATAAGTGAGAAGAGACTAGCCTCTAAGTTATTTATCTCCTTCTCTTTGGTAAATCAGGGCCACAGAAGACTGTGCACACTTACTGAAGACCTAATGACTTTCTTCCCACCAAAATGTCTCAACCTCCATTTCTAGCCAAGTTATAAGAATTTAATTGCATTCACATCCTCCCTTCTGGTGAGTGTAAAAAGTGTGCATATGACATAGCCAATACTTCCTGCTAAGTCTTTTTTTTTTTACCCAACCCACAGAATTATAGAATTTTAGAAATAGAAAAGACTTTATTGGTTATCTAGGCCAACTCATAAGTGAAAGGAATATATAATATAACATAGTTGACTAAGGGCCAAACAGCCTCTGCATGGAGACTTTCAGTGGGGGGGGGGGGGGAATCCCTACCTTCTGATACAGTCTATTCTATTTTAAATATCTCTAATTGGTAAGAATTTTTTCCTCATGTAAGGATTAAACTTTTGTTGCACATTCTATCTATTGCTATTTTGCCCTCTGGGGCTCAGCAGAACTAGAATAATCTCTCTTACACTTGATAGTCCCCATCCTATTAAGATTCTAATCCCTTTTCTAACTGTGACCTGAAAGAATTTTAAATCCCTAAGAAATGGGCAGCCAGCTGGTTTCTAGGGAGGTCTGAAATCTCTAAATTTGTGATCAAATGATCTATGATCTCAATTCCCCATCCTAGCTTCTCAATTCTGTCTCTTACTTTTTCTACAGTAACAGAATGTCTCAGAGGCAATTGGGGGAGAGTTCTATCAAGTATTCTTAGACTCAAAGGTAAAAGGATGGTAGTGGAACTCTGTTCAGTACACTCATCTCCAACATCATCTCACTATGTAGCAGGAGAAAATATTCTGTCTTGATTCCTTTACAAACTGTTGTTTAGATATCTCTGACTTAAGCCAATGTTTCTGGGGATAGAGTTCTGTAGGTCTATGAACTTGGATAATGAAAACATATTATAACTTTATTTCAATATAATTGATTTCCTGTGTAACCCTATATATTTTATTTTACACATTTAAAGAAATAATTCTAAGAGGTCCATTGGATTCAACAGAATGTCAAGAAGGTCTATGTATAGACAAAGTTAAGAACCTCCAGACTCATAAGGGCAAGATCTCTTTCTTTTTTAATTTTAAACATTTTTATTTAAAGTTTTGAGTTTCAAATTCTATCCCTCTCTCCCTCCCTCTTCTTTTCCCTTCTTGAGAGAGCAAGCAATCAGATATAGGTTATACATATGCAATCGCATAAAACATTCCCATAGTAGTCATTTTGTATAAGACTTGAGCAAAAGAAAAAAAAAAGCCAGAAAAAGAAAGTGAAAAATAGCATGTTTCAGTATGTATTCAAACAATAACAGTTCTTTTTCTGGAGGCAGATAGTATGCTTTGTCATTAGTCTTATTGGCACTGCCTTGGATCATCATATTGCTGAGAATACACTTCTTCATCAAACAATATTGCTGTTACTACATACACCATTTCCCTGGTTCTGTTCACTTCACTATACATCAGTTCACGTAAAACCTCTGGTTTTTCTGAAATCATCTGGCTTCTCATTTGTTATACCACAATAATATTCCATTACAATCGTATACATTAGCCATTCCCCAACTGACGGGCATATCTTTGATTTCCAACAGAGTCTCTTTCTGGTCAGTCACCCAGGGTCTGAGATAGCAAGCTATTCACTAAAGGGTTAGAGGAAAAGTGCCATCTTTCTTATCTTACTGGATTTGTTCATTTCCTTACTGGTGTCATTTCCTCTCTAGTTCATCCTGTGGGCAACTCTCTCAAAATGTTTCTTCTTCATTAAAATGACCTCAGAAATCACCATTACATTAAATTCTTTAAGAAATTCACTCCCACCTTTTTGCTTCTCTCTGCTACCTAAAGATGGCAGGGAAATAAAAAGGAAAACAACGGGTCCCTGATGCTTGCAAAGGGCAGCTGCAGGCAGGTTAAAAAATTCAAAAGGACTAAACTCATTATCATGTATTTGACCTCTAAAAATACATTGTAGAAGTAAAAAATGGAGAGATACATCCAGATTTGGCAGCCAATCATATAAGAATGTTTTTTTTTTACTTTGAATATCTCATTTGAGATAGATAACACCAGTTTTAAGATCTCCATTTTTTAAATGAATAAAATGAGGCTCACAGATGTTGCAATATGACTGAATTAACATAGCTTATAACCAGGAAAAGAGTGCTGAGACTTTAACTTAAGCCTGATTCCATGCCAGAACTTTATCATTCCACAGTTAGGGCAAAAGATGTTGATTGATTACAAGTTTAATATGACTGATTATTGATAGGCTGCAAGAAAAAAGAAAGCTAATGCAAATATAGCATGCATCAATAAAAGCAAAATTTCACAGTATTTTGAAAATATTGGATCATCCTCAGAGAATTATTACAGTTCTTGGCACCACCAACTGTCTTGTGCCTAAAGAGGGTGATTAGCGTGATGAAAAATCTGATAAACATATCCCAGAGGAAGGGGTATACTTAGCCTAGATAAAAGAAGATTCAAAGGGGACATGATAATTTTCTTTAAATATTTTAAGAGCTGTTATGTAAAAGAGGTGCCAGATCTTTTCTCTGGTGGTCCAGAAGGCTGGACTTTGAACCAAAATGTGAATGCTATAAGGCATACTTGTAATGTTACCCCTGTCTCTTAATGTGACAGTTAGCTTAGTGATGCACTCCCATCTACCCTTGTTGTGTCCTTTATCATAAGCTTCTTGAAGGAGTATCTTTTGCTTCTTTTTGTATTCCCAGTGTTTAATGCAGTGTCTGGCATATAGTAGGTGCTTAAAAAATGTTTATTGACTGATTAGACTCATGACATCCTGATCTTCCAGCCTCTTATACGCCAGCCATTCATAACTCTTACCATCTACCATCCTAAGATCAGAGATTAAAAACTGGAAGGGAACCGAGAGATCAGCTATATCCTCCTCTTCATTTTACAAATAAGGAAACTGAAGCACAGAGAGAAAAATCTTGTTGAAGGTAGTAGAGATAGGTAGCAATTGTGGCAGAGCCAGGATTTATATGCAAGTCTTATAACTCCAAGTCAGATAGTACTGGAAGAAATCATGAAAATGTGCTGACTGAGATCATTATCAATATATCCTCCCTAACCTCAACTAGGCCTTTCCTTCTATATTTCAATCCTTTTGTGGGATTTGCATTCCTTGGAGCAAGTTCAGAGATCCTTGGATAATTTCCAGGGAAAATGATGTGGCTCATCACTGAAGGGACTAGCCCTTTAAATGGACACAGAAAAGAAAAATAAATAAATAAATAAATGAATGAATGAATATTTAAAAAAAGATAAAAAAATAAATAAATGGACACAGAAAATCCTGGGTGGTTCCTTCCTCCTCTGCTGTCCCACTAGTAATGAATCATAAATTCAAAGGACTAATGATGAAGTATGCTTCTCACCTCTTGGCAAGTGATGGACTAGCGGTATAAAAGGAAATATGCATTCTCAGACATAGCCAAAAGGTTTATTTATTTTGCTCAAATGTGCTTGTTTGTTTCAAATGAGGAATTCTACTGGGGGGAGGGAGGGAGGTTAATGGAGAGTAATAAAGAAAAGAATAAAGCAAACAGCATCAATAAAAGATGCAAATACATAGAAGAAAATGAAAACAAGGTCAGAAAGGGGAATTTTTCAATTTTGCTACTATCTTTTTCAATTTAACATACACTTTGGGGGAAAAAAAACTATGAGATAAGTTTATAGGTCCATATACAATTCTCTTTTGTATTCTACTTTGTATACTGAAATGTAAATCTTTGTTGATAATTATTAGGTTCATAAAAAAAAGAAAATAGAAAATGTAAACTAAATCTAAAAGGAGGGAAACAGTGCATAGAAACTGGCCAGTACTTGGTACTTTCGAAGGATGCTTGTTAATCCAGACTGACTACATTACAAAATATCCGTTTCTCCCCCTCATCTATTTTACATTTCTGCCTATTTGGACCACTTGCTAGCCTTTGTACAGGAGATTCCAATTCACCTCCAATCTCTGGGTCATTGTACAGGCCGTCCCCCATGCCTGAAATCCATTCTCTCTTCATCTCTACTCTTAAAATCTTTACCTTTTGGTTTTTTTTAAGATTTAGCTTAATTGTCACCTCTTGAATAAAGACTATAGGATTCCTGCCTGTAGTTGCCTATTCTTATGGAAATTTGTGTTTATCTTATGTAAGTTTTGTATGTGCATACTTATGTTCAGTAGTTTTCACTTAGAAGAATGAAAACCATTAGAGAGGGTGCACTCTTCATTTTTGTCTTTCTGTCCTCCAGAATCTAGTACAGCACTTGACACATAGTAGGTACTTAATAAATACATGTTGAATGACTGAATCAATAACTGTGGGTGGGAATATTACGATAGCGTATTAGTGTATAGCACAACTTTGAAGTTTGAGCTTAACTCAATAGATAATAGAGGATCTTGAGCAGTGGAATAGAATGATCAGATTTATGCACAATTTAGATTGATGTACCTTCATCCAGAAGGATGATTGAAGGGGAAAGTACCTACAGGTATAAAGATATATTAAGGGGCTATAGTATAGGAGGGTGGTAGCAAGAACTTATATTAGAATCATCATAGTGAAAAAAAGGGAAAGTGATAAGAAACCTTCTAAGGAGAGAGAAATCAGAGAACTTGATAAATACCATATACAAAAGCTAAAAGGGAGTGAAATGAAAAATAACACCATACTTTCCAACATGAAACAGTGAATGAATGATAGTTTCACAGACAGAGAAAATGGAGTCAAAGGAAAAGATAATGAGCTCAGTCTGGGACCCAATGAATTTGAAGTGCCCATAGAACATTTGTGTAATACTCTCTAGAAATGTAAGCCTGGAGTGAGAAGATAGGACAAAGTTCATGATATGGTTATAGGAAACATTTCATAATGAATTGGATTGAATTGAAAAAAAGAGTTTGCTTTTGTTTTAATATACAAAAGAACTTTCTTTCAAATTGTAAAATAAGCCACTTTATTTTATCCATTAACAAACATTTGTTCAATGACTTCTATATTCCAGGAACTATGCTATAGAAGGCAATAAGTTCTTTCTTACTGGAGGGATTTAAACTGAGTTTGGATGACATCTGGAAGTGTCTTGTCCTGGGTGAAAAATTAGACTAAAATATCACAAATATCCTTCTAAATTCTAAAAATTTTAGGATCCTACATTCACATCATTTTTCCACAGATGGCAAAGAAAAAAATGCTTTCAAAAATCCATTAAGTTGAAGATTTTCTTTCCAAACTAGGAAAATACTTTTAATGGTTCTTTGTTGTTCTATTTCAACTCAGTGCCAAACTTTTGATTTTTCACATATGATAGTCATCATACTTGTATTTTTCTATCACTGTCCCTTTAGCTATTGGGGAAACTGCTATTCGGTATAATTTGGTGAAAATGCCCCTACTTGAGTATACTTAGTATTTTCATCATTTAGGAGTTATCATTTATAATTCATAATGCAGCTTAATGTATGTGTAGAATATTTTATATTAAAAAGTCAAATAATCCTCTTTATAACAAAGAAGGGTTTGCAGGAAAAAATAACCTCTCAAAATAAAAACAAGATTTCAAAAGCATAAAAATTTGAACATCTACAATTTAATTGTTTCCAATTTTGTGGATATTTGATGCATCTTTTCATGACAACAACTAACTCTAATTCTAGTTTTTCTCTTTTCTTCATTTTTTTATAATGTCCTGGGATTTGTATTTTATTTTCTCTGTCAGCTGACATTCTGTTCCTTGAAATTCTACAATGATTTTTCCCTATGGAGTAACTAAAGAATACGGGATCCAAGCTTCAGTACAGTATCTCTCTAAGTCTGTTTTTTTTTTACTTTTAAGTAGAAAACCAAAGGAAACCCCTTTAGTTGCCTCACAATTCCTAACATAAGCTATGTAATAATACCTTTTAGAGCAAAATGATTTAACTGCACAAGGCTCTTGAATAAAAATGGTTGGATGCCTTCATAGGAATTTGTAATATCGTGAAGTATTCCTAAAAAACTCCTAGGAGTCTTTTGCTAATGCATTTTCTGTAGTTCAGTTACTAACATATTTCCATCCCTGTCATACTCTAATCTATAAACTTCATTCTCTAGCTACCACCTAAACCTTCCCTAGCATTTATTATCTGGTTATAGATGATACATGTACTAGTCTTTTGACTTCTTTATTGTCCTTTCCCATTTAGTAAAGCTGTTTCGTAAACCATAAAGCACTATATGAATATCAAACATTATTACTACTATAGTCTTCAACACAGTATAGTATGAAGATCACTGACTTGGGTCAGAGGACCTGAGTTCAAATTCAACCTCTGACTTCCTGTGAAACCTTAGGTAAATTGATTAACTTCTAATGCCTTAGTTTTCTCATCTGTAAAATTGGGAGGGGGGTGCAGTTAGAAGTTGTCTGAAGTAACTTCCAGCCCTACAACTATGACCTAATAACCCAATCAATGTCGCTAATTCTTAACCTTTCCATTTTACTAAGTAATACAACCATATTTTTCCCGAGCAAAAAGCTCGTATATTTTAAAAATTTTCTCTGTATATTCTATAGCATTTTGTCCAATGCTTCTATTCACTTCTTCATCTTAAATCTTCTACTATCATAGCCTTGGTCCAAGCACTCATGTTGCATTTAGGTCTCTTTCTTCCAGAAGACAATATGGCATAATGGAGAGATAGCTGGCCTTGAAGTCAAGAATTGCTAGGTTCTAGTCTTGCCTCTAACATAGTCTGATTATGAGTCTAGACAAATCACTCTTAGTGTTCTAGGCAACTCTAAAAAATTCTGAGCTTTGGAGAAGTTGCCAACCTGTTCTGGCAGAATGAATTTCCTTATCCAGGAGTTCTCTGTACCAGTGAAATCACAGAGCCAGTCCCTTTCTCCATCTTTTACAAATTCCTCTTTAAAAATTCCTTAATATACCTGCCAATATTCTGTCCTGTTGAGGCAGCTAATGACTCAGTGGATAGAGTGCTGGGTCTAAGACCAGGAAAACCTGAATTCAAATCTTACTGGCTGTGAGACCCTGGGAAATTTCATTTAGCCTCTGCTTCCCTCTGTTTGCCTTACTATTAAAAAGAGATAATAATACCATTGATCTCACAGTGTTGGTTTGAGGATCAAATAATATTTCTAAAAAGGCCTTAGTACAATGTCTGGCACATAGTAGGCATTATATAAATGTTTATTTCTTTCTTCCCTTCCTCACCTCCTGACCATTGTTCCAAACATAGAAGCTGTATCCTATACCGCATTTACAAATTAGGTCTAAATATCAAAACCTTTCCCTAGGTTGCTTTAAACTACCTTACTTCCCTTGATTTCTTCAGTTCTCCAACTTTTCTCTTTACTTGCATCCAGCAACTTCCAAAAAAAGAAAAAAGAGAGAAAAAAAGTGTAACTCTTAATCTATCTTCACCATCCAAAAGTATCTGTTGAACAATTTGTTAAAAATCACTCTTCTAAGCATTTTGAAGGGACATTAAGTCTTAGAGAATTGTAAAATAGATCATATAAACGTAGGTATAAGTATACAAGAAACAGAGAAAGTAAACATAGATACACACTACATGATTCTTCCCATTTCTCTCACTAAGCCCTTACTCACCTTTCACTTAGTTTCTAACACTTCCTCCAACAAACATTCCCTAGTTTTTACCCTACCAAAGTCAGTTGTATGACTGTTCCACTGCATCCCCATAATGAGCACTTTATTCTTTCTTAGTCTACATTAACATGCCTGGTTTGTATGTTAATATATGTCCCCTCAATATTTTCTTTGTTTGTATACCCATCTTAGAAGATAGAATATACCTATAGGACATACCTGTTCCATACACTACCTTGATTTCATTATATACAACATATACCTTCTTTTATGATTATAGAAATACAGAATTTCAGAGGCCACCAAGGTTAACTCATGGCTGAATAAGAATCTACTTTATAATACCCCCCCCAAATGCCAACTAATTTTTTTAATCAAATATCCCCAGTGATAGTGAATGTACTAGTTTAAGACAGCCCATTCTACTGTTGCGTCTACTAGGAAAATTTTGTTTAGGTCATAGGGTAAGAGATTTAAAGTTGATACATACCACAGGGGTAGTAATTTGACATCACAAAATTTAGGGCCACATGAAACCCTAAATTTCATCGCTTTTGACCCCTCCATTTACTGAAGAATCGATCAGTGAATATTCAGTAAGCCTCTATGTGCAAAGCATTGTGCAAGGCCATGAAAATACAAAGACAAAAATGAAACAGCACCACGAGTAAACTGAAGCCCAGAGAAATTAAGTATCTTGCTCAAGGTAACACAAGTAGCAGAACCTGTACTCAAAAATTCAGACAACAAGCATTTATTAGGCACCTATCAAGAGTAAGACCCTGTGCTGAGAGGTGTGGCTATAAAGTAAGTCAAAAGACAGTTCTTCCTTTAAAGGAGCTCACCATTTAAGAGGAGGAAACAACACGCAAATCATGTACAAACAAACTATATACAGGATAACTTAGAAATACTCAGCCAAAGGAAGGTACTAGCTTCAAGGGATATAGGGAAAGAAAGAACTCCATTGCAAATCCAGTACTCAATTTCTACTGAGCCACTAAGCCTTGAAATCTCTACCCTTTCACCTCAGTTCTGGCCAGTGGGAGAGCCTGATTTTTATTTCATATCATAGTCCATCCATTGTTGGAAGGTACTCAAATGCCATGTTTTCCTGCCTTCTTTGCTCCAAGCTCAATATCTTGAGTTTCTTCAGCTTATCCTCATGTTAACACTCACCAAAGTCTTCATCCTCCTGATTACTTTCATCTGAATGGGCTCAAGAAGTGAATATCTTTCCAAAAACATTGCCTAAAATTAACACTATATCATATTCCAGATTTAGTCTGATGAGTTCATGATAAAACAGGGAAGTGTGAAAAAAAACTTGCCTTTTTCTGGACATAGTACTTTTGTAAATTTAGTCCAATGCCTCATTCTTGACAAAGATAACAGTTTATTACGACCCTCCAACCTTTTTTCACATGAATCATCAACTAGTCTTCTCCTAAAGTTGCACAATAAACTGTGCTTTTTAGTTACTTTCATTTTTTTATTCATTAGTAAACTTACTATTGACAAACTTAGACAATTCAGTTCATAAAAATACAAAGAAAGTTCGTAAACAGAAATGTGATCTCATCATTGATGCTTTGAACCTAAATGTAGGACTTCATATTTATTTCTATTAAATTGAATCTTATTAGATCCAACCCATTGCTGTAGCCTGTAGAAATCTTTTGGGAACCTGTCTCCTTATCTGAAGTGCTACCTAATAACTCTCAGCCTTCTGTAATCTGAAATTTGACAAACATGCCATTTATTCCTTCATTCAAGTCACTGATTAAAGATGTTGATTAGCACAGGATCAAGAACAAATCATGCCTCTCCTACTCTATGTAATAGTAATCAGTTTAGCAGGATACTTAGTGTGGAAGGTGCAAACTCTGTCCCACTGTTGAGAAGGCATGAACTCCCCTGTTGATGTGGAAGAAAGGGATTGGCTGAGCCCCTGTTGATGTGGAAGAAGGGGATTGGCTGAGGTGTGTACATAAGCAAGAATTCCAGAGACAGACAGACAGAATTGGAACTCTGCTCCTGATGAAGGAAGAATTGTGGATACTGAAGCCAGCTGAGGGAGAGAGGGAGAAAGGGAGAGTTTCTCTCCCAGCATCTGGAAGCTGAGAACTGAGATGGAGTTTTCTTGAGACCACAGTCTGGTGAGGGCTTGCCTGGAAGGCTGAGAGGGTTTGCCTGGAAGGCTGCCTGGAAGGCTGAGAGGGCTTGCCTCGGAGGTTGAGAGGGCTTGCCTGGGCTTGCCTGGAAGGCTGAGAGGGCTTGCCTGAAGAAGCATGACCAGGATAAGACTTTGTCCGTGGCCTGGCTGATCCTTGAGTTCCAGGCAAGAGAAGTGGTGAAGGGGCTAAAATGTGCTGGACCCTGGGAGCTTCAATGTGTGCCAGGGACTGCCCTGAGGACTGGACAAGGACTTGGGAGCTGTCTATCTCTGAGGACTAGACAAGGACTTTGGAGCTGTCTGCTTCTGAATCCAGGTGACTGGCGGATTCAGGAGGAAGCTGGGACCATGGAAGGGGATCCGGGGAATCAGAGAGACCACCCAGAGTCAAGATAAAGAAAAGGCCTCCCCTTGGATGAAACTGAGGTTTTTTGGACACCAAGGGGTGGAGGGTTTATGAGGTTTTCTAATGACTATATTTGTGATTAATGATATTTAGTAATTGTGAATCTAGATTAGTGACTGAGTAAGTTAATGGTTGCCCCATGAGTGGAAGTTTGATTATTCTATTGTTTCTTGTTAATGATTGAGTTGCCCCATGAGTGGAAGTTTGAGTATTCTATTGTTTCTTGTTAATGATTAAGTTGCCCCATGAGTGGAAGTTTGATTCTATTGTTCTTTGTTCTGAATATTGTAGCCACTGTAGTGAAAACTGTGTGGCCATTTTCTGTGATAAGATGTAATGTGGAAATTGTATTGTGATATATTGTGAATGTTTGTCTTGATTTGTAATGGAATAA
>CM053580.1:363160657-363178321 GCA_028627135.1 Pseudochirops cupreus
CTATCTACATATATATATATATGCAATTATTATTATTATTATTGACTACATCCAACTGGAACTTGAGATACACAGGCACTGCAGTTGGGAGATCCATCCTGCCCTACCAAAAAGTGACATAGGAGAGAATAGACTGGGGGAGGGGGGACACACTGGGATGGCTGTTTTGGGGCGGTGGGTGGGGGAAAGATGGGGAGAAAATACGTAACTCAAAATCTTGTGGAAATGAATGATGCAAACTATAATAAAACTTAAATTAAAAAAAAAGAAAAAGAAAAAAGGGAAATAGCCGCTATAATCTGTCTAGGGTAAAACAGTTTAACAGAGTAAATTTCAAAGGAAGAGAGGTGGCTGAGAGATAACAGGAAAGAGACTGCAATTGGCAGTAGATAGAATAAACAATTCCTCTTCCCTTCTATGACCAATGTGTTGAGGGTTATGGGTAAAAGTACAGTCAGGGCTAGAAGGGATGTCCAGAGGCAGAAGCTAAATCTAAGTGGATTAAGGAAATAGAAGGCATATGAGACACAGAGCTATAGAATTAACACTAGTTTGATCATTGTGGAATGAGAATACAAAGAGCACAATGAAAGGGGTTGGTATAGCTAGAGAGGGACATTAGTAGGGTAGGGTTGAGTAAGAAAAGGATGAGAGAAAGGGTTCACTCCTCGGTAAACATTGATTAAGTACTGCATGTATAGACAAGAGCAACTATAGGGGTAATAGTGGATGAAAATGATCCAAGATAATTCCAAAAGATTCATATTAGAAAATGACATCCACTTCCAGAGAAAGAACTATGCAGTCTGAAAGCAAGTAGAAGCAAATTATTTTCCCTTTTTGTTTTTTCTTTGTTTCTCATGGCATTTTCCTTTTGTTCTGATTCTTCTTTCACAACATGACTAATGTGGAAATACATTTAATATATTTGTACATGTATATAATCTCTATCAGATTGTTTATTGTCTTGGGGAGGGGGTAAAGAAGGGAGGGAGAAAAATTTGGAGCTCAAAATCTTACAGAAATGAATATTGAAAATTATGGCAGATGATAAATTGTATTTAGTGTTCAAAGTCTGTATGAGGTGATGTTGTGGGGCAAAGGCTTGGAGTATTAGTCCTGGGTTATCTGCCTGTTCCTGAGCACTGGATATAGGTGGGGTAGGCTATTTTTGTGTTGAGTATGAGAAGAGAAAAGGATGCAGTTTAAAAGGGGTGAGGCAAGCAGTGCATGTGTGTGTGTGTGTGTGTGTGTGTGTGTGTGTGTGTGTGTGTGCGCGCGCGCATACGAATTTGAATGTTGTGGAAGAAAGTGGAACTTACAGGAAGAGGAAGAAGGCACAACGGTAAGCCTTCTGTTACATGTATCAGGAGTCAGATGTAGCATTGGACAGGCAACAAGGTAGCCTGGCGGATAGAGCACTAGGATGATACTTAGGAAGACCTGAGTTCAAATCTAGCCTCAGACACTTACTAGCTATGTGACCCTCGCCAAGTCACTTAACTTCAGTTTCTTCACTTGTAAAATGGAGATAATAATATTTGTAAAAAGTGCTTAACACAGTGCCCGGCACATTGTAGGGTACAATATAAATGCTTGTTCCCTCCCTCCTTCTGTCCATTTTCCTTTTCTTTTCCTCTGTGTCTCAACCTTCTAATGTTTCATCTTTATGAGAATTCACTGAAAGTTTCCCACCAGACAAACTGAAAATATTATCCTCTAACCACAGTTCACACTGGAGTAGTGTCATCACTTCCTGCGTTCCTCCTGAAAACCTATCTGGACCATGACCTTCCTTAATTTCTAAATCTTTTGGGAAAATGAGAAACTTAAAGTGTTCCATTTCGATATTCCTATATTCTAGATTATCTGGACTCAGGGGAAAATAGAAGTGATAATTAATCAATCATCAAGTATTCACTAGGTGCCCGGCACCCTCCCCTCCAATCCAACCTCCATACAACTACCAGAGTTGCATTCCTAAAACAAATATCTGATCATCTCACTGCTCTGCTCAATAAACTCCAGTGGTTCCCTATTACTTCCAGGAAAAACTACAAACTCCTCTGGCATGTACAGCTTTTATAACCTGGCTTCTACCTGACTTTCTGGTCGCATCTCCCTTTAGGCATACTTTGATCCAACCAAACTAGCCGTCTGGATGTTTCTCACACTATTCCATTTCTCCTCTCTGTGCTTTTTTCACAGTATATCCCCCATAAATGGATTGCATTCCCTCCTCATCTCAGACTTGTCAGAATCCTGAGTTTCTTTCAAAGGTCACCTCAAGGGCCACTTCCTAATTTATGAGGCCTTTCCTGATTCCCCCAACTATTAGAGCCCGACTCTGCAAATTTACGCTAATATGAATACGTGTTTATACTAATATGCATATATTTCCTCACAGAGTATAAAGTAAGCTCTCAGAAGTCAGGGACCATTTCATTTTGGAAGATGTCCAGAATATGTATCTGATCAAGATACCTGTTCCCTTTGTCCTTCCCTGTACTATGGTTGTACATGTGTAATGCAAATAGAAAGGAAAATGGGAAGTAAAGCCATGATCAGAGTTGTTTCCTGTCCTTTTTCCTTTACCTCCCTAGTCTTAATTCTCCCACCATCTACAGAAATGGAGAGGGATACTCGAAGACTTGTATGATTAAATAGTTGGAGGATGAAAAATTAAGGGATGAATTCCATCTATTTGGGAAAAATGAAGTAGATACATTTTATTTGACATTTCACTATATTGAGATGTGTTAGGTGATCATTTTGTTGGTCAATAAACAAGCATTTATTAAAAGTCTACTATGTGGCAAGCACTGTGCTAGGTACTGGAATAGATAAAGGAAGCAATCAATCACTACCTTTAAGGAGCTCACATTCTGTCTGGTAAATAAACTGCTTCTTCACTCAAAATGTCTTTCATTCTCTAATTATAACACCTAAAATAAAAGATGTCACAAATATTCTTAACATACAGATAAAAATGAAAAAGAATTAATTTAATAAGAGCCAAGTAATATATTAAGCACCTGAGACTAATTGGGAAAGACTCTCATTAGGGAAACTAGAGTTGGAAAGTCTGGAGAATAGGAAGGAGGAGTGGATTTCAAGTTCCAGAGGAAGAAGAGGATGAACAAAATGATACAGAAATCAGAGGGAAGGGGAAGTACATGCAGGACTGTACAATATTTAAATATCAGAGTATTTAATAATTAGCTGCCAAAATTTAGGACAAAACATACACGTGACACAATTTTAAATTCAATCTGTATCACTTAATTATGTCTAAACAATTAACAAAAAGATAAACTAAATCCTAGTATGTAGTATTTGATTATTTCCAAAACATAGATACTCACCAAGTATCTTTGGTTAGTATTACCCTTAACCAGAGTTGCCCATGGGAAATTTCCAGGGATTTGCAGGTTAATATTTAACAAACAGATCTCCATTCCCTTCCCCCCCCCCCCAAAAAAAAGGTGTGTCCCCCAATGTCACAGTATACGTGTAAGCTTACCTTACAGCAGCTAGATCAGAAGTCCATTAGACCTGCCCTGCCTGAATTACACATAGTAATAGTGAAAAACAGTTTAGGTCTTTGGTTCCATTTTATGACTTAGTACTTTGTCACTCCTAAAGTTCTATGTACATGATCTTTCTTTCCCCATGTATTCCAAATATCTCCCTGGGAGTATGAACCTAAACTTTTGAGATTGCTAGAGAGGACCAAGAAATATTCCCTTCTTTACCCAGAAGGCTGGGATGTGGGAAGTCTCATTACTTGGCCACATGGTTCCCCTCTCCAAAGCTGGATCTTTCAGGCCAAAAGGCTAAGTCACTGTCCAGGTCTAGGAACTAGAAATCCAAGAATTTTCTTCTTGGCACACAGTGGTGAAAGTATCTGCAGTTGTCATTCACTTTTGCTTAAATGCTACCATTAGTTACTTCTGTGCTAGGATGATTAGGTTGCAATCCACAATCATTCAACCTTACCAATTTATTCTCAGTGTATTTGTGATAGCCCAAGTCAATCTATTAGTGCCATAATAAATGAAAAGTAATCAAAATCTCCACAAACATATCATGACCCTGTAAGGCTCA
Source organism: Pseudochirops cupreus (assembly GCA_028627135.1). NCBI lineage: Eukaryota > Metazoa > Chordata > Mammalia > Diprotodontia > Pseudocheiridae > Pseudochirops > Pseudochirops cupreus. The sequence continues at coordinate 363,164,765 of CM053580.1, forward strand.
TCAACCTGTTTAATTAATCTAAATTAACAACAATTAATCTAAATGTTTTGTAAAAGATCTTAGAGATAACATCTTAATTCAAAATAATTTTGAAAAATTTAAGTGATTTCATTTAGGTGCCTGATGGAAATGATAGTTTTGTATCATTTTTTTTTTTGGTACACTTCAAATCTACTAAGGCAGCTATTTATCTATGCAGACAGTCTGTCCTACTAGGGAATGGTCAACATTTCATAGGAAATAGAAAATTCTCATTATCTTTATTGTCATCATTGTTGTTGGTTGTAGATGCCAACAACAGTGAGTGGCAGAATCAAAGTTCCTGTCTTTACCATGTAGTTACATGAAAGAACTGTTATGAATTCAATCAAACAAATATCATCCTATTCAAAATCCTTTTGAAAATGCAATTTAGAACACAATAACATTCAAATGCTTAGATCTATGTTCTCATTGACATGGATGTTACCTCCAAAAATATAGAATGTAAACCATTTACACCTATCCATTTTGTATGAATCATCTAGTCTTCCTATAAGTTCATCACCATATGTGAACACCCAGGGTGCAAATATCCAATATGCTAGGGGCTTGAGTAGACTGCAACAGAAAATAAATGAGGTATTTCTTTAAAATAGCCAGAGTGAAAAAATGTTAGTAAGAAATATATGGTGAGAAAAAGATAGTGGTCATATGAAGAGAGAGAAGAGTAACTGAAAAGTTGTCCATATGCTCCATTCATACCTTTGTAATGTCTAGAACATCACACACACAAAAGGCGCCATATTTTGGAATCAAGCATTTAAAATATTGAGGAAACCACTAATAGTAACACTAATTTCATGCTAACATAAGAGACCTGTTTCTCAATTCCCCATGAACTTTAAACTTCTTGCTTCACTTCGAGACTTTGAAAGATGTTTGAGTTGGGATGCATTCACAGTGTTCTTATGACATTGATCCAAGATATGAAATTAGCCTTCAGCACTGAATTACATTAAAGTCAACCAATCCAATTAAACTTATCTCAATTTAAGCAAAGATTTGTTAAAATACCTACTATGTATATGTCACTGTGCTAGGGACTGGGTATATAAAGATGAGAAAAACCATCAATACTCTCCCTGAAGAAACCTACATTTCATATGTTAACTGCCAAGTAAATAGAAGATAATTTGAAAGGGAGAGTATTCCAAAAAGAAGAGACATTATGATGAAAATATTTTTGCCTATCTGTTGCTTTTAATCAAGTAAATCAGTGAATTCTTGTTATCCAAGTTTAATAATGCATATTTCCCCCATTCTGAACATAATGGAAGTTTTGTTGCAATCGATAGATAGATAGATAGATGATAGATAGATAGATGATTTGTTGAACATTTGAACTATTTACCATTGTGCTAAGCCTTTAGAATACAAATCCATGCTAAATGAAAGACAGACCTTTCCCTCAAGGAACTTATATTCTACTGAGAGAGGACAACAGACAAAAGGGAGCAAACAGTGAGTTTGGCTGATGAGGCATCTGCACTGTGGTAGAAGTCATCCAGAGAGTAATGAGGTGGGCTGAATGTGAAGTGAGCACAGCTGACATGAATGATTCCTCAAATGGAAGGAACTCAGCAACTGAGATAGGTGACTATAAGGATGTTACCAGCACGAGAGGATTCCTGGAGAAGAGGTAGAGAAGTTGTTCAAAGAGTCATGGGTTCAACCAAAGCAATCCCTAATTCTTGTATAAATGTATAAGCATAATTTCTTTGCTGTTATTGTTTTCTGTCAAGAACTTCTCTGGCAATCTAGACAAGCATTGCTAGTGTTAAGAGGTGGGGAAAAAAGCCAAGAGATCAAAGCTTTGTGGCTGAAATTCCATTATAACAAATATTAGTATAATAATGATCTCAGTCTAACCAAACTATTTTAAAATCCTGGGCAAGAAATATCTAATACAATAAAAGTCTGCTAACAAAGTAATTTAGGTAATTCTCTCTATTTGGGATTTGACTGTATTATAGGAGGTACAGTAGTAAAAGCACAAGATCTAAGTTTATATTACTTTCAATTGAATGTACTGAATGTTATGATTTTTTTCTTAATTAGAGAAACTACCAATCTCTGTGTCCAAGTTTGTATTTTTTTCCATCTTCAAAAAATATAGAACAGATGTGGAATGGAGAGCGGGATCTCATCAAGGATTGTTTCAAAACATCAATCCATAAAAATAAACTTTAATTATGTCGTACGACATTGTTATTAGTTCTTCATTGTTACATTACATGTAGTAATCCATTTCTGCTGGTAACAGAGGAAAACTATTCTATCAGTAAATTTTATTTAAAATTCTAACTTAATAGATATTGGTGCTGTATTGACAATATAATGTGATTTTATAAAATGTAAAGTAATAGCACATTTGTTATTGTTGAGGAATGTTTTGGCATTCTGTGTCATTATGGCCTCTGTAGTGTTTATATAGTATATTTACATGATTAAAATGCAATCAGTCATATAGACAGTCCAGTGTATTTCATTACTTAGTGGACGTATTTGCAAAGCAATATTATGAAGAAAAAAATATGGTTATGTTAATCACTTTGGCCCTTGCTTTGCATTGATTTCAAACTGTGCCTTTCACTTGGTTTTCATAAATGCCTGATTTGGTTATTTCAAACAAAAGATCCATGATTGATATTCACTTTTAAAATCTGGTGGTTATTTTAGGGATTAAAATTTAGTTAAATGGTCTATAAATTAGAGAACTCGAATTTCCTTAGGAAACAGCTAGATTTCCTACAAAGTGATGTAGTCTCTACAGTTTTAAATAAGTAATGCAAATAAAAGAGGACTCTTTATGACCAAAGGGTTCAAATGGCAGATTAGAGCTAAAAGCTATCACAAGATTCTAAAGCCTAGGCAACAAATTGTCTAGTGAAGAACTGAAAGACCCCAGAGATGGGGGAAAAAAAAAAAAGATCATTCAGGCAAAATAAGTACTTTGTAGGGCTAATGTTTATCCTACTGAAATGAACATATAATTAATCTCTACACCAAACAATATTTAGGTTATAGTTATTTTTTTGGGGGGGGAATAATTCTTAAGTTTTAGACATATGAATGTCACTATTAGATCTGTATGGGACCTTAGAGGTCATCTAATCCACTACCTAATCAATCAATCAATCATTTAATCAATCATGTTTTCCACATAATTGGTGAAGAAGGATAGTTATGTTTTACTTTTATCCTTCAGCTAACAAGCTAGTGCCCACATTTTAAATTGTCCCTACCCATAAAACACAAGAAGCTAGGTTTGGCTATATAATCTATAAGATGAGAAGAATTAAGAGTGGAAAGAGGAATTAGTATGGAAGCAGAATTAATTTATTTTGTGACTAATGTGCAAATTTGAGAAGAAACAATAGGAGATGGAGGCGGGGGAGGCGTCCCCCAGCCATTAGCCAAGACTGAGAGTAGGACACTCTTTCTTTGCACTTGCTGGTATGCAGAGGAGAACAGCAAGCAGAAAAACAGCAGTATTGAGAGCCAGTATACCTAACATGTCCAGCCAGCTAATAGTAGGGCAGAGTGATGGAGTCACTGAAGCTGAAGGAGGGGGCACTTAAATCTTAGCTTCCTATTTTCCTTCAACTTCTGACTTGGGCATTTCCCACAGACATTAATGAGGTTTGAATGTGAGCACTTAACCTATGTCTCATTAAACTCCTAGATCTGTTTTGTCTGTATATTATAAAATGATCTGGCCTACTGGGTCTTGGAAGAGTACAGGTGCCAAGATTACACAGTAGTTATTTTTTTATCTATTTAACATATTATTTTGCTTCTATGGTTATAGCATAAGGAACTATTACAATTAAGTCACATTTGTGTAAATGTTTAATTATGCCATGTATTTCTCACTGAAGTGCATTGAAATTTAGCAGAATAAAGAAGAGGGTATTTCTTGGAGATTAAGTATACCAAGTGTCATAAGAATCTAATTGAATAAACCAATAAACAGCAACCTGTAGAGTAATAATATGCATATTCCATCCCATAAAAGGAGCAGAACAGAAAAGAGGGAATAGAGGTCCTCAGGTCTCTGACAACCATAGAGAGCCTGGCAATTTATAGGAGCACCCACTGATGCTGAGTGAGAGTGCATACCATAAACCAGAGGACGACCAGAATGTTAAGCCTCTGTGCTCATCAGTGAATAGAATCAAGTAACTGTTCAGCATCACGACAAGAAGTAACTGAACCATGCAGATGTAAAGTGACTTTACCAAAGTAAATGGGACAGCCAGGACTTGTAGACAGCTGTTTATACTCTTATACCATGTGGTTTGAGTGGATTCATTAGAGATTTCTGAAAAACATATTCAAGCAGTTATTTTCAAGACTCTTTTCTCCTTTTCCTCCTCTTCCTTCAAATTAGACTTAGCTCTGCCAAAAAATACCAATGTAATTTATTAGAAAAAATGAATAACTTAGTAATATTACATAGCAAAACCAAAGAATTCTATATCCCCCTTGGTCACTGCCTTGTCATGGCAGAGGGGCTTGTGTACTTCAATGAATCTATGAGCTATGACATATATGTTTACCCAAGATGGATAGGTCATAGTGGAGAATTCTGACAAAAAGTGATGCACTGGAAAAGGAAATGGCAAACTACTTCAGTATCTTTGCCAAGAAAACCCCATGGACAGTACTAAAAAGATGAAAGAAATGACACTGGAAGCTCCTCAGGTCAGTAAGTGTCCAATACACTATGGGAGAAGAACAGAGGACAACCACAAGTAGATCCAGTACTAATGAAGCGGCTAGGGCAAAACCAAAAGGAAACTCAGCTGTAGGTACACTGGTGATGAAAGGTAAATCATATACTATAACAGTGGTTCTCAATCTTCCTAATGCCACGACCCTTTAATACTTGTATGTGGGGGTATCTGCTTGTGGGCAGACCCGCCTGGAGACAGATAGAGGAGTGGTGTCTCGGTTCCTAAGACCATCAGAAATATGTGTTTTCTGATGGTCTTAGGCGACCCCTGTGAAAGGGTTGTTTGACCCCCAAAGGGATCGCGACCCACAGGTTGCAAACCACTGTACTATAACAATCAATATTGCATTGGAACCTGGATTGTAAGGTAAGGTGGTAAGTTGGATGAGGTCCAACAGGAAAGGGAAAGATGATTCATTGACTGGGTATCAGTAAATTTAAGTGAACAGGAATGGGTGAGTTTAATTCAGATGATCTCTACATATACTATTGTGAGCAAGAATCCCACAGAAAAAAATGGAGTAGTCCTCAATCAATAAAAGTGTGAGAAAAGCAGTACTGGGATATAATCTCAAAAATGACTGAATGGTATCTATATGAATCCAAAGTAAAACATTCAACATCACAATAATATAAGTCTATACTCCAAATAACACCCACACACACACACCCACACACACACACAGAAACACCTGGACACACACAAATGATGTCACATTTATCAAAGTGAATTGGAATGCCAAAGTAGGGAATCAAAAGATAATAGGCAAACTTGGCCTTGCAGTACAAATTGAAGCATGGCAGAGACTAAAAGAGTTTTGTCAAGATAACTTTCTGGTCATTAAAAAAATACTCTTTTTCATCAACCCAAAAGGTTACTCTCCACATGGATTTCACCAAATGGTTATATAGAAATCAAAGTGATTATATACTTTGCAGCCAAAGGTAGAGAAACTCTATACAGTCAGTTAAAACAAACCTGGAGCTGACTGTGGTTCAAATCATGAACTTCTTATTGCAAAATTCAGACTTAAACTGAAGAAAGTAGGGAAAACCATCAGACCTCTCAGGTATGACCTAAATAATATTCCTTATGAATATGAAGTAGAGGTCATGAACAGATTTAAAGGATTAGATCTAGTAGACAGAATACCTATAGAACCATAGATAGAAGTTCACAATATTGTACAGGAGAGAGTAACAAAAAAAATTCCAAAGGAAAAGAAGAGCAAGAAAGCAAAATAGCTGTCTGATGAGGTTTCACAAATAGCTAGGGAATGAAGGAATGGGAAAAGGAAAGGAAAAAGAGAAAAGGAAAGAAAAATCAAGCGGAATTCAGAATTCCAGAGAACAACAAAAAGAGAGAAGGTTTTCTTAAATGAGCAATGCAAAGAAATAGAAGAAAGCAATAGAACAGGAAAGACAAGAGATCTCATCAAGAAAATTGGAGGTATGAAAAGAAAATTTTATGAAAAAATAGGCATGATAAAGGAAAAAATGGTAGAGACTTAATAGGAGCAGAAGAAATTAAGAGGTAGCAAGAATACACAAAAGAACTATGCAAGAATGATCTTAACATCACCTTTAACCACAATGGTGTGGTTACTCACCTACAGACATCCAAGAGAATGAATTCAAGTGGATCTTGAGAAGCATTGCTAACAATAAGGCTAGTGGAGATGACAAATTTCAGCTGAGTTATTTAAAGCCCTAAAAGATGATCCAGTTAAAGTGTTGTACTCAATATGTCAGCAAATTTGGAAAACATAACAGTGGCCACTGGATTAGAAAAGATCAGTTTACATCCCAATGCTAAAGAAGGGCAATGCCAAACAGTGTTCAAATTACCAAAAAATTGCACTTATTTCACACATCAACAAGGTTGTGCTTAAGATTCTTCAAGCTAAGCTTCAGAAATATGTGAACTGAGAATTACCAGAAGAGCAGAGGAACAAGAGACCAAATTGCCAACATTTGCTCGATTATTGAGGAAGCAAGGGAGTTCCAGAAAAATATCTACTTCTGATTCATTAGGTACACTAAAGCCTTTAACTGTGTGGATCACAACAAAATGTGACAAGTCGTCAAGGAGATGGGAGTGATTATTTTATTTATCAGCTGAGGGACCTGTATGCAGGCCAGAAAGCAACAGTTAGAACCAAACATGGAACAACTGATTGGTTTAAGATTGGTAAGGGCATATGATAAGCCTGTATATTGTCATCTTATTTATTTACCTTATACACATAAACATCATTCAAAATGCCAGGCTGGATGAATCAAAAGCTGGAATTAAGTTTGCTGAGAGAAATAATTAATTGTCTCAGATACCTCTCTGATGATATAAAGTGAAGAGAAATTAAGAAGCCTTATAATGAGGATGAAAAATAAGTATAAAAGCCAGCTTGAAACTTAACATTAAAAAAGCTCTAAGATCTTGGCAACTGATCCCATCAACTTCCTGGCAAATGGAGGGAGAAAAAAATGAAAGCAGTGTAAATTGATATTCTTGGGCTCAAAGATCACTGCAGTCAGTGACTGTAAACATGAAATTAAAAGAACACCTGCTCCTTCGAAGGAAAGCTACGGGAAATCTAGATAGCATACCAAAAAGCAGAGACATCACCTTGCTGAGAAAGCTCCACATAATCAAAACTGTGATTTTTTTCAGTTGCAATGTATGGCTCCTAGAGTTGGACTATAAGGAAACCTAAGCACCACAGAATTTACAATTTTGAATTGTGATGCTGGAGAAGACCTTTGAAAAGCAAGAAGATCAAGTCAGTCAATACTTAAAAATTTAATGCAGGATATTCACTAGAGAGACAAATACCAAAGCTAAAATTTAAATACTCTGGCTACATGATGAAAAGATGGAACTCATTGGAAAAGAACCTGATGTTGGAAAAGATTGAAGACAAAAGGAAAAGGGGACAACAGAGGATGAATATGAACAGAATACGAACATGGGCAGACTTCAAGAGATAGTGGAGGATATAAGGGTCTAGTGTACCATTGCCCATGGAGTTACAAAGAATCAGACATAACTGAACAACTGAAAAGCAACAACAAAAATAAGTTCTATAATGCCAACAATATCCAAGCATTTAAATACATCCATTGGGCTAATTTTGTTTTTTAATTACCATTTACTGAATTTTCTATGCATGAAAACAGAGTTTTGTTTGACTCTTTCCTTTTCCTCACTTCTTATAAGCAAGTAGTTGTTGTACCATTTCATGAAAAAAGAGAGATTCAGCTTATTCTGTTTGAGCCAGAAGGCAGAAGGAGAAGCAATGGATGGAAGTTACCAAAAGGTAAATTTAAGCAGGATGTCAAGAAAAGCATCCTAAAAATTAGAGCTATCCATCAAAGGAATTGACTAATAGAGGAATTTGTGGCTTTCCCCTTATTGCAGTCTTTAAGCAAACCTGGATGATTACTTGTGAGGTAGTTTGTAGAGGAGATCCTTGTTTAGCTATGCATTGCACTAGACTCTGAGGTCCCTTCAACTCTGAGATTCCATGATTCTGTGAGTTTCTAAGTCCTGTTGATGCTACCCTTGAAATATCTCTAGAATTCTCTCTTCTTTATTCATGCTACAAATGCTCTAACCACAACTACTATCCACCTACACTATTACAATTGTTCCCTAATAGGGAACCTCTCCTCTCTTCCTATTCCAATCTGTCCATCCTACAAGTATCAAAATAATCTTTCTTTTGTCCAAATCTATTCATGACCACTACTGTAGTGTTCATCAGTTTTTCTACCAAATGATACCCAGGTTCCTTCTTGATGGGTTAGCCATAGTTAGCCAATTATAATTTTTTCTCTCTCCTTGAATTACTTAACTATAGGGGCAAGACTGAAAAAAAGAATAAAAATGAAGCCAGGACATACATTCACCCTGAGATAATCAGGAGAGGTAAAGGGACTCTATGGCATAGTGGAAATATTAACTGACTTTGAGTTTACAGAAACAGAATTTCAGAATTAGAAGGAAACTCAATGTCTATTTACTCCAAACCACAGTGGAAAGAAATTGTTACGATAACACACCAAACAAGGGGTCCACCAGCCTCTGCCTGAACACCTGCTGTGAAAGGGAACTCATCACTGGGTGATGCTAGCCTCTACTCTCCTTGTCAGGTGGATAGAATAATAGAATGTCATTACTACCAAAGACTGGAGGACCATGGAAGAGTCTCCCACAGAGAGGGTAAAGAGAAGTTCAGCTTCCTGCTGCTCTATTCTCCTTGCACAGAAAAAAAAAAGAGCCAAGGCAAGAGCAAAAGTAAATGGCCTTATGCACTTCCTATCAAGAAGAAGAGAGATTGAGAAAGTATTTTAAAAATCAAACCACCCCATCCACTGCTAGTAGTCAGATCAGTGCTAAAGCCTTCCTTGATTCTTCCTTTACCCCCTTGGAGATTGGAGAAAACATTTAATTTTTTTTTCTTTTGCCTTCTAAGACCAATGGAGATGTCCTTTGTTGTAGGAAAAATCTATTTTGACTCAAAGGATTCCAACCTGTTAACAAGAAAAATGTTTCTTCTTCTCTCCACACTAATGTTTCATTGTTGTTGCTCAGTCATTCAGTTGTGTCTGACTCTTCGTGACCTCATAACATTTTCTTGGCAAAAAATATCTGAGTGATTTGTTATTTCCTTCTCCAGTTTTATGCAGACAGGGGTTAAGTGATTTGCCCAGAGTCACACAACTAGTCAGTGTCTGAGGTTAGATTTGAACTCTGATCTTTCTGACTCCAAGCCCAATTCTCTATCCACTCTGCCACCTCACTGGCCTAATGTTTTACTAGGGTCCCCTATATTTTGCTTGAGTTGAGTAGGAGGGTGAGTTATTATGCTAGGCATTCTGAAAAAGGGAGAGAGATTCTAATTTGACATTATCCACACTCCTAAGATTTCTACTGAAAATAGAACAAGTCAATAAAGAGAACCAGTGTGAGAATCTAAAAATCAAATTCAAGACCAGGTTCCAGCACTTCTACCTATATGATCCTGGGTGAGTCAGTGAACTTCTGAGACTAAGTTTCTTGGTCACAAAACTGGGACAACATACTACCTATTCACAAGTCTCTTTTATGGAAAACAATGCACAAAACAAAGCAATATTTTAAAAGGAGCTATATAAGCATAGAGGCATAAGAAGAAGGCCATAAATTAATCTGCTTATCCAAATTCCTAGTCTAAATAGAAAAAGGTCATCATTGTTACGCCTCATGGTTTGTACAATAATACCCATTCATGTATAATCTAATGAATGGTTTTAATTTAAATGACATTTCTATTGTGACTAGACCCTACATAATTTTCAATCAATCAATAAACATTTACATCCCAATTATGTGCCAGGCACTGTGCTGAGCACTAATTTTCGTAGTATTACAGTGTTATAAAATTTAGAAGGAGGAGTCTCAGAGATCATCCACCTCCAGTCCCCTCATTTTACAAATAAAGAATCTGGGATCCAGAGAAGTTAAGCTACTTGACATAATGTGCACAGCTATATGCATTAGTATTAAGCATTAGAGCTAGGACACCCCTAACTGGCAGCTTAAACCTCTCCATTAATTCATTCAAAAAAATTCATTAAACATCTACCTTGTAAGGAGTGCTGTGTCTTGTTTTGAGGGAAATAGAAAGTTTAGGTAAGAACCATTTCTGTCTCTGAAGAAATATAGAGGCTAATGGTGGCATATTATAAGGGCAGGAGAGGAGGTAAGCATTTATTAAGCATCTACCATATGCCAGGGATTATACTTAGTTCTTTATAAATATTACCTCATTTTGATCCTTGTAATAACTCTGTGCTATTAATAGCCCCATTTTTCAATAAGGAAACTAAAGGTAAGTGACTCACCCAGGATCACACAGCTAGTAAGTCTCTGAGGTTGGATTTTAACTTGTCTTCCTGAATCCAGGTCCAGAACTCTATTCACTGTGCCATCTAGTTTTTTGCCTTTTTTGCGTGATGACATATAACCACTATATTACATTTTTGTATTGCAGTAATTCATTAGATCCAGGATTTCACTAATGTGGATCATCACTTGATTGATGCATATCATAACTCATTTATGCCTTCCCATCCCCTGCTACCCTTGTTCATATCCTCCCATAGCATCTCTCTGACACACTGGTAGCTTTCTTCTTGGCATTTTGACATTCCATAGATATTTTTATTCATGGGATCCAGTTGACAATTAAAAAAATAAATAAATCCACTGGCCTAGACAAAAGATATTCTTCATATACTTATTTTTTTTCCTCCTTTTTGTATTACTAGGTCAACTTATTTTGAGTTCTAATGTATCTTATTTAGAAGACAATGTAATATTCTATGGCTAGATGAAAGCAACTATTCTTCACAAACAGTAGCATCTTGAGGATGTTAATGTGTATAGGGAATCTATATTCCATTTGAACTCTGCATAGAAAAACCTACATGATATGAGCCAGTATCCATTTCCCTCTACTACATAACTCTAAGAAAAGGTTGGATATTCTGCTAAAATGAGGTCATAGGATCATAAGATCTTAGAGATAGAAGGGAAGTTAAAGATCAACTAGTTAAATTTCCTGATTTTACAATGTGCCTGACTCCCCCTTCCTAGAAGCATGCCTGCTGCTTGGTCTCTTCCTCTTGGATATCCCAGAAGACTGCAGGGGCCCTACAAGATTGCATATATCAGCAGATCTAATAAGGACCTATTCAAAGGACAAGTTCAAAGATTCTGAGAATAGCTTCTCAACATCCTTGATAGTTTATCAACCATTTTAACAGGACAACCACACACAAGGTAACTATCCAAAGAAACTACTAGAATTTCTAGGAGATTTCTCTTAGTCATTTTCCAAGGACATAACTACTACAAAATTGGGTCACGTTCTGTTGTCCCATGGTGTTTCCTGAGGAAATGAAATCTCAGCTAGAATCTCTCTGGCCCACCTCCTTTTTTTTTTTTTAATGAGATGCATCTGAAGAACTTTTGTGCATTTAAAAGAGTCTGAATAGGGGTGGCTAGGTGGCACACTGAATAGGGCACCGGCTCTAAAGTCAGGAGGACCTGCGTTCAAATCCATCCTCAGACACTTGACACACTTACTAGCTGTGTGACTTTGGGCAAGTCACTTAATCCCAATTGCCCTTCAAAAAGCAAAAGGAAAAAAAAGAGCCTGAATGATTTAGAATAAAAGTTCTGAAGCTGCTGAGTCCCATGCTAACTGGACCATTACACTACAAACTACAATTATTAATGTACTCATCAGGAATCTAAGCTATCATTCTATGGTTGATGAGGTGTTTTTAAAAGAGATTCTCAATCTTTGAAATGGGACTTCTCAAACCTTTTCCCACTCTGTACCCCTTTTCACATTTTGGAAGCATTCATTTGTGCTATGTGGCCTGAGGGCATGAGTAGTGCATAGTGCACATGCTTTGTGTTCAGAACAAAGGCTGCAGTGAAGCTGCACAATGTAACATGGTCAAGCACTGCCAAAAACACCTCAGATTCATTACATGCTCAATTTTGAATTAATTTTTGGTAATTACATGTTCAGAAACCTTCTGTTATTGCCAAATTTTTTGCAACCCCATATGGGGTCATAACCCACAGTTTAAGAAAAGCTGCTTTAAAAGACTATAAAATATAAAGAGTACCACAATGAAAGTCAGAAGATCAGCACCACCACTTACTAGCTATGAGATTTTTGAAACTAAATTTCAAAATTCAAAACACATTTATAAAGTACACACTAAATATAGAGCATTATATTCAGACAAAGAAAATTCAAGGATGCCCTATTGGTCAAATATTTCAGGAATAACTTTCTTTAACAAATGTTGAAATGAATTGTGAACAGGTCTCATTTGCAACAATGATATAAGAAAAAGCCATAAGTATTTTAGTGTACAACCAAATGTAAGTTAGCATTGTACTGTTACAGCCAAAATTCTAATGCAACCTTAAGCTATATGCTGTACTGTTCAGGTCAATCAAAGTAATATATTATATTTATATGGTCATAAAATATTTTGTATATTGTGTCTGGTTCTGAGTACCATATTTTCTAAAGTATATCAAAACCTGGAATGTCTCCATAATAATGTTCTTTTTTAAATTAACTTTTGTTTATTTTTAGTTTACATCATTCATTTGCATGACATTTTGAGTTACAAATTTTCTCCCTGTCTTTCCCCTACACACAACCCCAAAACAGCAGTCCCACCATATACCCCCTCCCCCAATCAGCTCTCTCCTGTATCCTCCACCATCACTCCTCTGACTTTCTGGTAGGCCAAGATGGATCTCCCTACTCCAGTGCCTGTATATCTTATTACCCAGTTGCCTGTAAATAATAATTTATGTATGTATGTATGTATGTGTATATAGATATAGATATAGATACATATACATATATATGTATATATATATATATTGTTTTTGACATTTGATTTTAAAAATTGAAATTCTAGATTCTTTCCCTTCCTCCCTCATCACCCGCCCCCACTGGAAAGACAAGCAATTCAGTACAGGCTATACATGCCTGGTTACACAGAACATCTCCACAATGTACATATTGTAAAAGACTGACTATATTTCCCTCCTTCCTATCCCTCCCCCCACTTGTTCTATTCTGTACTTTGTCCATGTCCCTTTACAGTATGTACTTCTAACAACCCTCCCCCCCCAACCTGCCCTCCCCTCCATCCTCTCCCCTCTCATACTCTTCTTCCCTACTCTCCTGTAG
>CM053580.1:363178821-363197339 GCA_028627135.1 Pseudochirops cupreus
ATATATATATACATACATTTATATTCCCTTCAACTATCCCCATACTGAGAAAAGTTTCATAAGTTACAATTACAATTTTTCCATGTTGGCATGTAAATAGTTCAACTTTGATAAGTTCCTTATGAATTCTTTTCCATGTTTACCGTTTCATGCTTCTTCTATTTGAATGTCAAATTTTCTATTCAGTTCTGGTTTTTTCATCAAGAATGCTTGAAAATCCTCCACTTCATTGAATGACCATATTTTCCCCTGAACATTATACTCAGTTTTGCTGGGTAGGGGATTCTTGGTTTTAATCCTAGCTCCCTTGATCTCTGGAATATCATATTCCAAGCCCTTCAGTCCCTTAATGTAGAAGCTACTAGATCCTATGTTATCCTGATTGTGTTTGCACAGTATTCAAATTGATTCTTCTTGGCAGCTTATAATATTATCTCCTTGATCTGGGAACTCTGGAACCTGTCTATAACATTCCTAGGAGTTTTGTTTTTGGGATCTTTTTCAAGAGGTGATGGATGAATTCTTTCAAGTTCTAGTTTGCCCTCTGATTCTAAAATATAAGGGCAATTTTCTTTGAAAATTTCTTGAAGGATGATTTCTAAGTTCTTTTTCTGATCATGGCTTTCAGGTAGTCCAATAATTTTTAAATTGTCTCTCCTGGATCTATTTTCCAGGTCAGTGGTTTTTTTCAAGGATGTATTTTACATTGCTTTCTATTTTTTCATTTGTGTGGATCTGTTTAATAGTATCTTGATTTCTCATAAAATCATTTTCTTCCATTTGCTCCACTCTAATTCTGAAGGAATTATTCTCTTCAGAAAGCTTTTGAGATTCCTTTTCCATCTGGCAAATTCAACTTTTTAAGTCATTCTTCTCTTCATTGGCTTTTTGGGCCTCTTTTGCCATTTGCATTTATCTATTTTTTAAGGTGTTATTTTCTTCAGTCAGGTTGTCGACTCTCTTTTCATGATTTTCTTGCATCATTCTCATTTTTCTTTCCACTTTTTCCTTCACTTCTCTTATTTGGTTTTCAAAATCCTTCTTAAGCTGATCTATGGCTTGTAACAAGTCTACATTTTTCTTGGAAGCTTTTGGTACAGGAGTTCTGACTGTGCTGTCTTCTTCTCATTCCATGCTTTGATTCTTTTTGTCCCCAAAAAAGAAATCTAAAGTTGGATGGTTGTACTTGTTTTGCTTCCTTTGCCTGCTCATGTTGCCAGTCAATTACTTGACTTTCGGGCTCAGTAGAATTCTGCTTCCAGAGGGGAGAGCTTTGTCCAAAATTGCTGGGGTTTTTGAAACTGCTGGGGCTATTACAGGGCTACTGTCTCTACAGCCCCCACCAGCTTTGGCTCACTGGTAATGCACCTCAGGACCACCACCCAAAACCACAATCCCAATCCAGGCGAGTTAAGGCAAGAGCATTTAGCCTCTGAATGATCACTTGGTCAGGAGCTCTGAAGCAGCCACATAGAGGTGGCTGTAGGGCCACCACTTCTGTTGCTTTCTGGGAGTGGATGGCTGGACCCACTCCTTCCCCCAAAATTTAGCCAAGTTCCACTGACCTTCCACTTTGTCCTTGTTTCTTATGGGTTGATAATTCTGGAAACTGCCACAGCTGCTGGTGATCCACTCTCCTGAAAGCTCCAGCCTCAGCTTGTGCTGCCCAATCCAGGTCTACAGGCCCAGGTTCATGCTGGGCTGGTCTCGACTCCCAGTGTGCTGTGATGGACCCTTCCCGTTTGCCTGCCAAGTTGCCTTCAGTGGGAGCCTTGTTTCTCTGTCATTTTATGAGTTCTGGAGCTCTAAAATTTGTTTAGAGTCATATATTATAGGTATTTGAGGTGGTTATGGGGGGCCCTCCCAGAGTTCTCCTGCTTCTATGCCACCATCTTGACTCTGCCCCCCATAATAATGTTCTAAGAAAAATATCTCAAACTATCCAAAATGAGGAATGTCTGAAGGTACCGGGAAACCAGAACATGGAAGAAAGAAGATATGTTGGGAACATGATAATTAAGAATCTAGTTTGGATTCCCAAGGATCAAAGTCATGCTCCTATTTAATTAAACTACTACAATTTATCTATACCCTACCAGTGGACATGATGGATAAAGTCTTTGGATAATACATATGCTCTTTAGTCTCACTACCATTTTAGATCCCAGATATCTGATTCTAGTCTTGAGACATTGGATAGCATATAGATAGATAGATAGATAGATAGATAGATATAGATATACACACATACATATATGCACATACACATATATACACATATATATGCATACTTATATACATATACATATATGTGTATGTATGTGTATATGTATATATATATATATATGTATGAGTGTATATATATATATATATGTATGTATGTATGTATTTTTTCAGAACAGGTCAGCCCTTCTGGAATAACAAGATAGATTCAAATGATCCTGGGATTTTAGAGCTATTTCATACTTAGTGCTATATAAGGAAAAAAGGAAAGTAGGTAAGATGTCAAAAAAAAAAGGAAGGAAAGGAAAGGGAAGGGAAGGGAATGGAAGGGAAGGGAAGGGAAGAGAAGGGAAGGGAAGGAAAGGGAAGGGAAGGGAAGGGAAGGGAAGGGAAGGGAAGGGAAGGGAAGGGAAGGGAACGGAACGGAATGGAACGGAATGGAACGGAAGGAAAAGGAAGGGAAGGGAATGGAAGGGAACAGAAGAGAAGGGCAGGAAAAGGAAGAGGAAAAAGAAGAGAAGAAACTGACATTTATTAAGTATATACTATGTGCCAAACACTGCTCAGTGCTTTTCAAATACTAGCTCATTTGATTCTCTCAACGACACTGAGGCAGAGAGAGGTTAAATGACTTATCCAGGGTCACACAGCTGGTAAGTACCCGAGACCTGATATGAGTTCAAGTCTTCTTGACTCTAGAACCAATACTCCATTCACATTCTACCTTAATGCCTGATATCTGATAGATGAAACAACAGGACCATATTTCTAGATTTGGAACAGACATCAGAAACCATCTTATGAATCCTCTCATCTGATATAAGAAAACTTAGGGTCAATGATTTACCCAAGGTACAATAAATAATAAATATTAGAGGCAAGATTTGAACCTAGATTCTCTGACTCCAGAGTCAATGTTCTTTCCACTGTACTTTCCACAATGTTCTTTCTCAGTTATATGTTGTCTGAAAGTTAACTGTATCTGGAGGTATGGGGAAAATGTACATTTAGATAGAAAAGTACATTTGGCACCTAATGGCCATTTTGAAAAATTTCACAAGTAAAAGCAAGTAAGTTCTGCTGCTTACATGTTATCTAAGTCCATTCAGTTCTTCATGGAGGGGACCCAGGGGACCAGGGGAGGGGACCAAGCTTTTATCAATAGCTATCTTCAGGCAAGGGTAAGGTTTGTTAAATATGAGATATATTATGCTTGGTCCCAAAGAACCCCCAAAAGGATCAATTGGCAGAAAGTACAATGAGTATAATTTTGTTTTAATATAAGGTAAATCTTCAACAAATTCAAAGACTTATGACCTTGAGTTCTTGAAGGTTATATCAAGATAGCTAAACTCTATAGGGCTCTACATTGCTAGAAAGTCTTTGAGAACAGTACTGGCAATACACTCTGTCGGCTTTTCAAGGACCAATCTAGGAAAACACAGAGAGGCTCCTCACAACTAGACAGATTTTTTGATGAAGAAGTATTTGGCCATAGCAACGCAGAGAGCCAAAAATTTAAAAACAAATGACCAGTATATGCAGTCTCCTTTTGCTTCCATACTGTTTGTGGTAGACTGATAGAGGAACACAAAGTATTGAGTCACCTAGATTCTTAGACCATCTATAAACATTAATTTACCTATTTTCCGGTGACAAATGGATGCCTGTGTGAAGGACTGATTCATATCAGTCTTGGCATTCTTAGTCTCTATGAAACAAGAAGAGGAAGAGGAAACTAAATGGATTATGACTTACAAGTTCTTCATAGAGAGTTGAATAAAGGAGTATCCAAAAAGAATTTTTAAAATTATGTCTTGGGATAGTTGACTAACTTGCAAGCATTCCTTACAGGTATTTGTAAAGAGGGCACTATGAAAACATCTTTGCTGACATTAAAACTTTAAAAATAAATTAAATAGCCATATTTTTCCAATATTATCCATAAAATTCTGACTCATGACTAAAAGTTGTGTTTGTGTTGAACTTTAAAACAGGAATTTAACAAGTGAGAGTAGGAAATATAAGGATTCCATCACCAGTGACTTCCAGGTTCCTATAAACTGCATTTGCCATTTGAGACAATAAGGAAGAGCTCAAAAGTTGCTGTTTAAGGTCACAGCCAATGTTGATGGAATCACTATTACATCTCCCTTTGGTGTGCTCTGTACCTATGACCTCAAGCAACGTATGTCATAGTCTTACATTTAAAGATATCCTCAGAAGTGAAAAAAAATGGGGGAGGTGAAGAGGGGAGGAAATAGAGGAAAAGACAAGAAAAAAAAATGACTCAGGAAACAATTCTCTCCAGAAGTTCACAGTTTTGCCACAAAGGAATTTCACCTGGCTTCCTTACTCTTCCTCCTTAAAATTCAATAAACTCTATAGATCAAATAAAGGATAGAATTCATGCAGTCTGCCTCTCCTTGATTTTATATAATATTTATAATCACATCGGCCTATGTCCTCATTAGAGCTGCTGCTTCCTGCTTCCCTGACTCTGCTAACAGAAAGGATAATATGCTGCTCAGAGGTAACCACAAGAACAAAGGACAGAGGTTAGAAAGTACAAGATATTTTGGAGTACAGAGAACAACCACACTTCATGGGAGCCCAGAATTTGTGGAAAGGAATTGCATGGGAGGGCAGAGGCAAGATGACAGAGCAAGGCAGGAAATCATTGAGTTCTTTAAAATTTGTCTCCAAACAACTTTAAAATAATGCTTCAAAATTAATTCTGGCGTGTCAAAACCAACAAAAGGATGAGGTGAAACAAATTTCTAACCCAAGACAACTTAGAAGATCAGCAGTGAAGGTCTGTCTTACTGGGGTGAGAGCAGAGTCCAGTCCAGAGCAGGCTGTGCCCAAAAAACTAACATCAGGCCTTGGGGATATATATATTAGTTGTGGCTTCCAGAGCTAATGGCCAAAAAACTATAAGGAGTTCATACAACTGGTCAGGAGGAGATTACCAAGGATACTTTGTTGGCACCAGGATCAGGTATCTGTTGCATTGTCCATGTGAAATTTAAGGTAACAGTCCCAAGGAGAGAATGAGCACTAGCAGGAACAGGGAACTTTGCCACACTTACGTGGAATAAAAGAATGAGAGAGGACACATCAGGATGATAGTGACAACATCTCTGCTTAGATCATACCACCCTGGAAGAACTGAAAACAAATAGACCACCAGAATTATCTCTGAAAACAGCAGCATGAAAAACCCAAGGCTTGGGACAGTACCCCTCCACTGCAGCAGCAGAAACCAACTTTAACATAAAGCTAAAAATCAAGAAAAAGGCTGGGAAAATTGTCAAAAAACAACCAAACAAAAAGAGCCTGGTCATAAAAAGTTACTTTAGTGACAGGAAAGATCAAAGCATAAATTCAGAAGAAGACAATGATATGAAAACAGCTACATGAAAAGCTTTAAAGAGAAGACAGTAGAGTAAAAGCAGGAACTTGATTGAGCTCCAACTACCTCCAATAGCTGCAAAAAATGGCTCTAAACAAATGTTAGAACTACAGAACCCACAAAGTGACAGAGAGAAACAAATCTCTCACTGAAGAAAGCCTGGCAGGCCAACAGAAAGGGTCTATCACACCAAGCTAGGAGCACAGTCCCACATGAGCTGCATTGGCCCAGACCTGCAACACAGATCAACTGGAGCAGACTTCAGGGGACTGATTCACTGGCAGCTATGGTGGTTTCTAGATTTCTCAACCCAAAAATGCCAAAGAGAAAGTAAAAAGTCAGTGGGGAACTCTGTTGATCCTGGGTGACAGAAGAGCACTATCAGGTCCCTGCACCTGGGAGGTGAGAGAGGAATATGTTGGGAGAAGGAGAAAGGAAAAGAAAGGATAGAGAAAATTATCTCACATAAAAGAGGCAAGAGAAAGCTGTTACAATGGAGGGGAAGAGCAGGAAGTGAAAGGGAATAAGTCGACCTTACTCTCATTGGATTTGGCTTAAGGAGGGAATAACATACACACTCCATTGGGTATCTCATCCTACAGAAAAGTAGTGGGGAAGGAGACAAAAGTGGTGGATTGGGGGAGAGGATAGTTAGAAGCAAACACTTTTGAAAAGGAACAGTGACAGTGATGGTAGCAATAGTGGTGACAGTTGTGGTGGCAGTGGGAGTGGCACAGTGGCTGCTTCCAAAGCTATTAGCCTACAGACAGTAAGGGGATCAAACAACTGCTCAGGAGATTACAGGGATCTCTTTGCTGGTGCTGAGGCAGGATTCTACTCTTTTGCCTGTACTTAGATTTGAATCACAGTCCTGGGTGGTGGTCCTGGGACAAGCAGGAGCACTGGCATGGTAAAGGTTGTGGCAGCAGTAGAAAGGGAACTGTCCTCACAGTTCCAGGGTAGAAAAAAATGCTTGTGATCACTCACAGACCAGAGCACAGGCCAGGAGATCATACTATCTTGGAAGAACTAAAAACTTACAGGTCCCTAGAAATATCTCTGAAAACAGCTGCATGAAAACCCTGAAGCTTGGGACAGTATGCCCTCCACATTAGAAGCAGAGGCCTACCTTAACAAAGAGTTAAAAAGTCAAATAACTGACTGGGAAAATGAACAAACAGAGGAAAAATGCTCAGACTATAGAAACTTACTTTGGTAACAAGGAAGACCAAAATATACACTTAGAAAACAACAAAACAAAGATTCTACATCCAAAGCTTCCAAGAAAAATACGAATTCTAGGTGGCTAGGTGGCACAGTGAATAGAGCACCAGCCCTGGAGTCAGGAGGATCTGAGTTCAAATCTGACTTCAGACACTTAACAATTACTAGTCATGTGACCTTGGGCAAGTCATTTAACCCCAATAGCCCTACATTTCCCCCTGCAAAAAGCAAATTAAATAGATAAATAGATAGATACATTGATAGATAAATGAATAAATTAATAAACAAATAAACAAATGAATGGATGGATGATGAACGACTGAATAAATGTATAAATAAATAAATGGATAGATAGATAGATAGAGAGATAGATAGATAAAAAGAAAAATATGAATTGGTCTCAGGCTCAAACAGAATTTTGAAAATCAAGTAAGAGAAGTAGAGGAATAATTGGGAACAGAAATGAGAGGGATGCAAGAAAATCATGAAAAATGAGTCAACATCTTGCTAAAAGAGGCCCCAAAAATAATGAAGAAAATAAAACCTTAAAAAATAGACTAGACTAAATGGCAAAAGAGGTCCAAAAAACCAATGAGGAGAAGAATGCCTTAAAAAACAGAATTGACCAAATAGAAAAGAAGATCCAAAAGGTCATTAAAGAAAATAATTCCTTCAAAATTAGAATGGAGCAAATGGAAGCTAATGACTCTATGAGAAATCAAGAAGTCATCAAATAAAACCAAAGGAACGAGAAAATAGAAGAAAATATGAAATATATCATTGGAAAAACAACTGACCTAGAACATAGATCCAGGAGAGATAGTTTAGAAATTATTGGACTACCTGAAATTCATGATCAAAAAAAGAGCCTAGACATCATCTTTCAAGAAATTATCAAGGAACATTGCCCTGACATTCTAAAAACAGTGGGTAAAACAGAAATTCAGAGAAGCCACCTATCACCTCCTGAAAGAGACCCCAAAATGAGAACTCCCAAGAATATTAAAGCCAAATTCCAGTTCCCCAGTCAAGGAGAAAATATTGCAAGCAGCCAGAAAGAAACAATTCAAGTATTGCGGAAATACAATCAGGACAACACAAGATTTAGCAGCTTCAACATTAAGAAATTGGAGGGCTTGGAATATGGTATTCCAGAGGGCAAAGGAGCTAGGATTAAAATCTAAAATCACTTACCTAGCAAAACTGAGTGTAATCAATGACGGAGGAAAATGACATTCAATGACAGAAATGGGGCGGGGGAGAAGAGCTAAAGAGAAAAACTGATTCTCAAATACAAGACTCAAGAAAAGTGTGAAAGGGTAAACAGGAAGGAGAAATCATAAGAGAATAAATAAAATTGAACTGTTGATATTCCTACATGGAAGGATGATATTTGTAATTCACAAGATCTTTCTCATTATTAGGGAAGTTGAAGGGTATAGAGATAGAGATGAGAAAGAGAGAGAGAGAAAGAGAGAGAGAGAGAAAGGGCACAGAGTGAGTTGAATACGAGGGAATGATATCTAAAAAAACAAAATTAAGGGGTGAGTGAGGAATGTACTGGGAGAAAGAGAAAGGGAGAGATAGAAATGGGTAAATTATCTCACATAAAAGAGGCAAGAAAACGTTTTTACAGTTGAGGGGAAGGAGGGAAGGTGAGAGGGAATGACTGAACCTTACTCTCATCTGATTTGGCTTAAGGAAGGAACACTCAACTTGGTATGGAAATCTATGTTACCCTAGAGGAAAATAGAAGGAGAAGAAGATAGGGGAGAGGGAGAGGAGAGAATAAAAGGGAAGACAGATTGGGGGAAGGGGTAATCAGAATGCATGCATTCTTGGGATGGTGGGAGGGGAGAGATGAGGAAACATTTGGAACTCAAAAGTTTGTGTAAAAAAATGTTGAAAAAGAAAAAAGAAAGAAAGAAAAGAAAATAATCTAATCCTAAAGAACATAGTTAAATGAAGAAGAAATTGAAAACAATAATTTCACTAAAAAAAAAAACAATGAGAAAACATACCAAAATTTATAAGATACAGCCAAGAAGCACTTAGGAGAAAATTTTTCTCTCTAAATACTTACAGCAATAAAAAAGAGAAAGAGATTGATGAATCAGGCATGTAACTAAAGAAATTAGGAAAAAAGGAAAAATCCTCAATTAAAAACTAAATTGAAAATCCTAAAAGTCAAAGGAGATATTAATAAAATTGAAGTAATAAAATCAGCCAATTAATAAATAAAACTAGGAGCTGTTCTATGAAGCAGTCATGATGAAAATACAATCCACCTCCAGAGAAAGAACTGATGAAGTCTGACTGCAGTTCAACTATAGGCTTTTTTTTTTTGTTTTCTTTATTTATTTTTCTTGAGTTTTTGTCTATGTTTTCATTCACAACATGACTAATATGCAAGCATGTTTTGTATGACTCTGTATGTATGACCTACACCAAATTGCTTACCTTCTCAATGAGGAGAGAAGGGGATATATAAGGAAGGAGGGAAAATATTTGGAAACAAAATATCAAAAAGCAAATATCAAAAATTTTACATGTAATTAGAAAAAAACAAAATATTTTAAAAAGAAAAGAATTGAAGACTTGAAGTTGCACAAGATCTTTCGAGGGCCCTGCCCAGGGACAGCATTCTTTCCCAAAAAACATATCTCTTCATAGTCTTTTTTTTCTGCATATTAGCAATACCTACTCTACTAATAAACCTTTACAGTTATGTAAATTTCTTCTTGTTTTTTGTCCTTTGTTTTTGAAGAGGACCAATGATATCACAGATGATGGAATTAAGTGAGGCAGAGATGCACGAAGTCATCAGCCTCTCTCTCAAATCCAGAGTCATCAAAATCCATCAAAGGCAGGAAAAAAGTCACAATGACTGCCAATGGCTGGGATTCAGTGGATGACTTTGGTATCTTTAATTCTAGTCTCTATATAGCAGGCCTAGGTTATCAAGAAGATGCAAGATTGTCTGGGACCTTCAAAATTAAAACTATTGTTTTTCAGTTTAAATGAGGTGGCAAACTTCCACAAGAAAAGAAACATCACTAACATGAAGTTTCAAAATTGTCTAAAATCCAAATATAGTTTTAGAGTCAACATGAGATGATTCATTTGTGAGCTGGAAGATACAGTCCAGTCAAGTTTAAAGAGAGGGACAATAGAGAAGAAAAATTCAGGTTTCAATCAAACGGTGATTGATACCATTTTGGGATTTAAATGATAGGCACTTAATTGGCCTCAGAGTTTATTTCACTTAACTTTTGTTCTTATGTCTATCATATTTTGAAGTACATACTGATTGATTTTCATAATTGGCAATCTTACTGGAGAGTTCTATATTTAAAATTTCAAAACATAATTGGGTAAGAAGGAATACTTATTTCTTTCTCAATTTACCATACCTATATCCTATAGGTCCAAACCACAAGACCATAACTCACCACTGCTCACCTCATGGCAGCATAATCTCTAGTACCCAAGGGAGAAATAAACAACTTTTTAAGTGCTGGCCTTACAAACCCAAGGCTATAAAAGTGACAGTAAATGTTACACCACCCATAGGCCAAAACTTAAAAATTCATTATTTATTTATTATATTTATATATTCCTAAAGTTCTATTATATTTACACCATATAATACTTATATATTTTTAAATTTTCTAATAACCCATGTTGAAAAGATTTTCTTTGGGAATTAAATGACTTTTTTGGTTTTCAATTCAATATAAAATGTAAATGAAAGTGTTTTTTCTTAATACTTTTAGTAATTATAATAGGTGTGTTTGTCATTGTTGCTCTTAGTTTTCAACAGCAGTTACTATTTCAAATCTGACTTTATAAACATTTTGGAATTTTTCTCTTTTTATGCTTAAGTAGTTTTTATATTTTACTAGAGAAACCCAATGAAAAATTTTGTTTCTATGCTACTAGAGTTAATGTAATAAATTCATTTCTGAAATGTTTAGTAGGCTTATGTAGCATTCTCCAACCTTGGCCACTATAATTAAGTCATCAGGTGTTTGTTGAATCAAGACCACCATAAGAGAATTTTTATTATTACAAATCTCAAAATAGTCTTTCTTTAGGAAGAGAAGAGCTAAAAGTTTCTTTGGAAAGTATTTTAAGGAG
Source organism: Pseudochirops cupreus (assembly GCA_028627135.1). NCBI lineage: Eukaryota > Metazoa > Chordata > Mammalia > Diprotodontia > Pseudocheiridae > Pseudochirops > Pseudochirops cupreus. Next base: position 363,189,824 of record CM053580.1, read on the forward strand.
AAAAACTATTTTGGCTTTTTAATGTGATATGAAAAATTTGAGCATTTGAATGAATAATTTAATTAACTTTTTCATTTATGTGAATTTACTCACACCAAGCTGTACACAAAATAAAATGATGTATTAGGAAGGAAATGCTGTTAAGAGAATTACTAAAAGCATGAGGAAACTATTAGACTGCAGTTTTCAGTAGTCTGAAATTCTCGGATTTGATTTTTAAATGATGAAACATCCAATAAGCCAAATGACTCTGCGCAAACATGTCCATGGAATAAATTATTCCAAATGAAAGCACGAGGGCTATTTGTTCAGCTGCTTTAGTGGTTGGAGCCTTTGGAACAAAAGCTATTATTGTTCAGGGTATTTTTTCACAGGAAATAGGCAGTGGCAAACATACAGTAGTTCAACACATGAGATCAGAGACGTCGTTTTTATAGTAAACTAAAAACAGATGTTGGAAGGACTTGAGACCTTTACAGAAATTATTAGTTACGTTTGCCTTTGAAAGCAAAGAAAGTTTACAGAGCCTCACATACCTGATTATATTAAGAAAGAGACAGGTTTCAAAATCCAAGAGCATTAACTCATTCGAGCCAAAATGTTCACTGCATAAATCCTGATTCCCCAACTTGAGGCTACTCTATGGAAGAACTATGAGGGACTAAGTGTTACCCTGAGGTTTACAAAAGCATATTCATTTTCATCAGACTTTAAAATTGCTGATCACTCATATAATCTAAGTAATATCATGGAGTTCAAGCTAAATAGCAATCAGTTTTATACTTGAGGCAAACTGACATTTTCATTCTCAATCATTGTAATCAATTGATTCCTAAATATTCAAAAATTTCCATAGAAAAACCTCTGAGGCAACTGGCATACATATTTTCCAAGATTAAAACAAGGGCCAGAAAGCAACACTTCTTTCATTTGAACAAATCAGCATCCGGAATAACATCTGTGCTGGAGTTTATTTAAACTGTATCGGAGCAGGTAGACTTCTTACGTGACTTTGGCCATGTCATTCATTTTAGTCATCTTTCTCATAATTAGTGATCACTAGGGCTAATTTAATCATATGATAATCCACATCTATATATTTGATTATAAACTCCTTTACTAATTATAATTTTTGGAGTTTAGGATTGCATGTTATGCTCCTCTCATTCCCTAGCAGGCAGCTAGGTGGTACAGTGGATAGAGTGGACCTGGAGTCAGGAAGACTCCTCTTCCTGAGTTCAAATCTTACTAGCTATGGGATGGTCGCCAAGTCACTTCATCCTGTTTGCCTCAGTTCCTCATCTGTGAAATCAGCGGGAGAAGGAAATGGCAAACCATTTCAGTATCTTGTAGGGTCATAAAAATTCAGACGTGACTGAAAGACAACTAAACAACATTCCTTAGCATAACATAAAGTAGGTAGTTAGCAAATGCATGTTAAATTGAATTGTTCAAATAATCAGAATGGATGGAAAGGTCTTTCCCCGCTTTCTACAGATATGACCTAGATGGGGAAGCTTTTCAAAGAAATGCTTTTTTAGAAAAGGCAATACAATTATGCATCCATGGATATAGGTAAGCTTCATAGGATTATAGATCTAGATCTGGGAGGGATATCACAAGTGACCTTATTCAGAATTATAAAAGGGAAAACCTAAGGCCTAAAAAAAGATTAAGTGACTTGCCCAAGGTCACATATAAAGTAAATATAAGAGGTGAGACTTGAACCAAGCTCCTCTGATTTCAGAGTCAGTGTACTGATATTACCTATAAAATTAATAGATAGGAAAATTGAAATTTAGGAGCAATGTGACCATTTCAAAAACACCCAGTAACTACCTGAAAGCAATATCTTCTAAATTTAAGTCTAGATCTCATTTGTTATACCATAGTACCTTTATGGATATATTAAGTTCCCAGATGACATAAAATTAATAAATATCTATTAGCCACCAACTATATGCAAAGCATTATGCTAGGTACTGGAGGATAGCTATTCCTTAATTTAGAAGAACTCATGGTCTTTTCATGGAGACAAGTCATGAATATATAATATATATATTTTTTAATTAATGCAATCTCTGGGTCTGGTTTACAAAAACTGAGAAACTTATCTGAAATGAAAGAATTACTAAAAAAAAAAATAGTCCAGATGAATGTGAAGCAAGTTGCATAGCCTATTAGTTTTACAAGCAAAATGCTACTCTTTAATTTGAAAATATGGCACATACTGATCAATTGTTTCACCTTCCCAATACACACAGTTTGGAGTGCTTGACCTCTGTAATGTCATAGGGAAGTAACTGAATCATTTCTCCTTTACAATAATTTTTAAAAGAGCATATTAAAAACTTATAAAGAGAGAAATGTCACCCTCAAAAGGAACATATCAATCACAGCCAGTCTATCATTTTGTAGACAGCTGTTAGAACACTCAACAAAGTTGACTTTGAGGACCATTATCTCCAAATAGTTAACGTCATTACTCAATTATATGAGTATATATATATATATATGTTAATGATCAAACTTTCACTTGGTATGAAGCACTGCATCCTTTCCTGATTCTCCTGCTTTTCTTTCTTAGGGATATAGTAGCCTCTCTGACCTGCTAAGTGAAGAAGACCCAGGAAGTTCAAAAAACCCTGTCAGGGAAGCTGAGTCACAATGTCAGAGTAAGACCAGCAGCATTGGCCCCAGATCCCAGAACTGGGAATTTGATTATTAACTAGCTTCTAATTCCTCGGGAGTCCTCTATCCCTCCACTAGAATGTATCAGCACTAGTCTCCAGGTATAGGCCCCTCATTCCTTTCCCCAAATGCCTGGTCCTGCTAGGTCCAAATAAAACCTATCACATTTTGTTGGTCTGTGGTCATAAGGTATCCCCTTCCCTCTGGGGCCCCAGAAGGGTATCTATTGCTCCCCTCACCCAGTGCTCCAGTAGAACTGTTTCCTATATTCTCTCTGATCACTCTTTGTTTTATGACTATCCATTGTTTTATGAATATCTCCAAAAAGCTGACTTGCTCTCGTGAGCTCCATGTTTTCTTATACTGGACCACGATATTTCCAACTTTCCTAAATCTGCATTGATACATAACTTCTCAGTCTGTTTTGCTGGATATTTATCACAGTCAGTCTATCAACATCTACAGTCAGTACCTGTGAACCATGGGTGTCCTTACAACATTCTAAAATTGATCTTCTTGTCTTTGCCCTCTATATTATCTCACTTGAGTTCAGTTATCATTTCCATTCAAATGATTTCTATTTTAGCCCTATTCTCCCTATTGAGCTCCAATCCCACATCACCAAAGGACATTTTGTCATCTCAAGCTTGATCTCCAATAAGTATATCAAACTCAACATGCCTAAAACAGAACTCATCTTTTTTTTTTCCCCAAACTAGCCCTTCTTTTGAATTTCTCTATCAATGTCATGGGCACCTCCCTCTTTTCTATTATCCAGGCTCAAAACCTCAGGATCATCCTAATTCATCCCCACCTCACATATCCAAACTATTGTAAAATTGTATCATTTTTACCTTTGCAACATAACTCTTACTTGTTCCCTTCTCTTTATTCAAATAAGGATTGCCTAATCCCTCATTACCTCTCACCTAGATGATTTCCTCCCTTCTCTTTCTTCGCAGTAATCGCTCTCCTGGTGAGTTCCTCTTTATTACAACCTGCCCTATTTTCCATGTTCTCTGCTCATGGGTACTATTTCTGGGTATTACCTACTCTTCTTGCCCAAGATGGTGTTTGCCCTAGCTATGAGAATTATCAGTTAAAACACTATCCTTAAGTTCCATGTCAGTGTCCCAACCAAGATGTTGGATCATAGCAGTGCATTTTAAAGATATTACTGGCATGCTATTGACATGATTATGTAAATTTTAGGGTTGGAAGCTTAAAGATGAAAAGGTCAGTTAATAAGCCTACTATGTACCAAAAACTGTGCTAGGTATATAAAGAAAGTGAAAAGGCAGTCCTTATTCTCAAAGAGTTCACAATCAAATGAAGAAAGTTCTTTAGAAGTTGTCTGGTCAATTCCACTCAATTTACAGATGAAAAAACTAAAACCCAGAGAACTGAATTGACTTGTTCCAAATCACATGGAGAATAAGAGGCAGAGCTAGGCCTGAAACCCAATATTATAAAATCTAGTAATTTTTTCTTTATGTCATGTTCCAAGGCAAAAATGAAATTTCCTTTTATGATTCTCTGTTTCTGATAGCTGAATAAACAGGGCCAAAGGAGACAAAGGGGAATGATTGCATTCCTCTTCTTTTTATCTCCAAGATATGAGAAAGAGCATCGACCTGAATAAAAATTAAAGTTTCGAATGTGACCCAGAACAATGCTTCTGTATTTCATTTGCTACAGGTGGTATGTGTAGGCAGAATCGACCAAAAGAAAATATTTTTAGGTTATGAGAATTGTACTTTGGTCCTTACTTGCAAAGTTGCTTTAGTACTACTAATATTAATGTGATTGATAATTATTAAGCTTCAAGTTATGATCAAACAGTTTTAAAATAAGGCGTTCTCTGACACAGTGGACTCACATGTTTTCTCTATTACACCACGAACGCTTTGAAATCAAGGACTTACTTTTGCCAACACTTAGCACAGGGCCTGGCACATAGTAGTCACTTAACTTCTCAATGATCCCAAGCTGTTCTCTATCAGTTTGAAGAATTAACCCTTATTATTAGAAGGAATTCCAATGCACCAATGAAATCATAGGCTCAGTCAAAGAATAATATAACATAAAATAATGAATTACAAGACACATTAAAAGTTCATTAATTAAGAATAATTGGAGGCAGTGTGAATTAGCAAAAACAAATCTGAAAAAGAATATTTTAAAGGAATGAAATTTCATTCCTTTTAAATATATAATAACTCAAACTACGCTAACAAAGGTCATTTATTTATTCAAGTTGTTGCCTGCTAGGGCCTCTTAGGGGAAAAGTTTTAATGAATAGATAATACTAATTTAAATTAGCATATCAATTGCTTGCATGTAAAAATGCCTCTAAAGTTTTATACTAGAAAGTTTTCATTTCTCTTCTTAAAACTTACTCCCCTCAACATGATTGCAGTGATTCAGTGATACTAGCCTCCCTCCTTGCTTTTCTCCTCAGAAGTACTCCATATCCAGACTCAGGGCATTTCCACTGGCTTCACCCCACGTCTGGAATATTCTCCCTCTCCATCTCTACCACCTCATCTCCCTGGCTTCCTTTATGGCCCAACTAAAACCTCATCTTTTATGTGAAACCTTCTCTGATCCCTTTTAATTCTTCTGCCTCTGTGCTTAATTCCAATTTGTCAAATATTCATATCTGTGCGTGCGTGTGTGTGTGTGTGTGTGTGTGTGTGTGTATAGTGGTTATTCACATGTTTTCTCTATTACACCATGAACGCTTTGAAATCAAGGACTTACTTTTGCCAACACTTAGCACAGGGCCTGGCACATAGTAAGTACTTATTAAATGTTCATTGATTGCCAAAAAAATCTTGATTACTCTTGTTTATGCTATCAACCTACCTACCACAAAGTAGGTGTTTATTAAATAATTGCAGAATTGAATTGAATCCACTGAGAAAGAATATTGAACATCATGAAGAAAGGGCCTGCTGTGCTGTTTACCTTTGTATCTCCCCTGGATAATCCCTCCAGGATCTGAACACAGTAGGCCCATTATAGTGAGCTTCAAATTCAAAAAGAGGCAAAGAATAATCTCATTCTAGCTGTTGTCCAAACAGCACAGTATTTTACTGGGTAGAATGGCAATTAATATAGTTTTACTCTATATGACAAAATTGCCCAAATAATCAAGTGGCCAGCAGCAAGAAAGTAACAGAAAGAGAATAATTGAATAGAAAGTTCTGAGGTCTGATATAGTGTTCAAGTGCACCTGTTTATCTGCATGCATCTCCCTCAGGAATGCTCATTTATCAAAACAAAATTCTTTTTCCCAGAATGTCCTATTGTATTCTAGTCAACAATCCATGGGGGTTCCGGATGCCCTAGAAACATGTTTGTTCTAAAGAAGTATGAAAAATGCAGCTTGTGTTAGCTTTACAAGTTCCGTTTTGCACAACTTAGATAACTGATCTCATACAACATTAGGGCTTCTTTAATTTTATACTAAACCCTCATAAATATATAAGGTATGAAATTTTCAAACATTCCATTTGCAAAATGGTATCAGCACTTCAGCATCAGCATAGCAGAAGATGCAAATGAAGAAAAAAGAACTAATTTCCATTTCTAAGAGCCGATACCTAAAAGAAGAATCATTTCCAAAGACTAGTTCCCCTATAAAGAAAAAGGGGCCCCAAAGAAAAGAAATGCAAAACAAGTGATTATATTTTTATACAGTGTGTGTATACATACAGTCCACATGAAATATCTTTCTCTTGCAATCAGGTCCTAGGTTATTTATGGTTTTAAAAGAATCATCTTCCCCTGAGTTATCCTTCTTGGATAAAGTCTTATTCAGAATTATCCTAGTGGTGTATGTTATTATGATTATCAATAAGATTAATAGCACCCATATTGAATGAATGTTTTGAAAATAAATAATGAGCAAAGGAAGAATAACATAAATAATTAGAATGCTCAGTATTACAAAGAAGTGAATACAGCCTTACCCTGAAGAATTGTACTATAATTAGTGGAAATCTAACAGAAAAGCATGGAAGAAAGCTTGGGAAATCTGTTGAAGCAACTAACAAATATAAATTAAAACTCACCATACGTTTGAGGGGGTGCAGCTTCCATACAATTTTTAAACTATGACAAGACATAAGTCCAGTGGCATGCACAAGGGACATGAAGGATCCTCACAATAATAAATTAAATCATATAGCACTTTAGTTTTTAATGAGCTTTTTCCATGAGGATCCTTTATGGAGATAGTGTCATTGTTCCCATTAGGTAGATAAGAACTTTAAGGCTTCAGGAGAATAAATGTCTTGCCTAAGATTGCAAAACAAGCACCTGACAGACCAGGGTTTTCAGAATCAGAGAATCTCAGATGCGACAGGGAATACACCATCTAGTAAAGTCCATGTCTACACAACAATGTATAATCTCCAATTATAAGTCATCATCCAGTCTTTCTTGATGACCTCCAGAGATTGGAAAGTGGGAATCCAATTATTCCAAGGCAGCACATTTATCTATTGTCTAACTCAGTGGTTCTCAACCTTCCTAATACTGCAACCCTTTAATACAGTTCCTCATGTTGTGGTGGCCCCCAACCATAAAATTATTTTCGTTGCTACTTCATAATTTTGCCACTGTTATGAATTGTAATGGAAATATCTGATATGCAGGATGTATTTTCATTGTTACAAATTGAACATAACCCACAGGTTGAGAACCACTGGTCTAACTCCAGTTGGTAGCATGTTTTCTCATACATGAAAACCATCTGTATCTTTGCCATTTCCACCTATCATTCCTAATTCTATACTCTGAGTTTGATATCCACATT
>CM053580.1:363197439-363208311 GCA_028627135.1 Pseudochirops cupreus
CCTAAGGTCACACATCTAGTGAAGTGGTTGGGGTTAGGGTTGCTCAAGACCCCAAAATACCAACATGCTGAGTTCTGCTAAATGAATTCAACCCAAGTCTTCTCTCAGCCAAAGAAAAGCAAAGTTTATTAAAAGTTTGCCTGTATTGGACACAGAGCAAGTTTGTGCTAGAAAATTCTATGGCACTCTCACACACATAGAGGGAAGATGGGGTCTTATATACAGAAAAGTTATGGGAGGAATCTAAGGGTGGTCTAGAGGAGTTTAGGAGGGTCTTCAGGAGGAGTTAATGAGGTAAATGAGTGATTAAGGGTGGGAAGTTACTGAAGGCTACCTGTTGCCACCAGACAATGGTGGGCTAGGCCAGTTCAAAGGTGGATTGATATTTTGATAGGCTCAAGGGTGGGAAGTATGTGGACAATGGAGGGCTAGGCTAGTAATAGAGGTCTGGGCAGAGCCACACTGTAAAGCTTATGGCCTTATGCAAATGCCTCATCAAGTGGGAAGATTCAATCAGAGTTCAAGGAGTTTCCCAGAGCCAGTACCTCATCACTACTACTAAGTGTCAAGTGTCTGAGGCTGGATTTGAACTCAGGTCCTCCTGACTCCAGTGCTGTATTCACTGTACCCCTACCTGCCCCAATTTCTCTCTTTCTGTCATGAGAACCACCATTCTTCCAGTAACTCAGGTTTTCAACCCTAGAGATATTCCTGAATCTTCATCTTTCAGATCCAGTGAGTTGCCAAGTCCCATTAATTCTACTTTCATTATATATTAAGCATTTGTACTGTTGTCTTCACTCTTGTAGCTTCTATCCTAGTTCATAATTTGATCATCTCTTGCCTAGATTGTTAAGGAATCTAGTCAAATATCTCCTAATGACTCTTCTTGACTAGTCTTTTCCCTCTTCCAACAGACTGTAACCATGCCATGTCACAATAATGAATTTTCAGTTCCCTGTTGGCTCTAGGAAAAAAAATATATAAATTCCTCAGTTTAAATAAAGTCCTTCACATTCTAGTCCCAGCCTATCTTTCTAAATGACATTACACTATTTCCTTTACCATATTGGATACTATATTCCCACCAACTTGGTCCATGTTCTTTTCCTGTACATAAACAATTCCATTCCTGATCTCTGCACTTTGTTCAAGCTTCTCTTACATTCTCTCCTACATTTCTTGGAGTCCTTAGATCCTTTCATTAACTACCTTCAATCCACAGCCCTTCCTGGTCCTGATCCTGATTTTTAATGTTCTATCCCTTCCCCAAAATTATTTTTAATTTATTTTGCATCTATTTTTTTCTTTTTAATGAACTGGGATATATCTTGTTTCACTGAAGTACAATAGAGGGGGCTGTGTCATTTTTTGTCCTTACATGCCCAGCACCTAGCAAAGTAACTGGCCAATGCTAAAGGATTAATGCTTTTGTATTAAACTGAATTGTTTTGAATATAAATGGCCTTAAGACCCTTTACCACTGTCATTCCCTCACTCTGGACACTCTGTAGCTTATTAATACCCTTACTCAAATGTAGTATCTGATAAAATATGAGACCTGGAACTGAGATCTAGCCTGAGCAGGTCATAGAACAGACAGACAATCTATCACTTTCCTAATGTTGCCAAACAGGTATAGCTATGGATGACAGTATGGATAGAACACTTCACCCCTTCCCCAACAAGAAAATTGATGGAATGGATGATTCCTGACAAAGTCTGACTCCATCCACTTAGTTGTAGGTTCTATTCTTCTGAGAATAAGAAAACTCAAAGACTTTGAACAAATGTTAAAAATTGTTTTTATGTGTAATTGGGGAATGAAATATTATTTTAAAAAATCACTGATAATCAGTTATCAAAATAGCAAGTTCCTTAAGTTCTGGGGATTCTGGAATCAGTTGGGTATTGTGATGTGATTAAGTTCAAATCTTGGGTATCAGTGTCTAATAAGCATTGTGTTCTATCTTTTCCAGTCCAAAGATCTTTCTGCCTCACAGGAAAAACTTTCTACTTTCCATCTTCAACTCTGCTTCCTTTAAATTCCATGGAACCTGGTGCCCCACCGAGGATAATCTGATCATTTGACATCTCATCATCATTTCCTTAATTCAACTTTGTGGTCATTGTTTGGGCCTTATTTGACTCAAAATGAATGTAAATAGGAATTGTTTCTGTTTGGGCCAGAAACCCTAAATGTCTTCCCCTCCCAGTTTGATTTTTTTTTTGTTGGACTAGGTTAAAGAGGCCATTCTTTGCCTCATTTTTTTTTTACCTAACCTTAATCAATGAATGAGTGTTGCCTCTGTCAAACTGAGCTCTGCTAAAGACATTAGCTTTAAAAGGACAAGGTCTTCTGGCCACTGGACTCAGATGACTCTGGAGGAGAAAGTGAGGTTGGTGACTTCATACAGCCCTGCCTCACTTAAATCCAATTAATTTGTATGTCATGGCATCACCTCCATGATGTCATGGTCCTCTTCTAGAAGGAAGGAAAAACAATAACAACATATCATCTTTGAATACTAAACTACATTGGCCTCTCTCCTCCTCTCCTCTAATTGGAGGGCTGGAAGGTGGAGCACTCAACTCCAAAAGCTTTCCTTTTATAGAGAGCTGGAATCTGGAGTTTCCACGTATCTCTGCACTTTCCATCTGCAACTCTGCTTAGCTTGAACTCCATGGAACATGAAGTCTCCATATCATATAACTCCTGGTGGCTTCCCTCCTGCCTTTTCATTGTGTTGTTTTCCTCCATTGGATGTAGGCCCCTCCAATGAATTGTCAGCTCCTTGAGGGCATACAGGGAGGACCTCTTTTTGTGTCCTCTGTGCTTATCAGAGTGCTTGGCTCATAGGAGGCACTTAACAAATGCTTACTGAATTGAACTGAAACAAGCAAAATAAGGGCTGAGCAACTCAGCCTTCTACCCATGATTAACATTTTATCTACCCCAAACTTTATTTACCCCAAGTCTTTCCCCTTATTTTATCTCCTTTTTTCCCTAACTAAACAACAAAAAACAATTATCCTTTATGTTGTTTTTACCTTTCTTTGGCATTTTCATCTTATTTTGAACTTTTGTACTTTCATAATATTCTTACAGAAGGATGCTATTCTGTCCTTGTTTCTATTTTATACTTGTCTTTCTGAAACTCTTACTGGAGTAATAAATTCTCCAATAAAATACTTTTGAATAAATCCTAATTTCCCTCCTTATCATAACTAAAGATCATTATATTTTTTGGATTTCATCCTTGAGAAATTTACATGTCTCCTGAACTGATTTCCCCAGCAGAATTTTAATCTGTGGGATCCTACTGATTCTTCCTCTGAACTCTGAAATTTATTCTCCAGAAATCAGATTATGATCCTCTCTCTCTATTTCTTCTCCATCACAAATTTGAAAATGGAGTGTTCACTTCCCCACAAAGTTGCCATAATTTCCACCTCAACAACCAGTTCCTCCTTGTTGATGAGTCATATCTAGGACTGATTTCCACCTAGCTGGTTCCTCTACATATTAAGGGATTTTAAAATGAAGAATATATTAGCTGCCCTGCATGTGACAGAGAGATGGCATCAGAAGATGTTCAGGTAGTTGAAGTCCCTCATCATAACAGACCTGTAATCTGTTTCTCAATAGAGTTGTCATTTATTTCTTTTATCTGCCTGGGTAGCCTATAAAATATTCTAATGGTGATATCACTTCAGTGTCTGCATCTCCTGATCTTTCCTCAATGCTCTCTATTTCTCTACTTCTATTTAATTACTTTTACATCTCTGAACTCCCCACTATCTTTCTTGGATAAACACTTGACTGATCTAGTTAGCATCTAATTTCTCTTTAAGTTGCTTGTTACTTTCCAATAGAATATAAGCTCAATAGAAAGAGTCTGTTCTATTATTTTCCTCTTTATATTCCCAGTTTCAAGCCCAGTGCCCAATATAATGCAGGCTTAATTGAATTTGATTAAATTATATTATCTGGGGCTACTGATGGGGTACAGGCTCTGGGAACCCCCTTGAACTCTCCCTGATTCTTCCCACTTGATGAGGCATTTGCCTGTGACCATAAGCCTTTCATTATTTCTAGGCCCAAATCTCTATTATTCTTAACCTAGCCTAGCCCTCCATTGTGCAGCTACTTTCCACCCTTGATCCTATCAAAATATCTGTACCCAATCTGTTACCCTTAAACTAGCCAAGCCCTCTATTTTCTGTCATCTCCAGGTAGCCTTCAGCTATTTCCTACCCTTAATCCCATTCCTGAAGTCTGACCTCAGTCGCATCAAGGTCCTCCTTAGACTTCTCCTCAAGACTTTACCCAAACTCCTCCACTAGATCACCTCTAGATCCCCCCCCCCCCCACAGTCTTTCTGTATATAAAATTCATCTTGCCTCCATGAAGGGGCTGAGATTAAATCTAGCTCATCCTCAGTCTGTGTCAGATTGTTCTGGCTTGCTTTCAACACAAGCATCACAAATACCTAGGTTCCTTAATAAACTTTGCTCTACTTTGGCTGAGAGAAGGCTTGAGTCGAATTTATTTGGCAGGACCTGGCATGTTGGTATACTGGGGTCCTGAGCACCCCTAAACCCCAAACCTCAACACCACCATACTTCTTTTTTTAAAAATAATTGTCAGGATAATTTTTATTTATTCAGTCAGTCAGTCATTTATTGTAAATAGTACTTTATTTTTTCCAATTATATGTAAAGAGTTTTCAACATTCATTTTTATAAGATTTTTTAGCTCCAAATTTTTCTCTCTCCCTCTCTTCCCTAAGACAACAAGCAATCTGATATAAATTCTACATGTGAAATCATTTTGAGCATATTTCCACATTAATCATGTTGTAAAAGAAGAAACAGAACAAAAGGGAAAAACTATTAAAAAAAAAGACCCAAACTTTTTTAAAACAGTGAAAATAAAGTATGCTTCAATATACATCCATACTACATAGTTCTTTCCCTGGATGTGGATAGCGTTTTCCATCATGAGTCTTTTGGAATTGTCTTAGATCATTGAATTTCCTAGAAGAGCTAAATCCATCATAGTTGATCATTATACAATGTTGCTGTTTCTGTATACAATGTTTTCCCAGCTCTGCTCATGTCACTCAGCATCAATTCATGTCAATGTTTCCAAGTTTTTCTGAAATCTGCCTGCTCATCATTTCTTATAGCACAATAGTATTCTGTTATATTCATATAACACAACTTGTACAGCCTTCCCCAATTGATGAGTATCTCTTCAATTTCTAATTCTTTCCCACCCTAACAGGAGTTGCCATAAATATTTTTGTACTTGTAGATCCTTTTTCCTTTTTTATGATGTCTTTGTGATGCAGACCTACTAGTGATATTCCTAGATCAAAGGGTATGCATGGTTTGACTGCCCATTGGGCATAGTTCCAAATGACTCTCCAGAATGGTTGGATCAGTTCACAATTCCACCAACAATTCATTACTACCACAATTTTCCCACACCTTCTCCAACATTTATCATTTTCCTTTTCTATCATATTAGCCAATCTGATAGATGTGAGGTGATACCTCAGAGGTTTTTAATTTGCATTCCTCTAATCACACTGATTTGAAGTATTTTTATATAACTATAGATAGCTTAAATTTCTTTATCTGCAAATGGCCTGTTTATATCCTTTGATCATTTGGGGAATGCCTAGTCTGTATCTTTCAAATAAGCATTGCCTTCTGGAGCCATATTCTAGTCATCTAGGCTGCTAGGTGGCACTGCAGATAGAGTGCAGATCATAGAGTTAGAAAGACTGAGTTCAAATCCAGCCTCAGACACTTATTAGTTATGTGACCCTCAGCAAATCATTTAACCACTGTTTGCTTTAGTTTCCTCATCTATAAAATGGGGGTAATAATAGTACCTATCTCCCAGGGTTGTGATGAGGATCAAATGAAATAATAATTGTAAAGCACTTAACACAGAGCCTGGCACACAGTAGGTACAACATGTTAATTATTATTATTATTATTAACATTCCACCAAGTCTCAGTAATACCTATGAGACAAAATTCATCTCCTCCCATTATTAGATATTTCTAATTTATCACATCTGTTATAAGTTTGTTCATAAATACCTGATTATTTGAATTTTATTCCTTGTTTCTTGCTTAGATTTTGTTGGTGGTGAACTTTAAAATAATCTCCATCATTATTCTACTTCCTATATTGAAGCTACTTTGGAGATCCTCCTATCTAGTTTGGGATGCACTGTATCTTTCTCCCCAGCTGCAATCACTTCCTGTAAAAACAGACTGTGACCTACAAGAATCTAGGCAACCACACTTGCTCACTGGGAAGTGGCCTATAAACACTCATTTTATACAAGAAAATCATGCTCAGAAATACTAATCTCATTATTAGATAGCATCTTCTTAATCAGCTGTTCAATTCCTAAATCTGCCTTTCTATTTAGAAAGAACATTGGAAGCAGTGATTAAATTGCCACCTGTAACATTAAGGTCTTTATTTCCTTGCACAATATTTCAAGGCTTTTTTAATTTCTTCAGGTAATATCATTTTGAATATGGAAATCATACTACTGGAAGAAAACATAATTCCCAATTGTTATCATCAGGTTGACAAATAGCTGCCTCAGACACCCTCTACAAAGGATCATGAACAACCACTATTTTTCTGTTCTTCTTCTGATGTTTTATTTCAGTCCCCTGTCATCTACTTATCAATTACCCTAGTGACCAAACCAAAGCAAGCTCTGGAGGAATTAACTCTTTCATGTCAAGAATTCCCATTCTAGAAATCCTACCACTCTGGTTAGCAGTTGCCTACTAATCTAGGCCTGATTCTAGTCATTCTTGACATCACTCCAGGCCCACTTCCTCAGTGGTCAATAATACCCTCTGTTCCAGTTCTTGAACCATAATTTTGTCATTACACCTAGTAAAGATTTTTCAGTCTATTTCCCTACAACTCCTCTATTAATAGCCTTTCCTTCTAAAATACCCTTCCTTGGTCTTCATTCCCTTATGTGTTCTCTTCCTATTAGAATATAAACTCCTTGAGGATATGCTTTTTTCTTTTGTACTTGTATATCCAATGTTTAGTACAATGCTTAGCAAAATGTGAGTTTTTTCATTCATTCATGCTATCTCAACTGAAAACTTATGGATACACATCACCATTCCTTAAAGTATAAGCTGTTGCTTCCTTTTCAGGAAGAGTTAAGTACTTGTTGATTAGTTCCAAGTATTTAGCTGTACTCCTACTTCCCTCTCTTCTCCATGGGACATTCTTCCTCCATAGAGGCCCTCTCCCTTTTATGATCATCTTTCTTTTTTTAATCTGTCCATTGAATACTTTGTTTTTGATTTTTTAATTAACTTATTGTTGTTTTCTCTTAAGGATCATTTTCTTCTTCCAGATAATGTGTAGGACTATATTCTTCTAGCATCTTTTACGTACTCTTTTTTAACTAAAGAGCTCATACTTTGAGCAGTCACTTTACCACAGCAGAAATACAATTATCACACATTATAGGGCAGATTGCAAACTATTAGTCTTTTCCACATTTATAAGAGCCTTAGTTTTGGTCATTCTTGCTAGTTCGTTGGAGAACTGCTGTGTTGAACTATTTGTTACAATGGTTAACTCTGGACATGTCACTTTCCTGAACTCCTTAGAACCTTGACAACCACACCACCCAATTTTCTGTTTCTTCTCTTACAAATCTTTTACCTTGTATAGTAGAAACCATACTTCATAAAGGCAAGACACTTCAATAAATGAAATAGTGAACAAAACCTCTGAGTGAATGCTTCTTACAGCAATTTGGCATGCTTTGTTATTTGAATAATGTCTTGGAAGTTTAGAGTTAAAGTATAAACTGACATCACGGAAAGATGATGTCTTTTTTTCCTAATTTCCTCTTTATTACATTCCTGAGCTCGGAGAGTCTGGGGCCTTCATGCTTTCTTAGGCTTTATTCTTCAGAAGAGTCATCCATTGTATAGCTAGTCATTCCATCTTCAAGGTCCTACAAGCTGCTACTTGTAGCTTTATCTGTATGATCCAAGAGCTTTGAGTCAGTGCTTATTCTTCCTTTTATTTTTTTTCCCCTTTTATCTCTCCCTCAATTAATTATAATGCTTAGAAGTGTTAAGGTATAGATTTGGAAGCAGATTTAACAGACTATCTTTTGCCTCTTTTTGTAGTCCCAGCACTTAGCACAGTGCCTGCCATATAGTGGGCACTTAATAAATGTTTATTGATTAATAGATTGATTGGTTATACCTTGTCTTCTCATCAACTAAAATGCTAGAAAATTTCAAGTAATATGGCAAAACAATGAGGCCTATAAGTAACTCCAAAACCATCTTCTGTCTCCCCTCCACACAAGTGGGAGCATACTAAGCAGTATGAGGCAACTAGGTAGCAAAATGTATAAGGACAGGACCTATAGTCAGGAAGAACTGAGTTCAAATCCAACCTCAGACACTTACTGGCTGGGTTACCCTAGACAAGTCATTTAACCTCTTTCTGTCTCAGTTTTCTCATCTGCAAAATGGGAAAAATGACAGCACATATCTCCCAGGGTTCTTGTAGGGATCAAATGAGATAATGTATATAAAATACTTTAAAAATCATTAACCACATATACATGCTAGCATGACAAAAGAAAATCCTTAAGAGACAAAATTTCTGGGTAATTAATAATCAATTTATTAATTAGACTCACCAGTAATCACATGGTTGTCAGAAGAAACTATACAAGGACAATCTCAAGGTCTCTCTCAAGAATTTTGGAATTGACTATTTTGTGTGACATGGGAGACACTGGCCCAGGACCGTGCAGCCTGGTGTGCCCTCATCAGAGTAGGTGCTGTGCTGTATGAGTAAAGCAGAATTGAAACAGCTCAAAGAAAACACAGGTTGCACAAACTTGGAGAACCCACCCCAAATGTTCACATGGATTATTTGTGCCCAACCTGTGGTAGAGCATTCTGAGCTTGTATCAGTCTGATCACCCACAGTAGGAGACATTGAAACTACACAGCATAGTGATGTCATTTTGGTCCTCTTCAAGAATAAAGGAAAACAACCAACCAGATAGCATTTATAATCAAATGATGGAAGCAGAAAGAAGAGAATGATTACTACTTAAATTAGTTCCTGGAATCTAAAAGAACTATCTTCTTTTACATTTTCTTACTTATCTTCTCAACTGCCTTTTACTTCTCATTGAGTCTTGTTTCTCCTTTTTTCTTCTCCTTAGCTCTTTTTGTTTGTCTTTCTGCTCCTTTTTGGAACCTTCTCCACCAACTTGAGTCATTCTTCTTAAGTACTTGTCTTTCGCTGCTTTCAGCATGAGTATTTTCCTTTCATCACCAAACGTACTTCCATTTTTTCTATAGCTTCACTCCATAAATTCAAATTTTAGC
Organism: Pseudochirops cupreus; assembly: GCA_028627135.1. NCBI lineage: Eukaryota > Metazoa > Chordata > Mammalia > Diprotodontia > Pseudocheiridae > Pseudochirops > Pseudochirops cupreus. The sequence continues at coordinate 363,206,881 of CM053580.1, forward strand.
AGTCTTCATAATCTGAAATCCCTTGAAATCACCTTCAAAATTCTTCTTTCTCCTTCTTTGACTCAAGTCCTGCTCCTGTTCTTCCTCTAACAAAATCTTCTTCCATTGCAACAAGAAACAGAATTATATATTCCTTCTACTACACTCTTCTGCTTTGTGTAACAACTTGGTCTCCAATTGAGAATGGCTTCAACCTATTCTTTTCTGATTAGCTATTCATCTGTGATAATAGCCATCAACATCATCCTCTATTTCTGAACATATCTAATGATCCTTGGGAAATATGATGGCATTAAGTTGCACATCTCCATACATACATGAACATATCAAATATGCAATAAATACATAAAAGTATGTATGCATAGATGCATTATACATACAGGCACATGTATAGTGCTATTTTGGGAGACTTGGACTCTTTTTCATAAAGTACACATAATTACTACTCTTAATTTATTACCTGTTCTAGAAAGGGAAGCACAGGATGGTAGAAAAGAACCAGCATTTAGTGCACTATTCTTATTTACAAAGTCCTTAATTCTCTTCCCAACTCCCACACTTACAAACTAATCATAACATTATTTAGGACTGAATTTACTGTGTTTGTATCACTCCTCTTTCCAAGTATTTAATCTCATTCATTCTTAACTGCCTCAAATGAAGAGATAAGAAGAGAGCTCAGAGTTTCTGAGGCATAAATTAATCTGATGATTACTATATCCATTGGTTTCTACATTGTTTTTCATGTAATTTTATTCTTTTCAAAATGGTCTCAAAAACCATATATCACTTACAGATCCTAGATTCATTTTCTTTACTTTTTCATCTTCCTTTTTGTTTTTATTTTTGTTTTTTTGTTTCTTTTCCCTCAAGGACTCTTCAAATTTACCTATATGAAAACTATTGAACTTCCAGGTAAAAAGGTAGAGTGAAAACATCAAAAAGTAACCCTACTCTACCAAATATGCTCTATTGATGTTTTTGAAGAAAGCATTGGATCAAATAATGATCAAGAAATCCTGACCTAGTAAGATAACTTCTAAACTCTGTCAGGGAATATTGAAGTCTGCCAAATCTCTGAGTATAGGCACTTGAGGGAAAGGAGATGGTAGCTAATAATGGGAATTCAGGGAATCAAGGTCAGGACTAGAATGAGCCTGGTCATATCATGTGAGAATGAAGTAGAACTGACCTATCATCAAAAAACCAAATCAAAGTTGAGTTTGGAATTGTGAGTAAATGGAAGACACTGAACACAATGAAGAAATATCATTGGTAGATACCCTACAGGTAAGCTCATAAGTTAAGAATAACTACAACTATAAACAGAGCCTCAGAGAGACAAAATGATTTTGCCACAAGTATTAGAAGACTATCTGGAAGAAATGAGGGAAGGAATATTTTAAAATTAAATTATAAATGAGGTAAGAG
>CM053580.1:363208811-363243036 GCA_028627135.1 Pseudochirops cupreus
TATTATATTTCAGCTATTCAGTGGGGCAGAATGCATTTACTTTTGTGGTCTTCAGACATCCACTCAGTTAGGGGACCCTGACTTCAAATGGTTTGTGCTTTTTATTTCTGTAGAAGAATACAAAGCTGAGTCAAAAAAGATAGGGATTAGTTAAGTCTCAAGGTCAGAATTTATGTCTTTTAAGAAAAAAATAATCCCTATTATTGGGAAATGGGAGAATCTCAGTCCTATCAAGTAATAACCTCATGGTGGGAAAGTTCCTATTGAACTTCCAGAGGACCTTCCACAATTTAGTGCTTTCAGGACTTTTATTCAACAGTCTTTCTTAGGTAATACTAAAGGAAAGAGGGATAAAAAGTGAAGGGTGCCTAAACATCTGATCCAGGAATCAGGCTGTATTTTCAATTGTCTGTTCCTGGTTTTCCAGTGATGCAACCATTCCATAGCAGCCAGTCCTAGTTTTCCTAGTGATGCAGCTGTAAATCAGAGCTTACCTGATATCCTGAGATCCAGGGCTCTGCCTTGTTCTGGGATTCTGGCCAAAAGGTGTTAGCTGCCTTTTAATGATTATTAATACATTTTTAGATACTATTCATGTGTATGAAAACATCAAGGACATGATTACCATCAAAGCCTACTTGACATCACTGTCTGGCATCTTGAAACTGAATAGAGCAGTATTGGAAAGCCTAGTGACCTATGGTTACCTTCTTTGTCTTATTATTCTATAAAAACCTTGCTCATGGTATCAATAAATGGATTGCTTTGACAGTCTTGCCTGGCCAAAATTTATTCCACACTTCTACAGTCCAGAAACCACTTAGTGCTGGTTCACAAAAAAGTACCCTCCTACCTCCAGCAAAGAGTTACCATAAGGAAATGATGAAAGGGATTGATTCAGAGAAACCAGGGAAGACTTAAATGACTTCAGCAGAGATTGGTGATCAGAAGTAGTACAACAATTTGTACAATGACTACATTGTAAAGAAAAATAACTGAAAAACTTAAGAATTTTAAGCAATAAAGTATGTTTTTAGATGACCCATGATACAATATGCTTTCCATCTCTTAAAAAAAAGCAATGGACTATAGGTACAGAATGAAATAAATATGTTTAGATAAAGCCAGTATGTGCATTTGTTTGATTTGATTGCATAAACTAGTAAGAAAAAAGGTTTTGGCAAAAAGGAGTAGGGATTGAGGGAGAAGGTGGTATCTAGTAATAGTGATCCCCCCCAAAAAACAATGCAGAAATGAGCGTCAATGAAACAATTAAAGAAAATTAAACATATATACATATTATACATGAAAGTATATCTACATCTATTATAACAGATATAGATAAAACAAGCAACACTAAATGAGAATCCTAGTTTTCTATGTAATCCTTTTTTCTGTTTCTCCTTCCACATGGCAATATTAATGTTGTCAAGTTCAAAATAAGTAAAAAAATTAATGAAAAAAGAGAAAGAATTTTATTAACATAAATTCCAGAAATAAGTCTTAATTCTAATAGAATTGTAATTCTTCTGGAAAGCTTCATAGCTAAACAATTAAGAGTTAAAAGTAACTTTAAAGCTGTGTTTTAAAAATATTTGTACAATCCCTTTTAATACAATAATTCCCTTTTATATGTTAGAAGTTATTTAAAATGCCAAGCCTGTGTTCCCTTGTTTTTCATTACACTAAATGAACTGTTTCTAAAAATGCATCTTTAAGGTGTTGTTTTAGAAAGTACTATGATGTCACTAAAATCTGGAAAACAGATTCCTTCTCTTAAGTTGTGCCAGAATTCCAGGAAAACATAGCTATTTCAAAATTATAGGAAATAGAAGCCAGCCATCTAAAAATATTCTGACAGTTAATGCCTTTGGTTGTCTGTAACAAATTTAAGGAGCACAGATATAGGAGTCTTACAATGAGCCACTTATGAGCAAATTTCAACTGTGGTGAGGCTGAAACCCTCACAATTCATTGGCAGGCCTTCTGTCTACACAACCTCCCTTAAAAACAAACCAAATATGCTATCTTCCCACCCCCATATTTACAAAAGTCATAAAAAGCAAAAAAAAAAAACTTTCTCCTGAAAGTCTGACATCAGAATTTGTTGTTTCTTGAGTAATTTCTGTTGTTTTTACTATTGCTGATACTATTTTCATATCCTTATTTACCAGTGTTTTCTTCACAAGTTTCAGATGCTCTATTGAAGTATTGTGGTTATTACTGTAGTGTTCCTTTTGGAGTTCTTTGCCAAATCACGCTTGTACTGGTGGACTATATTCCTAACGGGTAACTAACTGCTTCTTTCCCTAGGGCTCTACCATCAGATAACCCTTAGTGTCTGCCATTTCTAATATTCTTGCCCAAGAGATGCCAAACAGTATTATCCCTCCAATGTGAACTATTCAGTTGACACCTTTCCAACAGTCAATTAACCATACAAAAAGATATTTATATATCTATGTATATATATAAAATATATATGCATATATATACATATACATGTGTATTTGCATGCATATATAAAATATGCATGTGTGTATTGCTGTGTGTGTGTGCACATGCATATATATGGGCAAATTGAAAATAGAAAGAACCTCTTTAAAGAAACCCCAAAATGAAAAACCTCTGGATGGTCAAAGCCAAAATACAAAGCTTCAAGCTCAAATAAAAAAATATTCTGCAAGCAACCATACAGAAAGAATTCAAGAACCAGTCACAAACATATAAGATCTGTCAACTGAGTGATGTAAAAATCTGAGGTGTGACCACATCAGTAAGTAACTTAAGTGTAATGGAGATAAAATTATAGGAGTTGAGAAGTTAAACTTATTGTGTAAGGCCATGGTATTATAATAGTCACTAAAACGAATGATAAAGTGCACATGTATGTATATATAGGTATGTGTATAAACACACGTGTATATGTATATATAGGTATGTGTATAAACACACACATATACATATATGTGTGTATGTATATGATGGAAATTACAAAAATATTCCCCCATAACAGAGGCATAGTTTCCTCATCATATAATGGACTTTGGGGAGATTGGGATCAAACATAAAGAAATAGTATTTGTGAGGCACATATGAGAAACACATAAGGTTGAGCAACATTTCCCATCTCCTTACCTTTGAGAGTCCACTTCTCTCTCCTTAGAGTTCCCACCAAGTTTCTTTCTGGTTTGCTCAAATACACTGGCCTCTTCCAGGGTAGTATCTTGGCTGACCTTGCTGGACTGGTAAAGCAGATCACTAAGCTACTATACTGGTTTCATTGGATTTGGTAGCTCTTATTAATGGATCAACCGTAATAATGATTGCTGATGTGCCCTTTAATGACTCTTTAGATCTTCTTAAGCTCACATGGTTTAACTCGGTAAATCCTACCTCTGGATGTTCATTTACCTAAAATCAGGAAGACCAAAAGCAAAAGAGACATAGGTGCTATGCATTCACAAAAATATGCCTGCCAGGGAGGAAGATTAAGCAGGAGTTGATCTTCCCCCTCTCTGACTTCTCCCTGCAATCTTCTTCACTTCAAAGCCCCATGGAAGAAAGCAAAAGATTTTCTACATGAATCTTTGGTAAGTATCCTCTGCTCTACCTCCTCTCACAATTAGAAGCTTCTTCATCAGCATAGTTCCAACCCCTCAATCACTCAAGGCAAGAAGTAGGCTTACCAAGCATTCATATGTTGAATTGAAACCAGATATGGAATCTTAGGCAAGTTTTGTATAACCCACCAGGAAGGATACATTCTCACAATCTGAAAAACTGCTCTTCATTTACCAATTCCCCAATTCCAGTATTATTTAAGAATCTGATCTTGTAATTTTTCTATTACATTTTCTTACATATTTAATTATACAAAGTCAAAGGGGAAATAACTAAGTTTTTCAAACACTAAAATGAAGGCAAACACCAGGAAATTGTAATGACTGATCATGGCCCTGGAACAGAAAGGAGCTCATAGTTTCTTTTCATTGAGAGCTGGGGAACAATAGATAGGGAATGTTGCATACATTCAGTTGCACTCACTGTATTGGTTGACTTTTGTTAATTATTTTTCTTTCTTAGAAGCAGCATAGTGTATTAAATTTTTACCCAGTTTCAGACCCAAGGATAACAAGGTACTGCCTTAGTTGGCTGCATGATCCTGGGTAACTCCCTTTACCTCTCAGCTCCAGCAGGCAACTCTCTAAGATCATAAATTTCAAAGATAATGCCAACCTGCATTGATAATAGAAGTCCAACATCTACATCATTTAAATCACAGGGCATATAATAAACTCCAGTAGCTTCCTATTCTCTCCAAGATCAAATATAAAACACTCTGGCACTCAAAGACCTTCATAACTGCCCACTTCCCTCCCCCCCCCCCATCATTCCAGTCACCACTTTCTCTTCAGTTCAGCAATACTTATTGCCTTGAACAAGACATCCTATGGCTCCAGAGATTTTCTCCATCTATGTTTCAAGCATGCAATACCCTCCTTCCCCATCTCTGCCTCCTGGAGTTTCTGTTTCCTTCAAGTCCTAACTAAAATCCCACCTTCTATGGGAAGGTTTTACCAGTTCTTCTAAATTCTAGTGTCTTTCCTTTTTAAATTATTTCCTATTAATTCTGAATATAGCTTGTTTGTACATATTTGTTTGTTTATTGCCTCCCCAATTGCTCCTTGAGGTCAGAGACCATCTTTTGCTTCTTTTAGTATCCCTAACTATTAGCACAGTGCCTAGAAAATAGTAGGTATTTAATAAATGCTTATAGACTGACTTTCTGATGGGGACAAAATACGGGAATAGTCAGTGTTGGAGAAGTTATAGGAATGTAAGTGCACTAATTCCATCAGCTAAAATGGAGAACTTAGCAGGGGTAACACTGTTCAGGGTTATTAGTGTTTCTTTTAGACATATTGAGTCTATGGCATAAGTGAGGACTTTAGGTGAGACACAGAGAAGGCTTTTTACACATATAGCACTAGAACTTTGGACATAGGCCTTGGAGATTTGGGAGACAGATTCAGGAGTAATATGAACAAATGGGATAATTGCATTATGAGAATGGATAATATTACCAAAAGAGATCACAGAGAGAAAAAAAATGAAACCAAGGAGAAAAGTCTGTTTTGAGTGATATAAAAGTCTGAGGTGTGCCCACACCAGCAGGTAACTGAAGTATAATGGAGATAAAAGTCATAGGAGTGGAGAAAAACTGATTGCAAGAGGCCATGATATTACAATGGTTACTGATATGAATATTGAACTTTTTAGGATAGCAGTGGAGATGTGGAAAGATAGAGTGAGCTAGGTATCAAAGTAATGGAGAAATATCAAAATTATTGAGGAGATTAGGAGGAGACAGTGTCAATAATTAAGAAAAGATAATATAGTCATGCGTGAACATAAAACAAAAGGTTTTTGTGTAATAGTAAACTCACACAGCACAGAAAGGTTTAAGAAAGCAGAATATGAAAAATGAGTATTTTGCCTCTCTACATGTTAGCCTTCTGAGATGGACAGGGCAGTTAAAATTCAAGAGGGCTCCTACTACAAATATGAAGCCAACAGAGACAAGTAAATGTTCAGTTAATTAAAATAATGATAATGATTATAAGAGGAAGAGAGAGAGGACAAAGGGAATTTTGTTCAAATGCAATAGTAATTTCAACTATCACCATTTTTTGCTGATAGGAACAATATGCATGCAGCCTATTGGGAAAGCAATGTTTGACAAAGGATTTACGAATTCCACAATAAGAATAATAATAACTATGCCTTAATAAATGCAGCAGGAAGATCAAGCAAACAAATTAAGAACTAGTGCCTGAAACACTTGGGATTATCAATGGCTCTGAATCTACAACTTATTGGTAATTCTTAAAGAAAAGATAGACTGCAAATTGTCAACATGGAAATTGGTGATATAAAATATAGAAACAATGGGATACTGCACCTATTTCTAATAGGAAGTCTGAAACAGGTTTTATAATAATCATAGCTCACATACATTTCTTCTTATATTTCAGTATCCAAGAAGACCAAAGTGACATTAGGCAAAATATTCATCTCGGAGAGTATCAGTTGATGGCATATCCCTGGAGGACTTAATTATGAATGCAAAGAAAAAGAAAAGAGGGAGAACACAGCAGCTGAGGAAGAGGCTAGGAATGTCAGCCATGACAAAATCAAATCATTTCCAAAATTATAAAACCTACTTTCCTAAGGGCTTTCTCTTATTATCTAACTTACTATGACAATGAGAACTTAACAAAGGAAAAGAAACCAAGCTAAGTGTTATTGGAGCCATTTGATACCTGACATTCTCCTCACTGACTCAAAATCACAGACATATAGATTTTTATAGTTAGAGACCTTAGCAGCGACGTGGTCCAAAGCAATCCAAAAAAGAATTCCTACTATGACACACCTGGCAAGTGATCAACCAGACTGTATGTGAAGATTTCCAATGAAAGCTATCCACCTCTTCTGTACTTATTGAAGTACCACATTCTACTGTGGAAAAACTAATACATTAGAAAAATCTTGGCATCATTTCTAACTTTGTCTTATTGCGCCTTGCTACCTGGCTCCATCCACTGGGGTTAAACTGCTTAACTCATATCCCTCTTCCAGATGACATTCCAGCCTTTGAAGACAAATGTCACATTTGCCCTGAGCCTTTTCTTCTCCAGGCTTAACATACTACAGGCTGTGAAGTTTTCTCAGTCAAGAAAAAAATATCTTTAAGAGGTATTTGTTCAAGAAAACAAGTATACCTCAAGAACATTTTTCTCAGTTATTTCTCAGTTATAAATGTAAAACAATATTTTCTCATATTCTCAATTAGAAATTGTCTCATTTTATCTATATATAGCATTGATCTAGCAAAAACTGATATAACAAATGTATGGTGAGCTATAGAAATGTAATTATAAAAATATAGCAACTGAATAACAACATATTTTCAATCACAGGCAAAATTTACCTGGTTTTAAGTTTATGAGATTTCTTGAAATTATATCCAAAGAGTTTTAAGTGAAAGTGGGACAGGGCATGTCCTATTACCTATGTTCTATATAGGTATTTCCCCTTAGAGAGAACAGGGAAGACCTTAATAATTTGAACCTTCTGTCTAACACCAGGTGCTAACATTTCATAGCATATTTTTCTTAGATTGGGAAGAGGAAACTCAGCATGAACTTGTTTCATCTTTGAACTAAATGATCTGGATAAAGAGAAAGAAAATGTCCCTCCTGTTTCAGAGAAATGAACAAAAAGATTTCCATAAAAGGAAGTGGGAAGAGTTAAAATACACCTAACAGCATCATGAACAGTGAGTTCACAGAGGTGAATTCTGCTCAAAAGTGCTTCTACAGATATGAGGGCAAGAAAACTCCTCATAAATCTACTGTTATAGAAGTGATTATTTGTTTATTACCAATAGTCAACACACAAAGAGAAATGCACCAAAGATACAGTCCAATCAGTGCATTTAGTCTAACATTGCACATCCTAGCAAGCATTATGCTCTAATGTATCATATTTGCTACATGCTACAGACATAATAATTGGCATGGTGCATGTTCAACAAAATATATACACCTCATTTTCTGTGGAATATATACCTGGGATAAGTATTGTATCAGTCATAAAAAACATTTGTATATGTTCTTTTTTTTCATAAGTGGCTCTGAACTGAATAATAACAATGGCATTTCTAGACCATCGTCTATTTTTTTAAATCTCTTGGCACATCATTAAGCAATTCTTGGTCATCCTGAATTATTTACCTGAAATAATATTATGTGTGAGGGTTTAGTTAATATATCAAAGTAGGAAGGCAAAGTAATAGGCTTTAGTTATTGCATAAACTAAGAACATAGGAGAAAATATTTATGAATGTCCTAGAATAGTCACTGAAATAGGTCGCATCTTGTTCATGTTTTCTTTAAGTAAACCCAAATGGTTAAAAAAAAATGACTCCACCTGCTTAGAAAGACTTATTTAATACCTTAAGAGCTGTTCTCTCCAATGGGAATAAATTTAGCATCTGGCTTGGTAACAAATTAGTTGGATCTGGGACCCAGCTCTGATACTTATTAACTGTGTTATCCTAGACAAGTCACTTAACATCTCTTTGCCATAGTTTTCTCATCTGTAAAAATAGTTGTAAGGCTACCATCTTCCTCATAGTGTTGTTGTGAAACAGTATTTTATAAAACTTAAAATACCTTATTAGATGTTGTCACATGATAAACAGATGGTAATTGGTCGTTGATGTGTTGCTACTATCCAAATTAAGTGTTTTTGTGTGAAAATCACCATCACCATCAAACCAAAGAAGAGATAAAAACACCTACAAATGTCATAGCTTCAGTATGGACTTTTCAAACAAGCTACCAAAACAAAAACAAAAAAAGTAAAATGAAAAAATGAAAAGATATTATCCATAATTATGACTACTATCTATAAAAATTCAGCAATGTTAATCAGTTATCCCAATGAAGAGGTCAAAAAGAGTCCAGAAATCAACTAATTAAACAAGTATTTATTAAACACTTACTGTGTAGGAATCAAAGACAAGAATGAAGAATCCCTGCCTTCAAGAAGCAATTTTTTCTAGGATAAATTTAGACAGCAAACAAATGATACTTTGTCAAACAAAAATGCATGGCAGCCTAAGAAAGCATTGGTTTATTGGCTTCAAATATGAACTCTTTTGTAAATTATTCTGCTGAAAGATGGTTGATTATGAACAATTATGCCTAATAAAACTGAAAATCAGTGAAAGAAAAAAAGGCTCTAGAACACTTGGCATAACTACATTCTAAGACCATCCCTAGGAAACTGACAATTGGACAATAAATAAATGTATAATTCCACATGTTAGCCAACATTTCTATAACAGTCAATATGACCGGTAACAATATAATCACCATATTTGGATGTTAAAACCTTAGTACCCAATATGCTTTATAAGAAAAGAGAAAAGACACCTAAAAACAATCAGAAAAAGCTCTTGGACCAGACATACTACATATCAAAGAAATCTATACTGAAGAATTATTTTACAAAAATTCTCAGGGAAGGAAAAGTGTCCAACTATATGCTTTTTCACTGGCTATTTTCCATGCCTGGAATGCTCTCCTTTCTCATTCTGTTTTTTGACTTCGTCAATACTCCGTTTAAAACTAAGCTTCTGTAGCAAGTTCTTCCCCTGCCCCTGCTCATGCATTGCCTCCAAAATTATCTTCTACTTACTCTATACATATTTGTATATATCTGTATGCATTTGACAGAAAGCTTCAGCTATATGATTCCTATTGGCTGAATGAATACTGAAATCTTAGCTTTTCAAAAGAGTATATTGCCCTTTTCTACCAACTTTGCTCTCAAAGGGAAAATCAGGAAGGGGAAAGATGAGAATTTCAAGTACTCCATAATAAAAGCTGGCTAGGTTGGTTTGCCTTGCCCAAAGAGTCTGCCTAAGCCATTTGCTTTGAGTGCTGCTCTGATTGAATACCACAGCATTTAAGTTAGTGAATGATTAGCTAGGGTGGCCTGTGTAGCCTAGAAACACTCAGTATGATGAGTTTTACAATTCTCTGGCATAAGAGTATCTATATACCTTCTGTAAAGTGTTATATTAACTTAAATTGAGAAGATAGTCACAGTATATTACATATTTATGTTACATATTGCATCACAAATGAATGCATTATCCTCTCTTGTCCCTGGAAATGTGGCATATTTATTTGTTGAACTCCAGAATAAAATTATATAAAATAGTTGGGGAAATTATGGATTTCCTCAAACATCTCTTCATTTTGTCACATAGGGTTTTCTCTAACTTTTGCTCCAGTGAATAAAACATTTCTTATTTCTTTTTGATACCAAACTACGTCTAAAGAGTTTTGGGTATGATGGCTTCCAGGCCATTTTTCTTGATGTCAAGTCTATAAAATGTTTCAAGAATCAATTGAGTCTCACAGTCCTACAATTTTATGCTCCAAATATATCAAAGTAATGCAGCAGTTTAAGCTTTTGTATTACATGTATTGGTAAGATTTAACCCATTATTAGGCCACATTTATTCATGTAGCTATGAACCTATATAATGGATGGCCAAAAAAGTCTACACAGTTCACATACTGAGGTTAGGATTGAAGCACCTAAGCCTTGGATGAATCAACAGGATGCAAACTCCTTAAGGTCATGAGCTATTTTGCATTTTTATTCTTTTGATTCACAGAAAACTCTCTGGCACTTGGTATCTGCTGAATTGAATTATTAAAACCACTCTATTGCCACAGAAAGTCATACAGGTGTGAATTCTGATTTCAACTAAGTTAATAAATATTTGTTAAGTACCTACTATTGTATGTGCCAGGAATAGTTCAAGGTATTAGAAATATCCAAAGAAAATTAACATCAAAATGAAATTTGAAGAGGAAAAACATCACAGTACAGTGGAAAGGGGCCTGATTATGGAGTCAGAGACATTAGTAACAATCCTTCCTCTCATGTTCTTCTCTATGTGATCACAGGCAAGTCTTTTGCACCCATAAATCTCAATTACCTTATTTATAAAATGAAGAGGTTTGATCAAATGGCTTATAATATTCCTTCTGGCCTGAGATCTAATAAGTTACCCCGATGAAGAGGTCAAAAAGAGCCCAGAAATCAACTAATCAAACAACAAGTATTTATTAAACACTTACTGTGTAGGAATCAAAGATAAGAGTGAAGAATCCCTGCCTTCAAGAAGCATTTTTCTAGTATACATTAAGACAGCAAAAAATTGATACTTTGCCAAATGAAAAAAAAATGGCAGCCTTGGAAAACATTGGCTTATTGGCTTAGAATATGAACTCTTTTGTAAATTATTCTGCTGAAGAATGGTTGTCACATGTGGGCATAAGTGGGTAGAACAAAAGATACAATTCCATTACTACTGACTTGGCATTTATCAGTAACTCAGAGACTGATGGATAAAAGACAGCCACCTCTTTCTCCCCAGAGTTCCCTCCCTGTCCACATACCTTCAGAATGCTAGATTCAAAGCCATTGTCTTCATTCATTATATCTTAGAGGACAACCTTTCCTCCTGATTACAGAGCATTCCACACTGATCATTAAGGACCATAGCAGCAGTCCAAATGGTGTAACCATTCTACTGCACAGGTATAGATCCAGACTTATGTAGTCTATGATATTTAACAAGATGATTTTAAAGACATTCTATCATTTTTATCCAAGTAAAAACAGCTATTTTCTATTTGAATTACAAATGTCACATTTAAATGCATGTCTATCTAATAAAGACCAAGTTATGAATATTTCTTTTCTTACTTTTTATTTAATTTTTAATTTAATAAAACAAGTATTTCCATAACATAATATAATTTTAAAAAGATGATTGTACATAAAACTGCAAAATCTATTATGTACAACTTGCTATTCTTAAGTATATAATAAAGATATTATGTAGATTTTTTTCCCTCCCCCTCTCCCACCCTAGTGATGGCTACCATTAAACACATGTATGAATATTTCTATAGACAACTTTACATCTACAACTTGGTGGCTATGTTTGTATGACCAAAAACTCAAAAAATTAAAAAGTGGATTCAGATTATTCAACTGCATTTGTCAATTCATATTATGCTGCAATGAGTCCAAAAAAATCATGATAAAGTGATGGTCAACCAAACAAAAATCCTTAGATACATATACATAGCAACAATCTGTAGAAAAAAAAAGTATTAGTTCTGATGTATTACATATGTAGACATCTTACCTTATTATGAGTATCTTCTACTTTCAGTTTATGAATTGTCACATTTTTATAAGAGATCTGCAAGGTCACAAACCAAAAGATAAAAGTACATTCCTGTGAAATCACTACAGAACTTTTACAAAAAGCTATAAAGTGATAAATCATGACTCAGAGCATGTCTGAAAGTTGAAGTAGCATTCACCTTGTTTGAAAAGTGCATCCCATTCATTTTGAGTAATCACAAGGGTTTCAATTCTGACTGCAAGCCACTCTTTTTCTCCACCAATACTGAATACCTATGCTGAAACTGTTTCACATCTTCCCTATTTTCAATTGTTCCTCACTCCACCTTAAAAGTCTTTTAATAACCTTTCGACATTTAGAAGCAGGTGATTATTATATTTCTGTTGGGAAAAGACAATTTCCTATTATATAAAAGGATTCAAAATACTTTACCATATTGTATGTAGTCAGGTTTGGGAGGATTCGGAGTCTTTATTTCATTGGTGCAAGAACTACTGGTATGTATGCTTTCTCAGCTAATACAGATTAATCTTTTTTTCCCCCGGTAAGCTATAGCTTGGTAATCTTAGGGAGTTGTCAGATCCATCCATGTCATTCTTCTTCTCATAGAATTCCAATGGTTTCCTATTTCCTCTAGGAAAAATATAAACTTTTAGCTTTGAAAGTACTTTACAACTATCCTCTCCTATTTTTCCAATTGCATATAACATTATTTTTCCCTTTCCTGCTCTCTGCAATCTAGTCCACTTATCTTTCTTCCTGTTCTTCCCACAAATCCCCATTTCCACTCTCTGTCTTTGCACTGCCTAGCTCACATTCCTAGAATCTATTCTCTCCTTAGCTTCACCTTGTAGAATCCCTGTCATCCTTTAAGACATAGTTAAAGCACCAACTTCATGAAAACTTTCCTAACTACTTTATAATTGTTGTATTTATCCATATGTATTTATACTTTCTATATTTCTATATAGAAAGTATATTTCCTTCTGAATAAGGATGTTTCATTTGTTTTTCCTGTACTTCTTACATGGAGATCAGGGACTACTTAATAAACATATGCTTATTGATTGATGTTTGGAAGGTTGAGAGATTAAATAATAAAACAAGACCTAAACCTAGGACTTTGTTATTTGCAGGCCTGCCTTCTCTCCACTATGGCATCCTGACTCTTTTTTATGGATTAGAATTTTCATCATTGTTGTGGCTGTTTGTTTGTTTTGTTTTCTTTGCTTTGGTGTTTGAATCTGTAATTCTACTGGTGCATAGAATTTCTGATGAGAAATATGTCTATTTGAATGCAGACTGGCATCTGTTCTTCAGTTTGGAGCCTTAGAGTTGCTAGGGGAACTATGAAGTTAAGTGACTTGTCCAGGATCACACGGCCAATATGTCAGAGATAGGACTAGAACCCAGGTTTTTCTCACCCTGAGTTCAAATTTCTATCAAGTATGGCATGAAGTAGCCTTTATTCAAATTAAGTTTTTAAAGTTGATATCAACTTCTTCATGTAAAAATAATCTGCATTTTCATAAAAATTATACTTTTTTAATCATCAGGAAAAGTATTCTTAGGACAACTTCTTACCTTTTAAGTATATATATTTTAAAAGTACACTTTTAATTTTAAAGAACTAGAGACACTCAAAAATGTCAAATCTATATGCCAGGAACTGACTTTCCTCTATTTAACATTTAGGAATATAAGTGTAAGGGGGCATCTAGGTGGGGCAGTGAATAGAGCACCAGCCCTGGAGTCAGAAGGACCTGAGTTCAAATCCAGCCTCAGACACTTAACACTTACTAGCCGTGTGACCTTGGGCAAGTCACTTAACCCCAATTGCCCCTCCAAAAAGCAAAAAATTAATTAATAAATTAAAAATTTAAAAAAGAATATAAGTGTAAATTCTACTATCTCTGATTCCACAGGGTACATCCAGTTCTGGGGGCAGGTAGAGTTGTTGGGAGATCAGTTAGAATGGTTTTGGAGAGTCAGAAAACTGCTATTGTGGACCCCAAAGAAGTATAAGACATGGTCCTTTGGTCTTTTTTGTATACTATGGAAAACATAAGAACATTTAGAAAATGGATGATACTATTTTGACTGTAATAGACAAGGATGACTTGATGAAAGATATGAGGTTTAGCCCCATAAGTTTGGGTAAAATTTGAATTGTACAAAAGGAGGAAAAAGAAGGGCATTCCAGGGGTGTGAGTGAGAGATGAGGATGTAAACAACACCAGCACAAGCAATTCAGACTGGCAAGGCTCAATGACAGGTAGACAGAAGAGTCAAAGAAGATGAGCAAAGGTAATAATATTTTGGAAGAGATGTCATGGGTTTTGTTGGAGACCTCTTGAACTTTAAACAACAATGGTACATTCAAATCTCTGCATTCTAACTCAGCTTTGCCATTGTAGCTCACTCCTTCCTGATGCCACGTTCTAAGCGGATTCTGCCCCCTCTTCCTTTAAAACTGTCCACATCTAGATATAGATTACTCTGTTGCCTACTGAACCAGTACAAACTCAATAGCCTAATTTTTTAGTTTTTCAACCATCAGAATTTGCCCTATTTTTCCAACCTTATCTCATAGTACTACCTTTAACATGTCCTCTCTCTGTTCCAGCCAGAATAAACTATTATCTTTTTTTTCTGATCATGTACACCCTCATTTTTATGTGTTCATATTTACACATGGAATATATTCTACACACACACACACACACACACACACACACACACACACACACACACACACCCATGATCACTGCTGTCTGCTGAATTGTCTTCCTTCATGTAAAACCCAACTCAAATGTCATCATCTGCATGAAGCCTTACCTGATTTTCCAGGCCTGATATAATTGCTTCATTTTCAAATTTCTCACTACATTTTGACTGATTCTTTTCTTTTCACTTAAATTCCAATTTACATCACAGTTATTTTTTGCTACATGTATTTTTATCATTAGCACCTAAGTTAGTGCCACTTTACACTATGGTCCCCTCTACTAAACTTTTGGATTCACCAGGTTTAACTTTAAGATACTCCTCAGTAAGTTTTGTCTTTGGTGATTCCCCAACACATTGTTCTCCTGGGAAAAAATAAAAATTTAGCATGACTAAAAGGACCCACAATTCCCATGCAAGCACCTGGCTAAGAAGTTATTGATTAGGACAGATTTTATTTTATTAGACAAAAAATGAAAAGGATTCAAACCTAAGCTCAGGAACATTTATATCACCACACTAGGTTTGAGGGTCTACCATGAAGGAAAGAACTCAAATTGCCTAGATGGTACAGCAACTTTCCACTCTTTTGGCTCCCACTTTCCCCAAAGACTTGTACAATCCACATGATTGACAGTAGCAATAGAAGGATAGGTCTTGCTTGCTAATCCATATATTAGCCTTCTACATGATGACATTTCTTCTTCTTCTGTTATTTTTTCATGGGTCAGGTTGATCAAACTATTCACAGAGGGGGGAAAAAAGACTGAATAATTCCTATGATGTAGATCAGGGCTTCTTAAACTTTTTTCCACTTGCAACCTCTTCAGCAATTATTAAACTATGGGTTGCAATCCCATGTGGGATCACGAGTCACAGTTTTAGAATTTTGGACTATGTCTACAGCTGGACCAAAAGTTTATAGAACTCTTTTATCTGTGTGGATGTATACAAGACCATCTTGGGCAGAAAATACAAATGAATGATGAGCCAGACCAAGACTGAAATAGGCTGAGAATGAACAATTTTGCCTTTAGGAAAGCAAACTTTCTTTTCCCTGAAATAAAGACCTATCTTTTTAACATCAATATTCTCCCAATGATGTATATCTTAGAGTCACTGAATGTGACAATCTCCAATGAATTAAAGCTGAAGATCCCCAAAAGGCAATACAAAAGTACAGTGAGCAGGCAGCAACCTATAACATACAAGGAAAGAAAGAAAAGACATGACATCATGGATTTCACCAAAAGGAATGTATGATCAAATACGGAGATTAAATGGTCACAGAGTGAGAGCAACAAACAACTGATGGGCAGCCTGCTTGCTTCCCTGGTATCTGTATGATGTCAAAAGAGTTTGAGGAAGGTCCCTAGTACATCAAACATTCCCTCTTTGGCAAACTCATTTCTAGGATGACACGGTTCAGAAACGAGTAGGATGGACAGGCATCAGTGGGTTGGGCTGTGCACCACTGGAGGGAATGCCAACATTGATGAGGCCACAAATCCTGGGAAAAAATAAAAATTTAGCATGACTAAAAGGACCCACAATTCCCATGCAAGCACCTGGCTAAGAAGTCCACAAACCCTGGGAGTTAGGGACTAAGGCAGGTTCACAAAGGGAGGAGAAATACACATTTCACAAATAGGGATGCTTGAATAGATGCTGCATGATACATCAGTGATTGAGACTGCAATAAAATTCAGACCAGCTCCCAAGTAAGGGCACTATCCCATAGATTATGCCACCCATTAGAAAGTTTAAATCAAAAGGTACTGAATGAATGCTCACCATCAGTACTGCGCAGCCCATTCTGGAAATCCCAGGCACTCATATATTCCTCTTACTTAGCAGCTTGATTTACTGTAAATATATTCTTTGCTCTTTGTCCTCAAAGTAGTCTAACATAATTCAATATACAATTAAAAATGCAAACGTTATTGAAAAGTTTATTTATATGTATAAGTTTTCCTGTCACTACTGTCTGAAATATATTGACAAAACTGCTGTCAGACTTTTTGTTTTCCAGTTTAGAAAATGAGAACATTCTTTTAGTTATTGTTGTATCATTATTTTGGCAAGTAAAAGATGCCTCAATGACCAACATGTCATTATTGTGTGGAGTTGTTTTTTTTTTTCCTTCTAGCCTCTTTCAACTCTTTGTGATTGGGGTAACATTTATATCTGCAAAGTGGGACAATGCTTTTAAATGCCCCGATCAAACTCAGCCCTTGTTTTCTAAACCCGTGAACCTCTAAGATAGAGGAAATTATGGGAACAGAATTATAGGTTTGAAAACTGAAATTTGAGGTAGAGGCTTCATCATATCACTCTTCTAGAGATGAATGGGAAAAAAGGATGAAAAATAGATGGAGATATTTTGAGGAATAGTTTATATAATTAATATATTTTTCTTTCCATAGTAAAATTTATTTTTTTAAAGAATCAATTTTAATCCATCATGCATAGTTTTGGTTATGAAAATCTAACTTTCCAATTTCCAGCTCCTTGAGAGTAAGGATTGTCTCTTATCTATCTTCATTTCCCCTCCCCCGATCCTTCTCCCAAGCCCACCACAGTGCATTTCACAACACAGGAGCTTTGTAAAGGTTTGTTGAAAGAATGGATGAATGAATAAATAAAATAATGAATGAATGAACTGTGTCCCTAAATGTCTTCTAGTCCATAACACTTAAACAACTAGAATTATTTATGCTTATGTTAATTTTCTTTGTTTTACCAACAAAGAATCAGCGTGTGACAGGCCAAGCACAAGTATAGTATATACTATTCTTTCATTTCTTGATATGACTCCATTGAAGAACAACTCTCATTTTGTAAGGAGAAAAATTTGTAGCTAAGTGTTGATTTGTTGTAACAGAATTCAAAGAACTTCGATGGCAAATAAATTCCCTTTATCCAAACATAAGAATTCTCCATAGACTACAGAGCTTGAGCATATCTCTATGCAACAAATGACACTGGGGGGAAGAAAAATAAATCACCACTACTATGACATGCAATAATGAAACCAAATATAGCTATAACACAAATAATAAATATTTATAAAGAAACAAAATATAGCACATCTAAAATACAAACTGAGGTAATGGAACATATAGAGCGGTCTCTCAGGGAAGTGTTAGGTTGTATTTATATGCACAATTGGTTCAACTGTGATTGTGGTCAATTTAGTCAAAAATGAGTGTATTAAGCCAAAACATCTATCAGGTCAGTAAAAGAAAACAAAAACAAAACATTTTGACTGAATTTGGACTGACTTGACTGTTTACAAATGTGAATCTGTTACCATTATGTGAAACAATGGAAATGAAAAATGTCTAAATTGTTAGCAAAGGAAGGATACAGTTAGCAATGAGAAAAGTCTACATCAGCATGACAAGAGAAAAGATGACTATATTATTTTTTTTCTTTTTATTTAACTGATACTCTAAAAAGAGATTTTTAGAAAATATTATGATATAAACTCAAATCAAATTAAAAGAAGAGATATGTAAGCAAATCAAATTTCTTGATCCTAGCTTGTCAAAAAGCAAACTGGCCTTCAGAGACTCCTTTCCACCCCACTCCCCTTAAAGTATCTTCACACATTCAATTCAATTCATATAAGTAAAAACTCTCAAAACATTTCCATGCTGCCACTTAAAAAAACTGTTCTTACGTATTTGGGGTGAAATCAAAGTGGCAACTTTAGTACAAAAAAATGAAGGAACACAGTAATGCTAAGGAATAAGCAATAAGAACTTTTGCAAACATTTTCTCATTTTTTAAAATAGCTAAAGTTCCATATAAATGTCAATTATTGCCATTACTAACATCTAATATTTAAAAAAAGGATGGATCATTTTATACTTACACACAGGCTTAAAATAAACATATAAACCATTGGGAGGACTCAGTATAAGAATCGACTGCCTAGCAACTGTATCCCCCTCCATCTTTCAAAACTCCATCTTTACCCCATCCAACTCAGTTTCATTCAAAGATGATATTTGATATTTATTTTGACCATCTTTTATCTGGGTAAACAGCATTGTGAGCTAGGAAGATGATTGCTTACCATGTTCCTCTATTCACCAAGTTTGTTTTATTTGTACCCGCACAATATCTCTTATATATTCCAATTTCTCTTCACTCACACACCCACCACCCTAATTCAAGCCATGATCCCTTCTGATATGAACTATTACAGTAGGCTTCTGACTGGTCTCCCTGCCTAATATCTCTTTTCACTCCAATCCACTGCTGAAAAAGCTGCTAAAATGATTTTTCTAAATTATAAGTCTGTTCATATCAGTTTGTCCACGTAATAAATTCCAATGGTTTGCTACTATCTCCAAGATCAAATGCAATTTTTTTTTGTGTGGTGGTGGCATTTGAACTTTTCATAAACTGGACCCTTCCTACCTTTCCCATATTCTTATATTTTACTACCTTCCACACATTCTATGATCAAGTCACACTGACCTGTTTGCTGTTTGCCACACAACACTCCATCTCCCAATTCATGCCTTTGCACTGGCAGTACCTCCATATCTGAAATGCTCTGCCATTTCATTACTGCCTCTTATTTTCCCCGACTTCCCACAAAATTCAGTACAAAGCTCAAATTCTATAGATGGCCTTTCTCAGTCCCTCCAGCTGCTACTATTCCCCTTTCCCTCTAAGATTACCTTCAATAGATTCTCTCTCTGCCTCCCTCCCTTCTTTCCCACCCTCATCCAGCTAGACATGGAGATTAGCAGAAAACTAGCAGTTTTGTTTGTGTAAGTCATAAGCCCACACTCCATAGTAGATCACATCTTTACTATCACATAATTGATAAACTAAAGTATCCCACTGGGCTATTGCTTTTGTTTACTTTTAAAAAGCATTTGATTCAGTAGAACAAAATGCCATTCTAATGTTTTTTTTTCAAAAAGGCATATCTCTTACATCAAAATCATTCAAGATTCACTGAAGTATACAACAGAGATATACAATAAAGATTATTCAGTGACTCTAAGCATCACTATAAGGTGATGCATACAAAATGGAGATCTATGTTTCTCAAAGGTGTTTACCAATCTCATGTGGAAATCTAGCAGGTAATAAAAGGTGAAGAAGGATTCCTTAAAGAATGGGATATTCTCTAGATGCTGCTATTTATGGATGACATCACACTGGTTGCTTACAGTCCTGGAACACAATAGAGTTTCCTGGAAAAAGTCCATAACCATTCAAAAGAGATTAGTCTAACCTAGGGGTGGGGAACCTGTAGCCTCCAGGTCACATGTGGCCCTCTAGGTCTTCAAGTGCAGCCCTTTGACTGAATCCAAACTTCACAGGAAAAAAAAAAACTTTTATTAAGAGGATTTCACCAATGTAGGAAATTTCTGGTACGGAAACATCTTTTTTTCAAGGTAGATTGAAATCAAGGGTATGATGGTAAAGGTTACACAGTCAGCTGGGGGGGGGAGTATGAATCACACGTTTTTTTAAGTTTAATCTGCACTATTAACTTAATGACTTTCTTGACTCCATCTCTTTCTCATCTAGAGTCTAGACAATCAACAAAACAATCAAGAATATCCTGATTTGTAACATTTGTCAATTTCCATTGTAAATATTCACATTGGGAATTTAATGATGGGCTGTTGAGAGATCAAACTGGTGCCAGTATACCCTTGATTTCACAATTATCTATGTCATAAAAAATAAGTATTAGGAATTTTTCTTGGGCATGTAGAGGTCAAAAGAATTGCTTAGGATCACATAGCAAATATTAGAGATGAGATTTGAACCCAAATCATCCTGATGCGAAGTCCAATATTCTCTATTTCATGTCATGATGCATCTACAAAAGCATATATAGGGGGAAAATCATCCTGAAAATAATACCAATGGAAAAAAAAAACAGAAAAGTTCTGCAGTAGAAATATCAAGGGGGGGGGGGGTAAGGCTGGAGTTAGGAGGACCTGAGTTCAAATCCAGCCTCAAACACTTAACACTTACTAGTCATGTGACCTTGGGCAAGTCACTTAACCCCAATTGCCCTGCCCTCCAAAAAGCAAAAAATATACATATAAATATATTTAAATGTAAATATATATAAACATAAATATATATGAAGTCCATATATATAAATAGGAAGAAACATTGGATAACATTTGAGGGATTTATCTGCATATTAATTATGAAATTGATATGTAAGTTTTGAAAGTTTTTTTCTATTATATATACTGCCACCATCACTCAATTTTCTTATGATACTTCAGTGTAAAGAGAAGTTTCCCAATAACCCCACTTTTACTCTTTTCTTTAATATAGAATACCTCAAAGGTAAGGTAATTTAGGCTATCAATTCACTCTGATACATTTATTGGGAAAATAACTGTCCCACTGGATATCTTAGAAACTGAGCACTGTTGTGGTGACTTATTATTAAGGGGATTTTGGTCTAAATGGAACCTGTCTCAAGTTAGATAATATAAAAGAAAAAGAAACAGTGACAGAAAAGATAATAAAGCTTTGGAATGGAAAGAAGGTAACCCATTTCACCTGGGTGCTCTGAAAATTATTAAATAACATTAGATACAAGCTTTGAACTAGAGAAAAAGGTATTTACACAAAATATCATCCATTCATCAGACCACATCTCCTTCTCACCTAGTTTTTATACACAATATCTCCTAGGGATCTAAAAAGCATGAGGATAATCAAAGGGAAGAGAGTAACTGTAATCCCCCTGACTTCCAGTTCTGACTTAAAATTAAGAAAATAAGCTAACAGGTTATACAGATATAGATGGATGTACACACACATACAAAAACATAGATGGGTATGTTCCTGATTCATACAAGAATGATTGACAGCTTCAAGATTTATCAGTAGAAATAATGTCTAAATATAAAACTATACCTTCTAAAAAATATTTTCTGAGAGACAGCCACCAACTACATAGAATTTCAAACTTATGGAACTTAAAGAGGAGCAAATGTATACCTGTGTCTAGAAGTAACTGAGTTTTTAAACACTGGTTCCTAGGATTTCTTAGGTTGAAAATTATGAGTTAAAAAAAAAAACATAACTCTTTTAAAAAATTCTGGCTTTTGTATGAGAATCAATCATTTATAGTATTTATATGCCAGGCACTATGCCAATGTGAGGAAAGCAAAGAAAAAGTAGAATTCTCCCTATCTTCAAGTCACTCCAATTTTAATGTGGGAAACAAAATGTACATAAATAGGTATATAATGCACAATATAAATACAAGGAAGATACAAAGTAACCTCCAAGAGGATGCCACAAGCAGCTAGAGGACCAAGAAAAGTATCTTGCAGAAAATATTTAGAAATGGTCAATTGGCAGGATTTAATACCTTGGAAAACTAAAGGATCATTAAGTGATCTAAACTGCAGAGTTGGTGTGGGTAACTAAGAAACTCAAACAGACACACCGGCTAATTCAACCCTAGACATAGAGAATCTAAAGAGCAGGCGATTTTAGCTCAGAGTCACTCTGGCTGGCTTTTAGAAATCTGCCCACAGGTGACTGTGTGTGCTCATGGAACTGGCCATGGTCTATAGTTTTAAGAACTATTAAACTTCTATCCTCAGGGAGAGGCTACCTGAATAGACAGAAGACAAGATGACTAGTAGATAGACAGGAAGACAGAAGGCTACGCTAGTCATGAAGTCCATCAGCATTTATGAAGTGCTTACTATGTCCCAGGCATTGTGATGAGCTCTGGGGATACAAAGAAGGCCTCTAGGAGCTCACATACTGATGTGGGAGATAAAATGAAAAGAAAAAAATAGCTACAAGCAAGATACAGATAGGACAAATCAGAGATAGTCTCAAAGAAAGGACAGTATAATCAATGGGTGACTGGAAGGCTTCTTGAAGAATGTGGGGTGCCAGATGAAAACTCAAGGAATCCAGAGAAGGTGGGAGGTAGAACTGAAGAAGGAAAGTATAGCAGGCATGGGGGCAACTGGTGAAAAATGCACAGAATAGGGAGATAGAATGTACTGTGTAAGGAATGGAAAACAGGCCAGTGTCACTGGATCATAGAGTACTTGACTGGTAAGATAGGAAGGGGTCAAGTCTTGAAGGGCTTCAAAAGCCAAAAATAGAAGTTCATTGCAGAGAAGATCTCAATGACCACGAGATCAGCAGAGATGTTCACTAATAACCACCAGACAAATGGACTGGACAAAGAAGTGGATCAGAGATGATGTACTTTAGCCTCTGGTGGAGGACAAAGACATAATACCCAACAGAGAAGGGAGGAAAGCACCAGAGAATATCAGCATCCTTGCAAAACTGGAAATATAACTTTTCCTGGCTAAATGTGATCCCTAGTTATACATGTCTCCTATATGGATGTCTTGATTTTCTATTCTCTAGCCACATATATGCTTTGTGCATGTGTTCTTCTCCACTGGTAATGCAACAACTTTAGGAGAGGGTACTCCATGTGTATGCGGGGAGATATGTGTCTTTTATTTATCCTTTGACTTCTTGGTAAAAATAAATTCACCAGTGAGGACTTATCTAAAATACAGTTTTCAGAGAATGCTGGCCCAAAGCATACTTAAAAGTTGAGAGAAATTTTCTGGTAAACATATACATTGCGTGCAGGTGGAGAAAATAATTCTCATATAAGTTATATGGTTGTCAAAGACCACAGATGTAGGAAGTCAATAGACTGAAGGGTGGAGACCTATGAGATAATAAGACAAAGAAGGTAACCTGTTTTCAATTCTAGGTCATGTGACTTGAAATCATGCGTTCTTTTTTTACTGCACTACTTTTGCTCCATTTTCTCTTCATATTAGTCTTTAGGTAAGACTTACTGAGACAGATTCATTCCCTATATAATCATTTCTTTAACAATAGCATTTTACTGTTCACTCTTCAGACATGGAGAAGACAGTCGCCATTTCTTCCACCTTTATGGAAACAAAAGGGCAGCACTCTGATGACCTGACATGTCACTGAATAAGATTGCAGGGGCAATAAGAATCAAGGAGAACCAAATTATCAATATTGCTGCCTGTCTCAGGAGAGTTTGGAAGGTACAGACTTTCTCAGAGTACAAAGAAGCCAAGAAAAGGATTGTCTTTGAAACCCTGAAGAATGCCCAATCGACTCTAGCACATGGAGAACAAAATAAATAGAAATAGATCCTGTGTGACTAGTCTGGGCTAATAAGAAGCGGAAGGGAAAAACAGAAACCAAGTTGGAAATAGCATTAGGGATACAAACTTTCTCTTTTCAGACAACCTGGGTGAAACACAAATATTTGATAGACTGAAGAAAATTTTAGCTATGATTTATAGAGCTTTCCTTTCACTTTACTAAGTGAAACTTGATTCACAGATGTTAGTATGATTGTCAATGTTACTAAGGGGAAGGAGAAGAAATAGTAAAGGACAAGGGGAGTTCTTCATTTTCTTATGGAATCCTCTGGAAGGAGGATAGTCCTTCCAGATATTCCACCTGAATGAAGCAGACATGCCAAGAACTAAATAAACAAATAAAATGAAATCCCAAATCCAAAGAAAAAAAAAAACCCATGCCTTCATTATGCATCCCACAGTGAAATTTAATGACTCAATGTCAGTTGTAACAGCCAGATGGATAATGTTCCTGCTTAAGTAGCATAGAGGTAAAAAGAAATACAGGCCAAGGAAACCATTACCTTTATGTGCTGGTAACTAAGAAACATTCATCTATGGCATATCTTTTTTATTATATATCATTTATACTATCTATTTTATGTCTTATTTTGTGCTTTGTCAACACTTTTTTTTTCAGATTTTGCTTAGCGCATTTATTTCATGACCTGGGATCTTCAAAATTTATTGCAAGATTTGTAAGGCAAATCATTACTTTCTTCTAAGATTTTTATTTTAAAACCAATAACAATTAACCAGGCTAATTGTTCTTTGTGGTTAAAAAATAGAAATATTAAATTGCATATATTGGATATGCATGCCAGTAAGTCAGTCAGGCAATAAGCATTTAAGTGCCTATATTGGGCCAGGCACTGTCCTAAGGGCTAAAAATACAAAGAAAGGAAAGAGACAGTCCCTGATCTCAAGGAACTCATAGTCTAATGGAAAGAAGGGGGGCAAAAAATGAAAACTATGAACAAAAAAATGTAAACAGGTTAAAGGTAACCAAGAGAAGGGAAGCACTATCAATCAAAGGGATCATGAAGGGCTTTTTCTAAAAGGTATAATTAGACCTCAGACTTGAAGAAAGCCAGTGAAGTCACAAGGGAGAAATAAGAAAGGAGAGAATTATAGGCAGAGGGGACAGTCACTGAAAATACCAAGAGTCAGACAGCAAGGAAACCAGTGTCAGTGTATCACAGAGTACTTAGGAGGAGGAAGGTATAAGAAGACTGAAAAGTTAGGAGGAGACAAGTTTTGAAGAGCTTTGAAAGTCAAGCAGAAGAATTTATAGCAGATTCTGGAGGTGATCAGGAACCACTGGAAATTATTGAACAGGAGAATGTTGTGGTCAGACCTGCACTTTAGGTAGATTAATTTAACAGCCGAGTGAATAATAGACTGAAGGGTGGAGACCTATGAGATAATAAGACAAAGAAGGTAGCCTGGATTATATTTGGGAAATTGTACATTACCTATAATGATCCCAAGCTGCACCCTAGAACAAAACCACATCTTTTTAATACTAATATTCCTCTACTAAGGCTATAAGGCAATGGATTTTTAATATCACACTGTCCAAAGAATCTAAAATAAGTGTATTCCAAAGAGCAGTGGAGAGGAATCAGAGTAAGTAGACTATAGTGTGTTACCAGTGATTGTTTGAAAACAAAAAGTGTGCAAACATGTTCAAGTATCATATTCAAACGGATTTATAATTCCCTCAGATCTTAAACAATACATGTCTGTTCATCCTCTACAACCCTTGTCTATCTCCTTCACCATAGTGATCCTCCAAGAAGCAATGATCTTTCTTCATTTTCCCTTAATAAAGCAAGGATACCACTGGCAATTTTGGGTTATCTACCAATTATTACTCAGTCTCCTCATGTGACCAGTTTTACCTCTTCTTTTTTCTTCACTAAAACATTAGCTTGTTGATATCCTTTATACCATGTCTTCTGCCCAATTCCTGGTTTATAATGCTTTGACACTTGAACGAGAGCTTTAAGTTTTGCTTGTCCTTTGAGTGACCCTCAATTTAAATTCTTTGGAGACTGTACTGTCTATGACCTAAAACAATTCACTACCCGAATAATGTTGATATTATGAAGATGGGCTTGCATTGCAAGGAGGAGCCTAGGGACATTAAAATCACTTTGAAATTTCTCAGAGGGAATATAGCTCATTCTCTCTTTCTTATTCAGTTCTGGGTTTAACTCATTGTTTATGTATAGTTTTTATCCAAGACATGTATTAATGATGTACAAGATTTAAATACCTAAAAGCAGGTATTTTGGATTCAATGCTAGTTTTTTTGCAAGGAACAACTGGTACCCAAAAGATTCTTAAAACACCAAGAAAATGATAACCTATACATTGAGAAGAAATTGTAGGACATATATGAGAGAAGATGGAGAAAACTGGCAAAGAATAAAAAGTCACGAACAGTTTTTGATATGCAAAATTCTGTTGAGTACCCACATCATAAGATGACAGATACATTGAAGTATAAGTAAACTCAAGTACCCAAAATGGTGCCATATACACTTAGTCTCTCCAACAAATTTTTGTGTGTGATTAAAATAGAACAGAAGCCAAATTAACAAGCACTATCATTTCTGACTATGAAATAATTAAATATCACTAAAAATAAAGTTTAAAGGAACAAAGAGGCTCAAATTCCCTGTATAAGAAAGAAGATATTGTAGGATCTGCAATACCATGTAATAAAACTTAAGGAACATCATTAGCCAAGTATAGGGTAATTCATCAGAGATTTCTTTTACACAGTTTTAAATATTTTCCTTGAATTTAGATGAAAATGATTTTATAACTCATAGATCAGATGAGATGTAAATTTAAATCATTTCTGAGACTTACTCAGTCTGCTTCCAAAAAACAAATAAACAAACAAAACCCCCAACATTTGACAGAAAAAGAAAAATATGGAGGCATAGCCAAGATGGTGGAGAAAAGGCAGTGACTTTCCTTAGCTTTCCCCAAAACTCCTCTGAACACCATTAAATGTTGCCATAAAGCAATTCCCAGAGTAGGAGAAGCCACAAAAAGACAGGATGAAACAATGTTCCAGCTAAAGGCATCTTAGAAGGTCAGCAGGAAAGATCTGTTGCACTGGGATGAGAATGAAACACCGTCTAGTGCAGGCTGCACCAGCACAGACCAGGTTTCCACAAACATGAGTCAGACTTTGGAAGCCACTGAATCTGCAGTGGCAATAGCTGCTACCTAAGCTCTCAGCCCAAGATGGTAAGTGAGTTGAACAATTGGTCGGAAAGAGATTATAGGGGTGTCTTTGCTAGCACTGAGGCAGAACTCTGCTGCTTTGCCCATACTCAGACGCATGTCACAATCCTGGGTGGCAGGTCCAGGGCAAGGAGGAGCACTAGCACACCAGAGTTTGCAGGCAACAGTGGAGCAAGGACCCTCATCACAGTTCCAGGGCAGAATAGAGTGCTTGTGGGCAGTCACAGACAGAGAACAGATCGAGAGAGTAATAAACATCTCTCCTTAGATCACACCACCTTGGAAGAACTAAAAACTTACAGATCCATAGAAGTATCAGTGAAAACAGATGCGGAAAACAGCACAAAACACAAAACTCCTGAAGCCTGGGACAGTACATCCTCCACCCTGGAAGCAGAGCTCCACTTTAACAAAGAGTTAAAAGTCAAGAAATAGGTTGGGAAAAGAAGCAAACAACAACAACAACAAAATGTGACCATAAACAGTTACTATGGTGACAAGGAAAATCAAAACATATACTCAAAAGAAGGTAACAAAATAAAAGCTCTTACACCAAAAAACTCCAAGAAAACTACGAATTGGTCTCAGATCATGGAAGAGCTCAAAAAAATTGGGAGCTCTAGACAGTAAGGGGACTGAACAACTGGTCAGAAGGAGATTACAGAGGTGTCTTTGATAACACTGAGGCAGGACTCTGTTGCTTTGCTCATAGTAGGAAATCCACATTACCCTACAGGAAAGTAAGGGGGAAGTGGGTAAAAGAAGAGTGGTGGTAATAGTAGGGAAGGCAGGTTGAGGGAGGTGGTAATCAGAAGCAAACACTTTTGAGGAGGGATAGGATCAAAGGAAAGAACAGAATAAACTGGGGGGAAGATAGGATGGATAGTGGAAAATATAATTAGTCTTTCACAACATGACTATTATAGAAGTGTTTTGCATGACTACACATATATAACCTATATAGAATTGCTTGCCTTCTCAATGAAAAGGGATGGGTTGGGAGGAAGGGAAAGAATTTGGAACTCAAAATTTTAAAAACAAATGTCAAAAATTGTTTTTACATGTAACGGGGGAAATAAGATATACAGGCAATGGGGTATAGAAACCTATCTTACTCAACAGGAAAATAAAAGGGGAAAGGGTTAAGAGAAGGGTGAGGGCAGTGATAGAAGGCAGGGCAAACTAGGGGAAGAGGTAGTCAGAAGCAAAACACTTTTGAGAAGGGATAAGGTGAAAGGAGAGAGAGAATAGAACAAATGAAGGTGGGGGAAAATATAGTTAGTAATAGCAACTGTGAAAAAAATTGAAGCAAGTATTTCTGATAAAGAGCTCATTTCTCTAACATATAGAGAACTGTGCCAAATTTATAAAGACAAGAGCTCTTACCCAATGATAAATTATCAAGAGATATAAGTTTTCAGATGAAGCAATTAAAGCTATCTAATAGCCATATGAAAAATGTTCTAACTCACCATTGATTGGAGCAATGCAAATTGAAATAATTCTGAGGTACTATCTCATGCCAATTAGATTGGCAAATAGGAAAGAAAAGGTAAAAGACAAATTTTGGAGGGGATGGGGGAAAAAAATGAAACAATGTGCTGTTGTTGGAGTTGTGAACTGATTAAATCATTCACTAGAGCAATTTGGAACTATACCAAAAGGGCTATAAAACTGTGTGTGTGTGTGTGTGTGTGTGTGTGTGTGTGTGTGCACATACAAAAATATTTATAGCAATTCTTTTCTGGGGGTAAATAATTAGAAATTGAGGGGATGTCCATCAACTAGGGAATGGCTAAACAAGTTGTGGTATATAATTATGATGGAATACTATTATATTAAAAGAAATGATGAGCAGGATGCTCTCAGAAAAACCTGGAAGAACTTGCAGGCGTTGATGCAAAGTAAAATGTACTAAGTGTTTCATGACTACACACGTATAACCTATATGGAATTGCCTGACTTCTCAATGATGGGGCATTGGGAGGGGGGAAAGGAGAGAATTTAGAACTCAAAGTTTTAAAAACAAATGTAAAAATTATTTTTATGTAACTGGGAAAAATTAAATACTAAATAAATTTTTAAAAGATTTTGAAAATCAAGTAAAAGAGTTAGAGGAAAAATTAGGAAGAAAACTGAGAATGATACGAGAAAATCATAAAAAGAGCCAATAGCTTGCTAAAGAACACACATACAGACCAAAAAAAAAAAATTACTTAAGAAAACAATACCTTAAAAAACAGACTAGGCCAAATGGTAAAAGAGGTACCAAAACCAAATGAGGAGAAATGCATTGAAAAGCAGAATTGGCCAAATTTAAAAGAAGGCACAAAATCTCACTAAAAAAAAAACATTCCTTAAAAATTAGAACTGAAGAAATGGAAACTAATGACTTTATGAGAAATTTAAAAAAATAATAACAAAGTAAAAAATTGAAAAAATAGAAGACAGTGTGATATATGTAATAAGAAAAACAACTGACATGGAAAATAAATCCAGGAGAGATAATTTTAAAATTATTGGACTACCTGAAAGCCATGTTCAAAAAAAAAAAAGCTTTTTTTTTTCCATAAAGGAAAACTATCCTGATATTTTAGAATCAAAGGGGAAAACAGAAATTGAAAGACTACACTGATAACCACCTGGAAGAGGTTCCAAAATGAAAACTTCCAGGAATATTGTAGCCAAAGTCCAGAGCTCCCAGATCAAGGAGAAAATATTGCAAGCAGTCAGAAAGAAACAATTCAAGTATTGTGAAGCCATAGTCAGGATAACACAAGATTTAGAAGCTTCTACATTAAGGGATCAGAGGGCTTGGAATATGATATTCCAGAGGGCAAAGGAGCTAGGATTACAACCAAGAATCATCAACTGAGCAAAACTGAGTATAACCAATGAGGGGGCAGAGAGGAATGGAAATTCAATGAGAGAAATTTCAAGCATTCTTGAGAAAAGATCAGAGCTGAATATAAAATTTGATCTTCAAATACAAGACTAGAGAGAAGCATATAAAGGTAGAAAGGAAAGAGAACTCATAAGGGTGTTCATAATGTTAAACCATTAACATTTCTACACAGGAAGATGATACTTATAGCCCATAGGAATTTTCTCCTTATTAGGACATTTGAAAGGAGTATATATAGACAGAAGACACAGGTATGAATTGAATATGAAGAGATGATAGCTAAAAAATAAAATTAAATTAAGGCATAAGAGAAGAATACACTTGGAGAAAGGGAAAGGTAGAATGGGGCAAATTATTTCACATAAAAGAGGAAAGTAAAAGCTTTTGCAGTGAAGGGGAAGATGGAGAAGGTGAGAAGGAGTGAGAGAACCTTACTCTCATCAGAATTGGCTCAAAAAGGGAATAAGATACAGATTCAATTGGGTATAGAAATCCATCTTAGCCTAGAGGAAAATAGGAAAGGAAGGAGATAAGAGAAGGTGAGGGTGATAGAAGGGAGGGCAGATTGAGAGATAAGGTAGTTAGAAACAAAACACTTTTGAGGAGGGACAGAGTGAAAGGAAAGAGAGAATAGAATCAACAAAAGAGGAAATAGGATGGAAGGAAATACAGTTGGCAATCATATTGAAGAAAATTTCTCTGAGAAATATTTTATTTCTCAAACATACAGAGAACTCTAATGGCAAACAAAGTAGTACTTTGCTGCTTCTTTCAGCTATTCAAGTGCCTTTGAGCCTCACCTTTGATTATATCAAAAGTCTTTGTTGGAAACAGTATACATTGTGTTGCCCTTAATAGGCCTCCTTAATAGGAGTTTGGAGATCTTCCCTGCCCTTAACACATCTAATGTCATCACATGGAACCCATGGTGGGAAAGTTTGCCAAAAGAGCAAAACAGGAAGGGTGGAACAAGAAGTGTGGAACAGGAAGGAGAAGAACAGAGAAAAGCTCAAGCACAAGCTGGGACTAAACAGAACTGAGAGGGAGAATGCTCATGATTTCAGCACTCTGTCTGTTGGTCTGCCAGACGAAAGTCTGTTGTTTTTAGACAGAATTCCTGAAAGAGGACTTTACTGCTGTTATAGAAGCCCTGAAAGAGGACTTTATTGTTGTTACAGAAGCCTCAGGACTTTACTGTTGATTTGTGTTTGATTTCTCAGATAGAGGAATTGTCTGTTGATTTGTGTTATTTTGTCAGACAGACAGTAAATTGAGATGATAGTGCTAGCAATGCATATAAATATTGCCATAGCTCTGTTAAACTGTCTTCCTAGAAGTAGAAACTACAAAGGGCTTGGAGTGTAATAGTCCCCATGAGCTGAGATATAGAACCAGAGAAGAGAGCTGCCTGTGTGCAAATCCAGGCAAGAGATGAGAGCAGTCATCTGTGGAAGAGTTATGAGGTTTGGAAGTCAGCCTAAGTTAAGATGAAAGAAGATTTTACTTGGGTACTCAGTATTAACTGATGATATTGTAACTTACTGTGACCTAGGGGTGGGTGGTATTTGTACTTTCTGCTACCCCTTAAGGACGATTAGCTTAAGGATGATTGGAAACCAGCCTTTAGTTAAGATGAAAGAAGATTTTACTTGCATATTCTGCATTGACTGAGGAGACTGTGACTTACTGAATATGTTTTATTTAAGACTATGTGACCACCTTAGTAATAAGTTGTTAGATTATTTTATTGCGAATGTTGTGATTTAGTTTGTTGAATGTTTTGCTTTAATTTATTGCTGAATAAATGGAGAGTACACTATATTATGCAATTAGATCCTTAAAGTTATTCACAGCAGAAGTTCTCATGAGAGCTGCTTGTGATTGGCTTTACAAGAACTGAGTTAAATTTATAAAAATAAGGGCCATTCCCCAATTGATAAATGATCAAAACATGAACAGTTTTCAGATGAAGTAATCAAAGCTATCTCTAGCGATATGAAATAAAATGGTCTAACTCACTTTGGATTGGAAAAATACAAATCAAAACAATCCTGAGGTATTACCTCATACTTCATAGAGTGACTAATATGACTGAAAAAGAAAATGACAAATGTTGGAGGAGATGTGGTGAAAATGAGACATTAATGCATTGTTGGTGGAGTTGTGATCTGATTCAACCATTCTGTACAGCAATTTGCCCAAAGGCTATAAAACCATGCATACCCTTTGAGCTAGCAATGCTACTACTTTGTCTGCATCCAAAGAGAGATTTTTTTAAAAAGAGGAAAAGGACCTATGTGTATAAAGATATTTATAGCAGCTCTTTTCTGGTAGCAAGGAATTGGAAAGTGGGAGATTCCCATAAACTGGGAAATAGTTAAACAAATTGTGTTATATGATTGTGATGGAGTATTATTGTGTTATAAGAAATGATGAACAGGATGTCCTCAGAAAAACCTGGAAAGACTTACAGAAGCTAATGCAAAGTAACATGTACTACGTACAAAGTAACAGCAATATTATAAGATGATCAGCTGTGAATGATGTCAATATTCTCAGCAACAGAAACATCCAAGACAGCTCTGATGGACTTATGATGAAAAATGTTGTCCATTCCCAGAGAAAGAACTGATTCTGTCTGAATACAGATTGGAGTATACATTTTTCTTGAAGTTTTTTTGTCTTTGCTTTCATAATATGTCTAATATGGAAATATGTTTTGCATGAGTACGCATGTATAACCTATATCAAATTGTTTGCCTTCTCAATGAGGGCAGTGAGGAGGGAGGAAGGGAGAAAATATGAACTCAAAGTTTTAAAAGTGAATGCTAAAAATTATTTTACATGTAATTGGGGAAAAATAAAATACTAAACACAATTTTAAAAAGACAAAAGAAAATTCTTCACTTTTTTAAAATTTTCTGCTGTATATTTCCTTCTCATTAGCTTACAGTTAGTCAAACAACCACTGATCACACACATACTTTAAGGCTATTTCCTAAGCACTATCTGTTTCACTCCTAAGTATTTGGTATACATTTCTCCACAAAACAGGATTCTCATCAAACTTTGGAAAACATGTTTACCTATAAAAATATCTGGATAACCTAGTCACTAATTAGGAAAGAAGTCAGTGAAGTAGAGAAAGATAAGTAATTTTATCCCTAAAAAGGATTCCATCTACCTTGAGAAAATCTCTTCTTTGTTCTTCAGGATCCTTGCTTGGAAATCTACTATAAATGTTTTTTAGAAAATTTCTATTAAATATATTTAAAACTTGTAAAGAATTTTAATAGCCAAGAATTATGGTTAGGTAACAATGTTATATAATATTACAAAATATTCTATCTGTGATGGATCTCCATTCCTCTCATCAATCCAGGTATCTCTGGAGGTAATTAAGACTTTTCAACCTTCAGATGATGCTTCAATGCTATATAAGAATTATTTTTATTATAATAAAAAGTTATCTCCAAATGAAAAGCAAGGCAAAAGTACAATCTAATTCCTCTTAAATGTTGGTTTTAAAGCAAAGACTCATTAAACTCTATCATATTAAATGAAAGTAACTGACCAAGTAATAAATTCCCATGGGATTACTGGTATCTTCTATATAAAAAGTGGTAACTCAACTTTTTGAGTTATTTCTTCTTTATCCATATGCCCATATGTCAGAAAGAACTGAACAATGGTGTACACAATTTATTAACAACTTCAGTTGAGCCAGTCACCAAATCGTTTGCTTATTTAATTCAATTATTTTCTCATACTGGAGAAAATTATATGTTTGCTTAGCTGTTTTTCACTTTCTACAAGGAAATTATAGGAAAGGAGATGTAGTTTTTAAACAAGAATTAAAGAAAAAATAACTCTAAGTAGAGTCAAGGGCTCTACTCCCTTTGAAACTGATCTTCACTAAATGAAGCTATATCAAGGGCTACAAATATAATTATTTTTACTATGAAAAGGAGAATCAGAAGAATGTAGTGTCATAAAAATCTAAGGAGGAGAGAGTATTCAGGTAAAGAGTGTGATCATATTACCAAATGCTGCCAAAAGGTAAAGGATAGGATTGGGGTGAAAGTCCCTTGGAGTTTCCATTTAAGAGATCACTAATAACTCCAAAGAAAGCAGTTTCTGTTAAATAAAGACCTCAGAAGTCAGATTGCAGAAGTTTTAGAGGAGAGGAAATGGAGGGACCTAGAGTAGAGAAATGTCTTAAGAAGTTTATTCATGAAGGGGAGGCTAGATCTAGCATAACAGCTAGGATGGATGGTTCAATTGAGTGAGAGTGTAACAATACTGGGATTTGAAGATCTTCCA
>CM053580.1:363243536-363258624 GCA_028627135.1 Pseudochirops cupreus
GTGCGTGAGGAGAGGAGGATCTTTGCCTGAGGTAGCCTGTCCTGTTTGAAGGCTTGAGGATGTGGGTGTTTACTACTTCGACCACATGTGCCAACTTCATCACTACTGGGTTGGCTTTGACTTTCTGGCTTTGGGACTCAGTTTTCTGGTATTTAAATGAATGCATTATCTATATTTCTTATGTAGAGAGCCTGTTCCATTTTGTGATTAATAACTATGTCAGCACATTTATAGTTACTGTAGGCATTGTGAATACTGCATTGCTGATACAGAGAGTTGAGGCAGCAGGCAAACAGACAGTAGATCGAAGAAGTTTGAATATTAGAGAGAGAGGGAGGATGATAGTGGGAATGATATGCTGGAGAAGAGGGCTGAAGATGGGATGTAGAGGGGCTTGTCTTGACAAGGTGATGGGTCATCCCTTCATATGAGGGAGAGAGTTGAGTAAGATATGAAATGTGAAGGGAAGAGGGAGTTATTAATGGTCTCATTTTTTTCTGTAAAGTGTGAAATAAGAGTATCAACTGAGAAGGTACAAGGAGTTAATAGTAGGTTAGTAGAAGGAGGCCTGTGGCAGGTTTAAGAAGAAATAAAAATGCTTGGAACCACCACTGTGGTGAGTAGGATAGTATTCATTTAGGGAAATTTAAAATGATTATTTAGTTTCAGCAAAGTCCCAGTTGATAATACATAACATAAATTTGTAGTGGACCAAGTCAAGACAATTTCATAATTTTCTCAAGCTCATTCAGTAGCACATAAACAGGAATGAAAGATCTAGATACTGGTTGTAATCAAAGTTGGAGTTTGGAAAGGATTGATCATCAGTAAGACAAGGGACGGGAGACTTGATGCCAGAGAATAATGTAGAGTAGTTCAAAGCTTATTCACCAGTTAATTTTCCAGGCCAATATGCTTACCTTTGGTCACCACTCCAATTTGTGTTGTTTCTCCTCTTAATATGCAAGCTCCTTGAGAGCATGGACTATCTATTCTTGTAGTAGTAGTAGTAGTAGTAGCAGTAGTAGTAGTAGTAGTAGTAGTAGTAGGTGGGGGTGATGGTAGTGATGGTGGTGGTGGTAGTAGTAGTAGTAGTAGGTGGTGGTGATGGTAGTGATGGTGGCAGTAGTAGTAGTAGTAGTAGGTGGTGGTGATGGTAGTGATGGCGGTGGTAGTAGTAGTAGTAGTAGTAGGTGGTAGTGATGGTAGTGATGGTGGTGGTAGTAGTAGTAGTAGTAGTAGTAGTAGCAGCAGCAGCAGCAGCAGCAGCAGCAGCAGTAATTTGTGTCCCCAGATTCCCAAGGCTTAGATCATAGATAAAGGCTGACTTTTTTTCAATCGTTCAGTCATTAATAGGCAGAGGAGAGGGACAGAGGTGGTGGTAGGAAATGTGTTATATTAAAAATGTTAATAATAATAATATCCAGTATTTGTAAAACCCTTTACAAATATTATCTCATTTTATCCTCAGAACAACCCTGGGAGTCCGTTGTTACTGTCATCCCAGTTTTACAATAAGGAACTGAAATAGTAGTTAAACAATTTTCCCAGGGTCACAACTTAAGTGTCTGAGGCAGGATGTGAACGTGGGTCTTCCTGACTCCAGGTCCAGGGCTCTATCCGTCGTACCACACAGCTGCCACTTACCACCGTTCTTTCTAACATCATAGCCACAGTCTCCCACCAAATCTATTAAAAGCCCTGTGTTCCCTTTAATTGGGGATCTTTGATGGGAAGAGATAAAAGCAGGCCTAAGACAGAGGGACTTCCTCTTTCAGGTTGACAATGAATTAGTTCATCCTTAACATCCTTTCTTACTCTCATAACTTATTTCTATGATTCTATTAATAAACTTTAAAGTAATCTGAAGAAGT
Organism: Pseudochirops cupreus; assembly: GCA_028627135.1. Lineage (NCBI taxonomy): Eukaryota > Metazoa > Chordata > Mammalia > Diprotodontia > Pseudocheiridae > Pseudochirops > Pseudochirops cupreus. The sequence continues at coordinate 363,245,411 of CM053580.1, forward strand.
CATGGCATTAGCAATGAGCATAATCCTTCTAGTATGATTTTTCTCTTGCTTATTTCCCAAGTGAATAATGCACACTCTTCTTATATTCGCTTTGAATTCCCAACCAGTGCTAAGAGTTATATGGACTGATTGCTACTATTATATCCATATTCTGTTATATGAATCTCATACCTTTTATAAAAGAAGTTGAACTGCTTTATGAACATGCATTAAAAATAAAAACAAATCCATATTAAGAAAAGATGAGTTGCATTTAACAGAAATACATTGGAGGCATGTTCTTTGTGATACCGTGTCTTTATAGAGACTTTCACTTTCAATATGAAGGGACAATCCAAACTATAGGTAATCCATGGATGGCAATGTGGAAGTAGTATAACATCATGGCTAGAGTAGTGAATGTAGAGACAAGAAGACCTGAGTTCAAATTCTGCTTTAAGTATCTACCTCTCATGTCTGTTGTAAAGATTGCATCCTTAAAGTTCTATAAGATATAAGCTATGTTTTTATTATCTTGTCTTTGACAGTAGTTGTAGGGGACCATGGTCAAGTTACTTAATCTTTTTGACTCTCAGTTTCCTAATCTGTAAACATGGGATAATAATATCTGTAGTCCCTACTTAACGTTAGAAAGTTCTAAGACACAACACAAGAGACATTCCATGAACTTAAAAAAAAAAAACAAAATTTTGGTAAGTATTTCAGTAAAGCTGGTTTCCTTTTTAATTTGATATATTTTGCTTTATGAATTTTAAAAATATTATTCTGAAACAGGTAGGTGTAACAGTGACTGGAGCCCTGTATCAAAAGTCAGGAAGACTTGTATTAAAATCTGACCTCAGACATTTACTAACTAATCAGCCTTAGACAAGTCACTTAACTTCTCTCTCCTCAGTTTCCCTAATTTGTAAAATGGAGATAATGATAGCACCTGCCTTTTGGGACTGTTATGAGAATTAAATGCAACAGGCAGAGCACTTTCCAAACCTTAAAGTGCTGTATAAATGCTACCAATTATTAATAGAAGGGGTCCATAGATTTCACTAAGTTGCTAAAATCAGCTGTCATACATACAAAGAAAGATCTAAAGACATAAAATATGTAAAGTACATTGGAAACCTTAAAGTACTAAATAAAATGTAGTCCCTGTAAAACTCTTTTAAAAAGAAAAATAAAACCCCTATGCCTAAACTTGAAATGACAGTTGCTTGAAAAGAAAAAAATGGACAAAATGATGAGACTGCACTTGGTGAGAAATCATTATTACACTTCTAATTGGCCCTAAGAAAAAGGTGAGTGAAATTCCTGAAGGACATTTTGGGGACATATTTTTATTTCTACATTCATTGAGGCACATCTGAGACATAAGGCTCTTTTCATTAGTTAAAAAAAGACTTCCAAGTGAAGTGCAAACCAGTAAGTTATGCTTAGTGGAACTCTCTCAGATAGCCCCCAGGCTTGGTCTCCATGCCCTTATTAGGAAATGCCTAATGGGATCCCTCCTCTCAGTCATGATTAAAGAGGCCTTACAAGTACAACTTTCAGCATCTGTCATGGTTTGGATTTGGATCTCTAAGCTTCAGGGTGAACACAATATTTTCCACAACCTGTCTCACTCATCTTCTCACATTTTTCTATTACCTACTTGGCCTAGGGCACAAACATAGAGTGTTTCCCACTTACATACTGTTTTCCCACTTAGAATATTTTCTCAAGGCTTTCAAAGATGTTTTAAGTGGGTTTCATGGTCTTCTGTGCCTCATAGGGATGTTTTAAAATTAACTTCTTTCCTACTAAGAAGATAAAAAAAAAGATTTCTTCATCCCCCCACTCAAAACTTCTTCTAATGCTTAAGCTCCCATATCTTGCTCTTATCACAGAATCTCAGTAGAAAACTTTCTCAATTTAGCTGAAGTTATTTATTCACAGCATGAAAAATCAATTGCTTCCAGAGAATGCAGAGTAGTTTATTTTCATGCTTTCTAAATTAAATTTCTCCAAAGTTAGTAGAATTATCAATGTCATCTTGCTTAAATGTATGGGTACTTTTAGTTCAGAAAACTAATATCAGTCACTCCAGCACTGATAAATGTGTATTGAGTACCAATACAGAAGAAGCACATTCCCTGTTCTCAAGGTAACACAGAACACAAAACCTTGACTGGAGCATCATTCTTCCTCTCTAATAATTGTTGCCTGAACTATTGTATTTCCTATGAAAGAAAAAAGCAAGAGGATTGCGGGGGGGGGGGGGGTAGATGTGTAGTCAGAAGTGTAATAACAATAATGAAAAATGTTTATATAGCATTTATTATATGGCAACACTGTGACAAGTGGCTTAAAATGACTATTTCGTTCATCTTTGCAACAACCCTAGGAGATAGGTGCTATTGTTATCCCCATTTTACAAATGTGGAAACTGAGGCAAACAGGAATTAAGCGACTTGCCAGGGTCACACAACTAGTAAAGTATCTGAGGACAGCAATCTCCCAATTGCACCACCTATCTGATCCCAAAACTAACCAACTGTATTTACAAAAAATAACACTCACTGGAGCTGTATTTCCCTGTAAAGATGATCCATTCCTGTGGGCAGGGACAGTTCACTTAACTACTATATCACAGCAAAATAAAGTATATCATATAAAACTTTTTTTAAATAGGTCATGCAATTTTTAATGAGCTGCTATTGATTGCCACTAAAAAAAATTTAAGTAATTAACAGGTATACAATTAATAAAGGAAGAATAGGTTATATTTACTGGCAGCAATGGCCCTATATATTCTACTTCCTTTTGAAAGTGTTACAAATTAAAATATTAACAACCTGTTAGGAAATCTTTATTTTTTGAAGAACAATCGGCATTGATTAATGTGCCAGGAATGATGCTAAGTACCAGAAATACACAAAGAGGCAAAAATAAAAGTCTCTGATCTCAAGGAGCATACAATCTGATAGAGATGTGACCTCCAAGAAAGTCCTGCTTCAAAGTTACATTGTGGTATAAAGGTTATTGTGGGTTTGAGAAGTCTGTGTCAGTAAGGCAGAGGCTTTAGCAGATCCAAGCAGACTGAAAAAGCTGTCCAGTGACAAACCATGTGTTGCCTTATGATCAGCCTATGTTCAGAAAAACTCACTAAAAAATTGGTGAATTTTTCAGCTGCTACAACTTACAAAACACTACCTACAAAGGCAAAGAGAAATTGCAATCTTTGTAATCTTAGGATCTTTAGCTGGAAGGGTCTTCAGGTGCCATCTAGTTCAAACTCCTCTTTTCGTAGATGAAGAAATTGAGATCTAGAGAGGCTAAGGGATTTACTCTACGTCACATAAGTGGTAAATGTCAGAGAGGAGATGTGAACCCAGGTCCTCTGATCACAGGCAGTGCTTGTTCTCTTCTGGTGAACAGCGAATGAAGTGCCTTCACTGACAAAATCATGGATCCTTAAAAAATTGAATTGCTGTATACGAAAGGGAAGGGTAGCAATGGTGCAGTGGATAAAGTGCCAAGTCTGGAGTCAGGAAGACTCATATTTGTGACTGCAAATCTGGCCTCAGAAACTTATTAACTATATGACCCTGGGTAAGTCACTTAATCCTGTTTGTTTTAGTTTCTCTTCTGCAAAATGAATTAGAGAAGGAAATGGCAAACCACTCCAGGATCCTTGCCAAGAAAACTTCAAATAGAGTCATGAAGAGATGGACACAACAGAGGACTCAACAACACCAAGAAAGTGAGACCTCTGTGTTTTCTGTTTTAATTTCAGTCTAGCACATAGGATACAAATTCATTCATTTTCTAGATACTTAATGATTAATTTATAATAGTTTTGAAGGCCAGCCACAGATTTTAAAATGTAGAATGTTTCAAATACTTTCCTTTAAAAAACAAAAAGAAAAAATTTTTACTTATTTGATGGCTTTAGACAAATTCATACATTTTCATTTTCATCATATTCTCTATACAAACTCAATTATCACTCCATGTTGAAACATTCAAATAAAAATCAAATGGATCAGCTAACATGTATTGAGGTCATTCTTTCCCTTGGTCAAAATTTTTTTTAGTGGCTTTGCATTGTGTCATTGAGGAAGAACATTCTCATTACTATTCAAAATGTATTCACCCATCATTTTACTCATGTAAAATTCTTGTTAGAGTGTGAATATTTTAACATGACTGTGTATTTACAGAAGACACACATGCATTTGATTATTTGATTTTACTCCTTGTTTGAAGAGAATATGTGTCAGAACCTGCATGGCTGTTCTTATTTTAGAGGTTCACAGAAAATTCTCTCACTCATAGAATAAAAGAATTTCAGATTTGTTAGGGACTTAACAGGCTATCTAGTCCAACTCTAACCTGAATAAAAATCTTCTTTATAAAACCTGACAATTATCCATTCAGGCTCTGCTTGAATAGCTCTTATGTGATATGATTTATTTTTATGGTTTGGGTTTTGTCTTCTTTGATCTGAACCTGCGGTTTTAGCAGTGTATGAAATTCCAAGTATGGCAGAAATTCTTTCCACCGGTGCTAATTGACAATTTTTCTACAATATATAATTTTAGAGAGATGACAACAGCACTGAAAAATTATGTTACTTGTCCACCAGTCACTTATCTGAACTTGTCTTCCTGACTTCAAGGTTGGTCCTCAAGCCACTGAACTCCTCTCGAGCAAGATAGAATTTGAAAATAATTTGAGGAAAACATTCTTGTTTTTTGTAGCTTCTTCACAAAACTTAACTTTGTTCTTAAAAATAATATGCATTTATTGGTGTCTTTTTAAACATTTCTAGAGGAGTCTGAGCTTTTGGTTCACATTTATTACTTATCCAACATATTGGCTTCACATTTCCTTGACTTTCACACTACAGATAACCTTCACTGAACTATAACCCCACCTTCACTCTATTTTGGCTATCTGCCAATACTTGCTTGAAACCATTCTCTATAAAATTTTGATAGTATCCCTTCTGACCTCAAGTCCCTTAAATCTCCACTTATTCTACTAATGCTGCCATCTAGCATTAGTAGCTGCAGGTCTGGTCCTGTTCAACAAAGAAGTGTCACACACGCTGACACCACTGAGTTGAAGTGTGAAAGAAAGGCCTAAGGTCTTTATTTGTCTCAGAGCATGGACATTCTTTTATTCTTGAGCTCTGTCAGCCTTTGCAGGCCATGCCAACTTGCTACAAGAAAAGTTAGATCCCTGTGAATTTATCAGAATTAGGTCTTGAGCACCTCTTCTAAGAAAATAAATTACTTTACTGACATTATTATATTTCAGTGTATACTAGTCAGGTGACCTTAGAATAAAGGAACTAACTTCCTATAATAATACATAGTCATGCTTGGATTTTTTTTTTACCCTTGACATAGAATAAAGACAATAAAAAGATACATAATAAAACTTCTCCTGAGTACACCACAGGGTCTATCAGACTCTGGAAGGTCCCATCTTGTATATCAATTGACTTCACCTAAGGAGTTCTGAGAATTAAATTCAGGAAATATGAAGAATCAAGCTTAAATGGGAGACTACATCATGAAACGGCAGCTAGATGGTACAATGAATAGAGTACCAGGTTTGAAATCAGGAAAACACAATTTCCTGAGTTCAAATCTCACCTCAGACACTTATTAGCTATGTGACCCTGTGCAAGTCACTTAACATGATTTACATCAGTTTCCTCATCTGTAAAATGAACTAGAGAAGGAAATGTCAAAACACTCCAGCAACTTTCCCAAGCCTCAAATGGAGTCATGAAGAGTCAGATAAAAGTGAAAAAAGACTGAGTAACAACATCATGTAATCCTAAGACATGAGCGCATCAAAGAACAAAGGACAGGAACAATAAACGAATTAAGCAAAAGAAAATGAAAACAATGAAACAATACACCAAATCTTATGGGATGAAACAAGAGATTTTAAACTTAAATTTATGACAACAATAGAGAGAAATAAGAGATAATGATTTAAATATTTAAATGAACAAAGTGGAAAATAGATACATTAATCATCCTCAAATAAATATAAAATGTAAAATCTGAAAATTAGTTGCAAAAATTTAAAACAATAAAGATCTTTTGAAGTGACAAATGAAAAAAAAAAACTATTTGTAAAAGAACAACAATTGGTTCAAATAAAACCAGAGGGAGGAAAGCAAAATTTACAAAATAAAAAATGAAAAGTAGAAGGTGACAAGTAAAAAAAAAATAAGTAAATTGCTAGAGACTATTAGGCCCATTTACCAAGAAAAGTAAAAAGCTAAAAAAAGGATGAATATTTATGATAACATAAGACACCAAAAATAATAGAACCAGAAGTGGAAAATCTGAACAAGCTTATCTAAGAAATAGAAATTAAGCTGACTATAAATAAGCCCTCAAATTTTTAAAAAAAGGCCTTAGATGAACCTACAAGTAAATCATGTCAAGCACTCAAAAGACAATAAATCCCTGAAGTACATAAATAACCTGCAAAAATAGAAAAAAAGACAGTCAGACACAATATAAAATAAAACTAGGACCCTAATGCCCCAAACCACAGAAGGAGAAAGCAGAAAAAGAAAACTATAGAAAAACTATAACAATAATGCCTATTGATGTGTAACTTAGCAAAATAGCAGCAAAAAGAGTACAGTAATAGGTGTGTATGTTATCATTCATTTTGAAAAGTTGGATGTATACCAGAAATGGAGAAATACCTAAATATTAGAAAAACTATAAACAAAATAGCTTATTAAAATAAAACAAATTATGTTAATATATGGAATGGTAATCATGTGCTTACATCAATGAATATAGAAAAATATAAAATGTATATTAAAATACTAAATAATATAAGAAAAATAAAATATCACATCATTTGATGAATATTTATCTAAACACAAGAGCATGATTTTTTAAAAGTACAATAAATCATTTTGATAAAATTGGTAGCAGAAAATGCTTATTATATATGTTCCTTATTATTATTTGGTATAGTTCCATAAATGCTGATGTTCACTTCAGTTGTGTTCTGCTCTTTGCTGCAACCCCATTTAAGGTTTTCTTGGCAAACATTTGGAGTCATTTCCCATTTCCTCTCCAGTTCGTTTTACAGAGAAGGAAACTGAAGCAAACAGGGTTAAGTGACTTACCCAGGGTCGCACTAGTAAATGTCTAAGGTCAGATCTGAACTCAGTAAGAAGAATCTTCCTGAATCCAGGTCCAGCATTCTATCCACAGCACCACCTAGCTGCTAACTATAAATGCCAGTTATAAAAAATATATTAAGAAAAAAGAATTTGAGAAAATAGATATAAGAAAAAATGAGGCAAACTGATCTCTATTTACAGTGATATGAGAATCATACAGATTCAATGAAGAAAATTAATTAAAATAATAACTACATTATGGTATCAGGATATAAAGTAAACTTGCAAAAATCTTACTGATAAAATCCAGAATAAAAAGAGAGAAAAGGACCAAGTCACTATGGAATTAATATGGTATAAGTAAACCTAGCCAAAACATTCAGGATTTATATGAATACTGCTACAGAATACACTTATAGCAATGGAAGAAGACTTAAATACCTAAATAGATATCCATTGGCCATGGCTGGGTCACACCAATATAATAAAAATGATGATATCTAAATTATTTACAGATTTAGTGCCATGTCAATCAACCTACTCAGAGATTATTTTATTGAAGTAGAAACATAGTAAAAATTCATCTGAAAGAACAAAAAGGCAAGAAGATAAAGTAAAAAAATTGTTTTATTTTGTTCTGTTTAATGAATGAAGAAAGCTTAGCATCACCAAATCTCAAACAATATTATAAATGAGTAATACTTAAAACCATTTGATATTAACTATAAAAGCTGATCAATGGAACAAATGATAAATTTTAATAAATACGACTAGGGCAATGGTTTCCTATTCAACTAGATCTGTTAGATATCTGAAAACAAATTTGTCAGAAATTAGGTTTAGACCAAAATTTTAAACAATTCCTCATAGTGAGTTCCAAAGAGATATGTGACCTACATGTAAATGATCCCATAATTTAGAGGTGGTGGGGAGTGCATCAATAAATCAAGATACCACTTACAGCTATAGATACAGTAAGAATTCTCAAACATATAGATAGAGGTGATCATAAAGAAGTATTTATTTTCAACTATGTAAAACCTAAAATTTTAAAATTTTTTAAAAGAAATGCAGTAAGACTAAGAAGAGAAACTATTGAGAAAAAAAATTTCCTGTTAAATATTTCTGACAAATATCTGAAATTCAAAATATACTAGGAATTAGATATTGATTGTCAGTCTGGACCACCCATAAGAAAATTGTTGTATGGATGTAGGTAGTCTGCCTGGACTATCCATAAGCTCAGAGGTCATAGTAGAAGTTTAAGAACTAGTGCCAGTGACCAAGCTTATTTATAATTCTTCGTAAGTTATTCGTGATCAAAGGATATAAGCAAACAGTTCTCAAGAGAAGAATAGAAAAGTATTGATTACCCTACGAAAGGATGCTTCAAACCATTAATAATAAGGTAAGTGTAAATGAAAGCAACCCTGAGGTTTTACATCACATTCAGCAAATTAACAAAGGTGACAAAGTAAGAAAATAGTTAATGTTAGATGGGTTGTGGAAGGACAGTCACTTTAATGCATTGTTAATGGAGCTACGAATTAGTACAACCATTCTGGAAAGCAATTTAGAGTTATGAAAACAAAGCTGCTAAGTGCCAGGGGCACGAAAAGAGAAAAAAGATAGTAGTACCTTCCTCCAAGGAGGTCGCAGTCTACTGGGCAATCCAACATGCATAAAAATACATACAAAGCAAGCTATAAACAAGGATAATTAGGAAATAATTAAAAGAGAAAAAGCACTAGAATTAAGAGGACTTGAGGAAGGTTTCCTTCAGAAGGTGAGATTTTGGGGAGGACTTAAATGGAACCAGGGAGGTCAGTAGTCAGAGTAGAGAAGAAAGAGCATTCCAGGCATGGGGGACAGCCAGAGAGGATGCCCAGAGACAATGGACTAGAGTGGGGAGAAACTAGAAGCAGGCAGAATCACCATCAGGCTATTAGAATAATCAACATGCAAGGTGATGGGGCCTGTACTATACTGGTGGCATTGTCAGCAGAGAATGGGGTGCATTCCATTATCCTTTGCTTCTGCTTTGCATTCCCAATCCTTTGCCCTCTCTTTGGTTTCTTTGCTGAAACTTGGATTAAAGTTTGTTTTTGTTTTTTCCCTATTCTGCTAATTATTTCTGCTGTGCAGACCTTGAATTTGCTCTCACAATTGTCAATTCTCCCTCAAACAACTCAGGAACAGTGGTTCCATGTCCTCAAAATCCAGAGGATCTTCTGCCTTATCAAGTATAGAATTGCTTCCTTTTTCTGGTACCTGTTTATGCTCAGTCTCTGAATTTTCTTCCTCATAAGATTTTACTAAATTCAGTCTTTTCCCCCTTCTTTTCTCATATTGCTAACTTTTTGACTTTTTTCTTTTGAAGTATCTCAAGCTCCTCCAATATTGAGCAATTGATGGTTCATCAGCCTAGATCTTTGCCTCAAATGACTGTTGCAGGGACAGAACTGGCTCCAGATATATGGTGGGCTCTTTCTCTCTCTCAGAAAAGTGCCACAAAACATCACTACCTCAACCACACACATATACACACATTGTTCTGTTCCCTATATTTCTATATTATCTGGCTAGGTGGGACAGATCACTGCTATATTGCTGTGTGAAATTTATCACTTAATTCATCTGTTTCAGATTCCCTATATGTAAGATGGGAATTGTACCAGCATCCATTTCCCAGGGTGATTGTGAGGAATAGCCTGGGAAATTCTCTGCCTTTTGGGGTTTTGATCCCCATGGCACTTGAAGGAAATGGAGTTAGGGTGTACAACTGAGCTCTTTTTCAAGCCCAGACACAAATCCTGTCCTCTTCCTTTGTTTTTTCCACTCTTCTGCACAGCCCTGTTGCATCAAAAATATTTCTGAGGTACTGGCTATTATTACTTCAGAAAATTTCTGCAATTTGGCACTTGAATCTCACTGGAAAAATGGATGAGGATCAGAATATGAGTTTGCATTCCAAAGTTTGGGTACATAAGTGAAGTGTTGTTGCTGGGAGTGTGGTAGGTCTTTGGGGATGGTATGCTGAATGAACTCATCAGGTATTTATTCATTTAAATTTTTTGTTTAACTGGGTTTTTGGTATCCTAGATGCTGGAGAAAGATGCTTTCTTTTCCTTCTGGCAAACAATTTCTATTTTGGAAAAGTTTGAGGGTTTGTAAGGATTTGAGGGGGTGAAAAAAAGCTAGTCCTTCATTTTCTTGATCATGTGACCCAAATGTCAAACAGTTTACATGAACTAATGCAAAGTGAAGTAAGCAAAACCAAGAAAATAATATAAGCAATGAACATAACAACATAATTAGGAGAAAACAATCACCACAAAACAATAAAAAAATGAATGCTGCATTACAAACAAGCTTGCAATTTCCCTTAACTCCTCTAGACAAATAGGAAAACCACTGGATTTGGATTCAGGAGACCTGAGTTTTGAATCTCTTCTCTTATTTACTCCCTATGTAACAGTTGGTCATTTAATTTCCCTGAGGTTTGCTTTCCTCACCTATTGAATGATCCTTAATATTCTTTCCATTTCTAAATCCTATAAATTCTCTATGATCTTACTCATATACTCTCTATTCCTTCCCTCAGTCAAAATGAAATATGTGGCCCTCTTTCCATAATAGCAAGCAAAGAAGCAGTTAACATCTTGTTTCAGCTATTTAATTATTTAGCACCTTATTTCAGTTTATGATTATATCAAGTCTTCTGTTAAGAAACAGAACTTGTGAACCCCTGTTGCTGATGCAACAGGAAGGGGTAGAACAGGGAGGAGCTTAATGACCATATATAAAGAGAAGCCCAGGCTGAGAGAGAGGAAAACTGGGAGGCAGAATGGCTTTGGTGCCAGTATTTTGTCTGTCTGTTTTGATGTTACTTTGTCAGACTCGTCTGCTGATAGAGGACATCGCTGTTGTTACAGATGCCCTGGGACCTTACTGATGGTTCAGAAGCCCTGAAAGAGGATTTTGTTGTTGTACATTTACAGAAGTCCTAGAGGAGGGTCTTACTGATGTTTTCAGAGGTCCTGGGACTATACTGATGATTTGTGTTGATTCCTCAGACCTTTCGGTGAGTCTATTGATTGCATAGGCAGATAGTGAATTAATGATGGTGCCAGCAATGTGTATAAATATTATTGTGGCTCTGTTAAGTTTTGTCTTCCCAGGAACAGAAACTGTGAAAGCCTTGAGGTGGACTGGACACTGTGACCTTCAATATGGAATAGAAACTGGACGAGGAACTGGACAAGGAGTTGGACAAGGAACTGGACAAGGATCTGAGAGCTGCCTGCCTTTGAAACCAGGTGACAGTTGGGTGGATTCGGGTAGGAGCTGGATCCATGGAAGAAGAACCATGGAATCTGAGAGCCAGCCTTGAGTCAAAATGAAAAGACCTCTCCTTGAGTATTTAATGCAAACTGAGAAGATCATGATGTACTGTGGCCTAGGGGTAGGAGTACTTTTTACTCTGTGTCCTATACTCTTCAGCGTGATTGAATTAAGGATGATTGGAAACTAATCTCCAATTAAGAAGAAAAAAGAGGTTTTTGACTGAGAGATTAAGACAATGTGACCAGGGGTAGAGAAATCTGACTTTTGTACTTTGTGTCCATTAAGGAGGCTTGCCTCCTTAAGGATGATTGAGTTAAGTTCTTACTGAATGACATTTTTTGCTTAAAACTATGTGACCACTTTGGTGAAAACTATGTAGTCATTTTAGTGATAATTTTGTTGTGTCGTAACATTGTGAATGCTATACTTTGGTTTCTGTGAATGTTTTGCTCTAATTTATTGCTGAATAAATAGAGAGTTCACTATACTATGTAATCAGAACCTTAAAGCTGTTCACAGCAGCAGTCCTCTGGAAAGCTGCTTGTGCTTGGCTTTACACTTTCTTACTGAGTATAATCATTCCACCTGTGCCTTTAATTCTATCTTTTCCAATCTTTAGGACTTTGCTTCTCAATCATCCAATCTCTTTCATGTATCCTCAATCTCTTCATTTATCCTGACTGCTTATTATTTCCCTTTCCTTCTGGGAAAGAATTTCTTATGATAGGGGTTCATTAAATTAAACAGTTAAATCTTTCTTTTCACTAACAGTTCACTGGAATCTAGAACTTACATATAATTATTTTTAAAAATATTGTAAAAAAGGGCTCCATAGGCTTCCTGAAAATGTACCATGAATAATAATAAGTAGCATTTTTATAAAACTTTCAGGTTTACAAAGAGTTATACAAATATTTTTCACATTTTATCCTCACAATAGCTCTGGGAGGGGCAGAGCCAAGATGGTGGAGTAGCAGCAGCAACATATCACAGCTCTCACACAGCCACCCGAAAATACCCATAAAACAGGACTCTAAACCAATCCTAGAACTCCAAAACACACACAAAGATAATTCCCACTAAAGTCAGCTTGGCTACGAGGAACCACATCGGCACTGCTAACGGAAACCAGCCTGCCCTGAAGCCACGGCTGTGCCCCAGGGGAGGCTGGACGCGGAGGAGCCTCTCAGGTGAGCGGATTAGCAGCAGCTGCAAGAGGGGATTGCGAAAGGGGGAGATAAGCAGTCTGGCGAAAGGCCTCCAGAGCGGAAAAGCAAAAGGCAGAGGTTTTGCACCCGCCTCCACGTTGTAGCTTCCCGCCTGCGGCCTGCAGACAGCAGGGGGACTTAGCGATTGTTCTAAGGCCAGTGCTCTCGCGTTGAGCGGCCTGGATCCAGATCGCCGTCTTGGGCCTCGGTCTTGGAGTCCTCATTGTCTAGTCAGCCGGAAGTAATTAGGAAGACTGCCAGCATCTTCCTGAGAGCTACGGCAGCCGGGAGGACCCCAGCGATTTGGGACAGAGCTTTCCTTCTGGAAGCAGAGCCCCACAGAGATTTTAAAAAAAAAATCACGGTCTGAAGAACCATGAGTAAGAATAAGCATAAGAAGCAAAGTAAGAACAGCTCCCAAACTCTTGATTCTTTCTTTGGGGAAAAGATCATGGGAGAGAGAGGGAGGAGGAGAGTGCAGCCAGAGCACCCCCACCAGGGGCCTCCAA
>CM053580.1:363259124-363269124 GCA_028627135.1 Pseudochirops cupreus
TGTTTTGGGGCGGTGGGTGGGGGAAAGACGGGGAGAAAATATGTAACTCAAAATCTTGTGGAAATGAATGATGCAAACTATAATAAAACTTAAATTTAAAAAAATAGCTCTGGGAAATGGGTGCTAATACAATTCTCACCTTACATATGGGAAAACTGAGGCAGATGAGTTAAGTGATACCTTAAGTCACAAAGCTCAGGCTAGGTTTGAACTCTTCCTGACTCCAGATACAGCGCCATATCTACTTTGCTACCCAAATGCTTTAAGTTATAAAAAGACTAAGAATCTCTGTTCTAGGTCCAAATCACACTTTTCATTAGCTTTGAGGATTCCTCAAGGTGACAGTGTACTCTTGGCTCCTCAGATTTTTCCTAGCAACATAGACTTCTCTTTTACAGTCAGCATACAGTGCAGCTACATAGTGTCGTGGTTAGTTCTACATGTTTCTTCTTTGTTTATAATGTCAGAAAGGGCAAGAATAATGTCTTCTTCAATTCAAGAAAAAATTATTTAATACCTCAAGAAACCTACATTACTCTAGAAGTTTATGATATGCTCCTCAATAAGTAAGAGGTCATCTGAGGAAAGAACCCTTTAACTACTGGGGGAAGTCCTCATAAAGGAGGCAGAACCCAAGATGAATCTCAAAGGAAGAAAAACATGTACAATGCTTTGCAAACCTTATTGTACTATGTAAATGTTAGGTAGTATTACAGTTGTCATTGATATGGAGAAGAGAAGGGAATAAATTCCACACATGGAAAATAGTTGCAAAAAGTGAAAATACAGGGAAGCTGGTGATGAACTGTTGAGTTCAAGGAATATCTAGTTGTCTCGCTTGGCTAGAACACAGAGCACAGTCAAAGGAATAGTATGAAATAAGGTTGGGAAGGAAAGTTGGAGTCATAAGCTATTTCATCTTTATATCTAAGAGTGGTTTATAAAGGCAGGCATTTAATAAATAGTTGTTGACATTAAATGAAATAGAACTAAATGGAATCTTATGCACAGATCTTCCCAGGGTGGAAATGGGGTTAGACTCAATTTTATAATGTGAGTACATGAGGATAGTTACACTGATTGTGAATATTGAGTTTTAACAGGATACCAATGTTGTTACCCAAAAGTTTTTCAGTGGCTATCAATGAACAATTAAGAAATACATAGGTTTTTTACCGGACTGTACTTTATGTGAAAGTGCTTTGTAAATTCTTAAGCTATATAGAAGTGTTTCATGATCATTGATAATAGTAATTATGACAAAATGACCTTGATCTAATCACTGCCTCTCTTATGGGCATAAGGAATCAAAAGGGACAAAAGTGTATCAAGAATTTACAAGTAATCAAATCAATAATATGGCAACTCCCTCAAGATACATAACACTAACCTATTTCACAAAATCCAAAACATAAAGCTATTAGGAACACATCAGCAAACATATATTTTGTGTCATACATTGTACTTTACTTTTTCGTATAAACATGCATCGAAGGGCACAGGACATAGTCTTAGTAATCATAATTGGTGAGTAGCACTGCTAATGAATATACTTGATAGAACGAAAAGATACTAGTCTGGACATGAAAGAATACACATGGTTTAATATGTGCACATTTTTGTATAAGTAGTTGAATGGTCTGTAAAAATTGCTGTCTTTATGTGTTAATATTAATACAGTGTACAGATCTATGGGCTTTAACGGTATGCTGAATTTACTTATCCCTATCCCCTACTATTATTCTTACCACACTGAGATGTAGTAGACCCAATTCACAACTAAGAAGATAGCTCATATGCATGGATCAAATGAAACCATCTAATTAGTATAACTGATACTTTTTTTTTCTAAACTTAATAAAGTTGATTTCACCATTCTGTTCTCATAGTTCTTCTCTTACATTTTACTAGACCAACAATGTCCAATACATTAACCATTGATCACTGTGATAAACCTGCCCCAGATCTCACATACTTTAATTCTCCCTACCATGATATACCAGCAGCAGAGATGAAAAAGGAAGAGCTAACACTGTCACATTAAATGCTGGACCAGATGATACTGTAGCAGAAATGATGAATAAAAGACTGGCAAAAATCAATATCATATTGGAAACCATTATATTGAAGCTATGCATACACAGCCTTCTCAATGTAAGGTTTATCCTTTCTTCATCTTTTTTCAAATTTGTATTTTCTTACTGATAGTGTATGCAGGATTGAATCTTATGTTGTTTTAATGGAATACCATTTAAATAGTTTCACAGTTAAGAAATACTGTTAACCCACAAAATACGTATAACAAAGGCAATTGTGCTTCAAGTCACTGTTGACCCACTGTAGTTCAATAATGCTAGGAGAAAAGGCTCACTGTCACACAAACACATGAACTATGTTGTTAAACAAAATAAAAGAATCCAGTTATTGTATATTAAAAAAATTTTAAATAGCAAAAGAGATTTATTCTGCAATTTACAAATTGCAAACCCTAGAAATAAAAGAATGTAGCTAACTTTTCTAAAAACAATTGTCTCTCCTAAGGGTTTGGCTATACCTCTATGATCATATAATTTTAATGTTGTTTTCTGAATTCCCTATGGCTGAATCAACCACAACATCATTGTATATTAAATTTTTTAACATAGAAATAAACATTGAGATTCTAAGCTTGATATAAAAGTCATGAAGGGACTGGAGGCAAGTTACAGGAAAAAAAACTGAGTTTAATAAAGAGATCAATATAGCTGAGCAGACACATCGCCAACTAATTCTCTGAGGCTTCTTGGAAAACTTGTCTCATCAAATTTTCCTGGAGTTTTCAGGGGGAGATTAGACGCTCCCTGAAGAAAAAATTCAAGCCCATAGTTTTCTTCCATTCAACCTATCTGTGGCTTCATTTGATTTTAATGCACATGCTATCTTTCTTTAGAAATAAAATGAGTTTAACTCTTAATTTAAAAAAAATCAAATATGAAATTGGTATAAAAAAGTTAACAGTAAATATCTGTAGATAAAGTGTCATGGTATAGTGAAGAGAACTGCACACAGAACTATGCCCAAGTCTCACTTCTAACACTTAATGGCTAAAGTGCCATTAGTCATTATTTTAACTCTCAGCATTCTAGGCCACTTCTTAATACTCTAAATTGTTGAGAAAGTCTAGATTTGCATTAGTAGAAGGAATTTCTTCATCTTACAGTTCCTTTTAGCAACCCATATCCTTAATGCTGTGAGAATTTACATTTCTAAGAAAATGTAGCAATTATTATAAATGTCAAAGGTTAATAACATTGTATGAAAGGAACACTTCTAGGTACATTTTAAGTATAACAGCTATACTTTACATCCACAAACATTAATAATAATAATTATTATTAGAACATTTACTTAGTGCCTACTATGGGGCTAGCACTGTGCTCGGTACTTTAAAATTATCTCTTTCAATACTCACAACAGTCTTGGGAAGTAGATGCTATTATTATGCCCATTTTATAGATGAAAAAAACTGAGGAAACAGGGTTAAATAACTTACCCAGAGCCATACAGCTAGTGACTAAAGTCAAATTTGAACCTGGATTTTCCTAACTCTAAGCCTTTTATTCTATACACTGAACCATTTAGTTGACAAAAATAAAAATCTTCAAAAATATATTTCACAATTCTGCCAGATTTTAGGGCAAATGCTGGGGTCATAACTTCTCATTAGAGCAGAATTTAATCCAAGAAAAATCTAAGTATTTTATACACTCATGTCCTGCCCAAAAAGGTATTCCATTTCAAAAAAAGTTAGACTAGATGATTGCTAATGCCCTTTCCTGTTTTAACATTCTGTGAGTCTGTGACTTTATTCAAATTATTTTTTAAAAAAACACTATCTACTTGTCATAACTACAACAGTACAGACAGCAAATAAACATGTGTGTATGTTCTACCAACATGTAGCAGCATCAGTTATTAAAGGCAAGAACATGTTTAGGAATGTAGCCAGGAAATTACCATGCCCCTAGGGTTAGATTTGTTTACTTTCATTTTGCCCCTAGTCTTTATTCACATGATGCTAGGTGGCAGAGAAGATAGAGTGCCAGACTTGGAGATAGGAAGATCAACTTTCCTGAATTCAAATCTGTCCTCAGACACTTACTAGCTGTGTGAACCTGGGCAGGTCACTTAACCCTGTTTGTCTCAGTTTCCTCATTTGCAAAATGAGCTGGAAAAGAAAATGGCAAGTCACTACATCTTTGCCAATAAAACTTCAAATGGGGTCATGAGTAGTCAGATATAACTGAACAACAACAATTTATTCACATGGGAGACAAAAAGAATTTTGAAGTTGGGAAGGGAGACACAGTGCCCAATCAGAGAAAGCCTCTGTTGGTTTGCTGGAAGTATAGCCTCTACGCAGATGTTTAATTGGTGTCACTTAACAAAGAAAAATTAATTATGGAAAGAAGGAAGGAAGGAAAGAAGGAAGGAAGGAAGGAAGGAAGAAAGGAAGAAAGGAAGGAAGGAAGGAAGAAAGGAAGGAAGGAAGGAAGGAAGGAACAAAAGTATAGGCTTGGTATTATAATTATCAATCTTTATCATATGTTCCTAAATGATTGTAAGCTCTATGAGGTTAAGAAATTCATCTTAACTAAAGTCTGTATCTCCTCAAGAGCCAAACACAATGTTGTGCAAATAGTAAATGCTTAAAGAAATTAAACAGTACAAATGAAAAAGCATTTATTAATTACTTATTATGTGCCAGCACCGTGCTTAGCACTGAAGATACAAATACAAAAAGTAAGACTGTCTTTTCCCACAATAACATTTCAATAGAAAAAAATCATGCATATTGGAATATGTTTGCCAGGGAGGGATGTTTTGAGTGGTCCTTTGTAACAAGTTGATATAGTCAAGCAAAAGAAATCCATACCCATCATCTATGTCCAAAATTGTATGTCTAATTATACATCTATAGTCTACTACTTCTATGTTAAGAGGTGGAAAGTGTTACTCAGTGTTCCCTCTAAAGATGTTGTGGATAGCCATGGCATTGATTAGATTTTTAAGGCTTTTACAGAAATTTTTCATAGTAGTATTATATTTAGCATCAATTGTTCTCCTGGACTTACTTATCTCACTTTGTATCACTTTGTAAAATTCTTTGTAGGTTTCTCTGATTCTAGCCCTTTCTCCATTTCATACAGTATTCCATTGCATTTTTATACCATAATTTCAGTGATTTTTTGGTACAGTTCCAAATTGTGTTTCAGTATTCAAGACTAGGGAACCTGTCCCCTTGAGGCTACCTGTGGCCCTCTAGGTACTCAAGTTGAGGCCCTTTGATTGAGTCAAAATTTTACAGAATAAATTTTTTTATTAAGGTGCTTTGTTCTGTGAAGTTTGGATTCAGTCAAAGAGTCAGACTGGAGGACCTAGAGGACCACATGTGACCTTGAGGCCACAGGTTCTCTATCCCTGGCCAATAGATGAACCATTAAAGCCAAACTAACAGAGCATTAGGATATCTATTCTTGTACACTCTTACCCAAAATTATCATTCTTCCTTTTTTTGCCAACTTTGCAATACAATGAGTATGAGACAGAAATTAAGAATTTCTTTAATTTGCATTTCACAAATGTATTTTTTTTCATATTACCATTGATAATTTACTTTTCTTTTTTTTTTTTTTTTGAGAACTGTCTATTCATATCCATTAACTATTTATCTATTAGCATCATGCCTGGTACATAGTATTTAAATAAATGTGTTTTGATTGACTATCTTATATTTCTATCCGTTTTCCCATACATCTTGTATATATGACCTTTATCAGAGAAACTTGCTCCAAAGATTCATTTCTCTGTTGATTATTTCCCCTATAATTTTAGCTACATTGTTTTTATTGGTGCAAAAGTTTTTGAATTTTATAAAATCCAAATCTTTCATTTCTTCTCCTATGTCCCTTTTTATTCCTGTTTGGTGAAGAATTCTTACCTTTATCCATAACTGCTAATGGTATCTCCTTCCTTGTTCCTCTAATTTCTTTATGATGTGACCTTTTCTATCTAGTTCAAGCATATTTTTGGAGCTTATTATGGTATGCAAAGTTTAATCCTGGACTAAACCTACTTTCTTTCAGAGTGCTTTCCAGATTTCCAAGAAACTTTTGTTATATAGTAAGTCCTTATCCTAGTACTTGATGTCTCTGAATTTTATCAAATCTTATGCTATTATTTTGGTTTATGTGCAATTCTATTCATAATCTGTTCCATTAATCAATTTACCTATTCTTTTTTTTAACTAAATAGCTTTGATGGTTACTGCTATATATTATAGTTTGAGATGTGTTCCTATTAACGACCCCTCTTCTCTTTTTCTTTTACTTCCATTCAAATTCTTGATTTTTTTCCTTCCAAATGAATTATTGTAACTTTTACTTTGAGCTCTATAAAGTAAAATTGGTAGTTTGGCATGGCACTAAGTAAACAGATAGTATTGTCATTTTATTCTATTGGCACTGCTTAATGACAAGCAAATAATCTCTCTCCAATTGTTTCTGTCTATATTTCTGTAAAGAATATTTTGTGGTTAAAGTCATGCAATTCCTGTGTGTCTTCATAGGTTGACTCCAAAATGTTTTATACATTCTGTATTTATTTTGAATGGAATTTCTCCTTGAATTTTTAAATGCTTGGTTTTGTTGGTAATTTAGAGAAAGAATAATTTGTCATTTTTAAAATATTTTACAAGTTTTTAAAAATTTAATTATGGTTGTATATATTATTTATTGTAGTTGTATCTTTAAATTTTTCTAAATAGACTATAATGTCAGCTTCAAACATGGTTCCACTGTCACTTAATTAAATATGTTCATCAATTTATTTTCATTTTCATATTGCTAGAGACATAGACAAATACAGAACTATATCAAACAAAAGTGGTGATTATGGACATGGTTGCTTTACCAATGATCTTTTTGAAAACACTTCTAACATCTTTTTTTAATTTCCAGATAATGCTAACAGGTACTTTTAGATAGATACAATGTAAGACATTAAAGAAAGATATTACTATAAACATTTTTCATCCAATGATATAACAATGAAAACAATAGTTTAAATTAAATGGAATATTTATAAAAATATAATCAGATTAATATAGATGATATAGATAAATAAACCCAATCTCAGAAAATAACCTGAATAAACCATAAACTCCCAAACCAAAAAGACAAAATTCAGTTTTCTTCATTCAAAAAATAGCTTATTTAATAGTTGTGTCAAAAAAAGTCAGCTCCTAATTTGAGTTATCAATTCAATTTGTTTTTGCTTTCAACATTGTTAATCCCTTCTTTGATTTTCAGAATTTCTATTTTTTGCACTTAACTAGTAATTTTCATTTCTTTCATTTCATTTGAATTTACAAAAATCATGTGTAATGCATTGGTGTAGTCTTTCTTTCTTTTTCAGTAACAGTGCTTACTCATTTAAGATTACTTGATGTCCTGTTAGGCTGTATCTCATAAGTATTGGTATGTTTTCTCATGGTTGTGCTTTTCTTTGAGGAGATTCTGTATTACTTTCACAATTGTTGCTCAAGTATTATTTAGGACTAAGTTATTTAACCTCAATTTGCACTTGAATCTTTTCATTAAAGGAAGTTTTAGGTTACATTTAACATTTCTGCTTATAAGCATTGATTCTTGAAGTTTTTGTGTGGAGGCCTACAGCCAATTTTTGTCATGATGTCAGGTACAGCTGAGAAATATGTATTTATTCAATTTCCATACAGTAAACATATGTTCATAGGATCATAGATTCAGAGTTTTAAAAGACCATAGAGGCCCTTGAATCTATCCCCTCACTTAATAGAAAAGGAAACTGGAACATAAGTATATCACTTGATCAAAGTCAAACGGTAAGCATCTGAAGCAGGATTTGAATCTAGGTTTTCTTGACTCCATGTCCAGTGTCATACCAACTACGCCACACTGCCTCCAAATCACTAGACAGTTATCATGTCTAACTTTTCTAAAGTTGCAATCTATCTTTAAATTCCTTGTATTTTTTTTATATTTGTCTAAATTTCAGAAATGTACATTATGTATCTGTTACAATTTTGGTGCCTATTTCTCCCTGGTGTTTTATTAAATTTTCATTTAAATTTCCAAATAGCATATCATTCAAAGTGTGTGTACTTGTGTGTGTATGTGTGTATGTGTGTGTGTGTGTGTGTGTGTGTGTGTGTGTGTGTGTGTGTGTAGAGATAGATACGGTATTAATATAATTTTATTGTCAATGGTGACTTTAATCATAGTATAAGGTTCTATTTATCTTTTTTTTTTTTAGTTTTCCAGAATATTGCTGCAGCCCCACATTTTTACTCTGTGTGAACCTTTTTTTAAAACATATTTATTCTTAACAATATGTTGTGGGATTCTGCCTTCCAAGTCATTCTCTCATCTTCTGTTTTATGAATGAATTCTTCTCATTCATATTCAGTTATGATTGTACAACTCTAAGGATGTATATGCTCTAAGGTTGCTTATCTGACTCAGACATCCTTGAGTCCTAGAACAAGGGCAAATCTCCCTGTCAGAATGTGAGAGGTGCTACTAAGTAGTTGAGAGTTATTCTCTAATACCATCAGCTTGAATCTCCACTAGTGTACTCTGTAAGATTATTAGTCAAGAATCTTTTTTAGTCATCCTTAAGCAACCTTTAGAAAGAGGTCCTCATCTGACCAAAAGACCCAGGATAAAGAGACTTAGGCCAACATCTCTCCTTCCCCTTCCAATGTTTCTTCCCTTAGGGTTTGTTGAAAAACTCCTTTTGCTAGATCCCTTCTTGCTGGGACTCCTTCATTTTATCTCACTCGACAATTTCACAAAGTACCCAGAGTGTATGATAAAATTCATTAACTAATTGACAAAGACTTTTTATCTGGTGTCATTTTACTTCATCCAAAGGATTTATGCCATGCTTAAGAAAAGAAATCAAATGGACCATGATAGCTGTGTTCAAGTATTTGAAAGACTGTTACCTGGAAGAGGGATTAGATTTGTTCTGTTTGCCCCTGGAGGGCAGAACCAAGAGCAATAGAAAGTTAATTTAGGCTTGATGCTAGAGAAAATTTCCTAAAAATTAGAGCTCTACAAAATTAGGATAAGCTGTTTCAAGAGAGAATAGTTCACTCTCCTTATAGATCTGCTAGTAGAGTCTGGATAACCATTTATCAGGTAGTTTATAAAGGAGATTTCTGTATTTGTGGCTGGGACTCAACGGCCACTGAGGTTCCTTTTAGCTCTCAAAATCTACGATTCTGTGATTGAGTGTAAAGAGATTACTGACACCAATGAAATCACAGAGTTTTGAAGTATAGTAGAAACAACATTACTTGAAACAAGCAGTCAATTAGATAATTTGGGTTTCAGTACCACTTTTGAAAGGAGGCCATTTGACTTACTTAAGAAAGTTATTTTACTTTTCTGTTCCTGATTTTCCAAATCATAAATTAAGGGCAGTAGAGTAGATTGGTTCTAAATCCCCTCACCTCTAATGCAATTTTCTATGATTCTTTGTCTCCATCTTTAGCAGATGGGAAGTTTGTCTTCCAAAAAAGATGTTTTTTTTTTCTCTTTTCTAAAAGTGGATACAAGTTAGATAATCCAGTGAAGTTCTACTGGATTTAGATATGACTGTTATGGAAATGCATTCTTAACGATGAGAACAATGATTCCAATCATTTGTCTCTAACAATAAGTGATGTGATCAGTTTTTTAGCTGCAAGAGGCCTTAGAAGTCAACTAGCATAAACTCTTTATTTTTTAGATACTTAAGCTGAACATTAGAGAGGAGAAATGATTTGACAAAGTTTATACACTTAGTAAATAACAGGGGAGAGGTCTGAACCCTGATACTCTGGCACCAGATCAAGCTTCTTTTCTACTGCTTCATTTTTCCCTTATGTTATTGGGTTTTGTTTTTTTTAATTAAGAGAATATATAGTCAGGTG
>CM053580.1:363274124-363294986 GCA_028627135.1 Pseudochirops cupreus
GAATTAAACATAGATTGCCTTTCTGAGGCCAAGTGGAAAATTCTCCATTAAAAGAAACCAGAAGAAAGTAAACCAAAATCATTTCTAATCTAGCTCCTCCCATCTATGTGTTATTTTACAGGATGTGAGCTATCATTTCAAGAAAATACACCACCTTTAAGGAAAGACGCAAAAAGAGACTCAGTAACACAAATTATAAAAATGAAAGGATAAACCAAATAAAAATTATTTTCAAACAGCAATACATGGACTCTCTGTCTCTCTCTCTCTGTATCTCTCTCTCTCTCTCTCCTCTCTCTGTCTTTCCATACACACACATACACACATATACACACAAAACACACACTTTTTTTTGTCCTTTTTAGAATACATTTATAAACAGAAGACTGAGCTCCATTCAATACAAATGGCTAATTTAACTCCCTGGAACCAAATGTTTGAAAGAATTTAGTGTTTACTAAATCTGCCAGTTCAATTGCCTGAAAAACATAATCCTCTTGGCAAAACTGCAAAAGGCCTTTCCAATGTCCTGCATTGGGATTTTGAAGGACCACCCTTCTTGCCCACTTGGAATAAGAATGTGACCCTCAATTAATTTTGCATGAGGAGTACTGAAAACTATCAGATAGCACTCAGTCGCAATTGACCTTGGTATAATTTAAACCACCAGATGAGAAGGCAATAAAAAGGCTTGGAATTTTAGTAGCCATTTCTTGAGCTACCCAATCCCCACATGCTATTTAATATAATTACATGTTATTCGGCAATAATGCAATTACACCTATCCTCTGAATGTCAGGACAGTGCCTTCCTGCACTGCCATCCTCCTACTCACTGATTGATGCCCAGGCTGAAACAAAAATCTCTGCAGCACTTAACACCTTAAAAATAACCACCTGATTCTACCAAAAAAATATGATTTACAAATGGGCTTTCTAGAGGATCATTTATTTAAAACTGATCTAGATTATCCTGTATCATAAATGACAATTGTTTAACTGCTCTTACTATACAAAAAGGGGAGGGGGGGAATAAAATATCATTCTGTATGATTATTCTGGAGAGCTGTAGAACTCTTCTGTATTTCTGTTGCCCAGGTTCCCTGAAGTGACACAGCTCTGAATTATAAGGTAAACAATATATGCCATAAATAAACCACAACATGGGGGTGGGAGGTGGGAACACGAATTAGCAAGGTATTTGCACATGCTACTGATGACAAGCTGTAATTTAAATATGGCTCCACTTGTTTCTGCCAGTTGGGTTGCACACTGTCACTGCTGATTTAAGAAATTAATTTGCCTGTTCTACTCACTTGGATTTCATTTTAACTATATAAAAACACATGACACATTAAGCGTTATTTTGTATGCACTGGGAAAGGGTAGAGACAAAAGATCACCACAGTTGTATGGCTCAAAAGAATTTGGATTCTACCTAACAATGGAAAAGACACATGCCTCTCTGGCATAACTTAGGAGGAAAAAACTTATTTTTTATTAAAAATAGTAAATTGATGAATATTGTGTTGCCAACTGGATTTTCATAATAATTTTTAGAAATATTTATCTGCATTGAACTCAAAAGAAATCAGCCTAGGATACACAAAGAAACATACAAATGAAGGAGGATGATCTGCTATTCAGTGTATGAGATGTAGAGCTGGATGAGCTAAAAAAAAATGAACCTATCAGGAGCTATATCTTGAACAAATATGAGTACAATGAGCTTGTCTTAGAAATGAATGCGGAAGAAGATGGGCCAAATTTTGACAGCAACATTGTGAAGCTCTTTTGAGGATTCCAAGATGTTCCCTGAAATAAAAACCCATCTTTTCATCACCGGCATTTTTCCACAAATGCCACATAGTTTTCATTATGGAATAATGTCTATAGAATCAATATTTCCGTTTACCCAAAAGACAGTGAAGAAACATATAGCCAATAGTACCTTACATGTAAAATGTGACATAAAAATATGATAAAGATATAATCAGAAAAAAAGACAAACTGGTCATGTAGTAATAATAGCATTTATACCATGCTTAAAATGCTTCAAATTGCTTTATGTCAGCTCATTCTTATCCTCACAACAGTTCTATGAGAAGTGCATTCATTGTTCTTATTTTACAGATAAGGAAACTGGGTCAGAGAGAGGTAAAATCATTTGCCCTGAGTAAATCAGAGAGTAAGTGTCTGAGATCAAATTTGAACTCGGGTCTTTCTGACTCCATGATCAATATTCTATCCTCTACACCATCCAGAAATAGTATCGATGGATGGTCCACATGTTGCATAGGCATTCATTAGAAAATGGCCTATATTATTTTGAATAAATAGTCTTTATAAGATTTATGAAAGAAATGGGATAATAATCACACAGAGTGAGAAGTAATTAACAAGTTGTAATCTATCTTGATACAGGTATCAATAAATTGAGATCTTTTGAAGTACAAGAAATAAAAGAGTATTATTATTTAATTCAAGAGGATAAAGAATATGACTGATGTCTTAGTTAATACCTACAAACTAGTGCTAAAATGGATCAAGAACTTAACAGATCATGCCTACTCTGATACTTCTGTTCTGAACCTTTGGTTTGTTAATTTCACTGATAGATATTATCTGGTAAGGAACTATTAGAACATCTCAGTGGGACTTGTTTGAGCCTTGGTAGAGTAATTATTGTTCTTATATTTTTTGTCATTACAAGGGACTATTGTTACTTTCTAGCACATCTTTTTGACAAACTATGGACCAAAAGAAGGACCACTAAATGGGAAAAAAAAAAAAAAGTTTAAGCCGAAAAAAGACCAGTTGATGGGCACTAGCAATGACAGACAAAATTTGAAATTATGCAGATGACATTATGAATAGGAATGATCCTCATTTGCAAATAATGTCCAAGTATTGATTTAATATTTGAAACAACAATTTGTGAAGATGATCTACCAAAGTTTGGAAGAGTCGAGATATTTGTTGGTAGAGGATGTTGAAATAAAATTGGAGCCAAACTCTGTGGCACTCTGTTCTTTTACTCCCAAATGAACCACAGACTCTTTCCCCTCATACTGCTGAGTGGTTTGCATCATCTAGATCAGTGGCTCTCAACCTTCCTAAGGCCATGACCCTTTAATACAGTTCCTCATGTTGTGGTGACACCTAACCATAAAATTATTTTTGTTGCTACTTCATAACTGTAATTTTGCTACTGTTATGAGTCTATCTGATATGCAAGATATATTTTCATTGTTACAAATTGAACATAACCCACAGGTTGAGAACTGTTGGTCTAGATATTCTCTTCTCCATCTACTCTTTCTCCATATGATGTGAAAAAGTTGGAGATTACTATTCCCAATTGATGGCATTTTTATGGGCATGTTTTGTAAAATTTTCTTCAGCTTCATGTATACCATGCATATGTTTTAAAGAATGATTGGTTACCTTTATTTAATGTCATAAGGTTTAAAAAGTGCTTTGCATATGCTTTCTCATTTAAACTGTACAACAACCTTGCAAATACCTGAAATACCGGTATTATCTCCATTTTAAAGGTAAAGATAATGAAGCTCTGAGGGGTTAAGTGATTTGCTTATGGTCACAAAATTCCCAAGTGCTAGAAGTGGGACTTGAAATGAGGTCTTCCAAGTCAGGGATTCTATGCACAACATCACAGTCTTTCTACCAGTATCCTCCTCCAATGATTCATTATCATAGCATGGTGCCTGTATGCTATGACAGTAGAGTGCAAAGCATAATTTTACGAAACCAAAAAGGCTACAAATACATTTCTGTTAAGATATGTTTGCAGAACACTAGCCTAAAGGTGAAAGAGATTCCTCATTGCTAGTTTAGTATATGTCTGTGTGAGGAGGGAGGGAGGTGAACTGAGAGAGGTGTATTTGTTTATATAACTCATATAGACTATCTACCAAAGCACAGAAATATCAGCATCTGCACTGGTGGAAAGAGTATCCACACACAAAAAAATCCTACATCTTTGATGTACTGAAGTAAGTGATGGATACAGCATAGATTGCAACACATTATTATATAAACGCCCCTTTCGACTGACCTTCCACACAAGATTCCAACAGAAGGATAGCTACTTAGATATGCTAGGGAATTTGATAACCATAGTGTTGCCTCCAACAACACTACGCTATAAAAAGTATATAATGTACCAAGAAAAGGTTTAGAGAAGGTAATTTAAATGAGGAAAAATCTAATTTGAAATGGGAAGGGGAGAGCAAAATTGGAAGGTGATCCTCTCAAATAGGAGAAGACAAAAAAAAAGCCTCCTATCAAACATTCCTTAGGATCCTATGTTGACAACAGCAGACTAGTTAGGTTTAGATGGGCCATGGTTCTGCCTCAGTTTGTCAGTTCCATTATGTTCCCAGGTTTCCAGAGCTTTCAGTGCTTATCACCATGGCGACAGAGATTAGATAATCTTACTTAATAAGCACATAAAGAAATCTAGTAATTTGGCTTACACAAGATGTTTCCAAAATCAATGAGCACAAGAACCTTCCCTCATTTTACAGAAACACTTTCTTCATATATACATATAGATAGATAGATGGATAGATAGATAGATAGACAGACAGATAGATATACACACACACACACACACATATATATATGTATGTATAGCTGTGTGCATATGTATGTGTGTGTATTAAATCAGATTTTATGGGTCAAATTAAACATATGACAAATAACCAAACAATATTCCCTTTTGTTATTATTACAATGGTTTTGAATTTTACTGTCTTTGTGAAATAGCTGTAACTAATCTTAGAGGAAGGGTTTATGCATAGAATATTCTAGAAGCTTAGAGAACATGTTATTTTCAATGGATTTGTGCAACTCAACTAAAATTGTTAAGAATATCTGTTATGGCTGAAACACTTTACAAACTCAACTATTGCTCCAAATAAAACAGAGCCAGTCACTGCAATTCAACAGGAAAGTGCCTGTTCTCAAAAAAGCATTAGAGCCTATTTTATTTGTACAATGCACTAATTCAGGACTTCTCAGTCTAGGTAAATTCAAAGACCTTTTTACTATAAGGAAGTTGTATATGAAACCTATACTCTTGATATTCCCTAGTGAAAAGACTTCAATCACATTACTTTCGAATGGAAATAAAATTTCCACAGAAGTCCTACATATTCCTGAATCCAAGCTGGCCATCTGCAGGGAGAGAGGAATTTCACTTTATTGGGGAATGTGAGAAAAGAAATAGTGTATATGAAAAATAATGCTGACTCCTCTCACATTTATGCCTCTCAGAGATAAACCATCTGAAACGATAAAAATATTTTAGTTGTATAGCGCTTTAAAAAAGCAATCCAGTTGCTACTGGACTGCTGACAGACACTGAAAAGAACAGAATGCAAGGATTTCCAACCCAGCTGTTCAAAAGAGAAAATAAAATAGAGACTGTGTACCTAGGGGGAAACCAATCAACCATTTGCAGTCAAAGTGGCCAAAGGAGCCAAACAACGAATTAGAATAACAACAGAATAAATTAAACAATTGTTTGAATTAACATAACCATCCAATTGTGTGTGTGTGTGTGTGTGTGTGTGTGTGTGTGTGTTATTTTTAACATGGAGACACAGTTTTCGTTATATCAGTCATGGAGAGAAAAATAACAAAAGACTCTTGAAAAGTCATATTTTGAAAATTGGCTATGATTTGAAAATGGAAATGCTAGATGTAGTCTGGATATATTAGAGATTGGATCAACAGTGAAAATGAAATATGATACAATAGCAGAATAATTAGAAACTTAATGAATACATATATTATGTCAAGGAGTAGGAATATCAATCAAAGTGATAGCAACCTTTCTCATGTTACAGGTAAAATGTACAACATTACTTTCATCCAAAAAAATTCCATTTTTATCTACTAATGATAATTGGAAAACTCAAATATTTTCTTCTTTTCCTTTTTAATTTTTTTTTGATGGATTGCAGATAATTAACTACTTTAGGGTAGTAACTATTATCTTTTTTACCTTATCTATAGCACCTAGCACAGTATCAGGCACATAGTAGGTACTTAATAAAATGCTTGCTGAATTCAATTCAATTTGTTGTCAAACACTAAATCTAGGCCCCTTCATTAATTTAAAAAATAATCCTCATAAATGCATGATGTTTCAGAAGGTGGGGTAGAAATTAACCAGTGAAAACTGTGAAGTGTACATTGTTGAAAGATGCCCACTTGTAGCATCATTTTTTAAATAATAGTTCATGGATTAGTTTAGATTCAAATCATTATTGCATGAATCTGGGGCCAAGTGGTTAAAATTGACTCTAGAAATGAAGAAATGTTAGGTATATGAATAACTCCTAGAAGTGTGTTATCTAGTTCAAAATTTTAATTGAGCATTTGTTGAGATTACTAATTGAACACAGAACTAGAAGGCATAATCTTTGCCCTCAAAGACTTAGTTAGGAAGGTCAAACATGCATACATAAATAGACTTCCCGTGACCTATCTCTTCTTTCCTTTATAACCAAACTGCTAGAAAGGCTTCTTTGTACATATCGAACACATCTTCTTGCTTCCTGTTCACTTCTTTTTTTTCCCATTCACTTCTTAATCCCTTTCTCCCTAACTTAACTGAAACTTCTCTCTAAGGTACCCACACTACTCTCTCTTAGTTCTTCTCTTCCCTTTTCTTGCTCAGGTTCCTTTGCCGAATCTTCATCATTTTAAAGTCAACTAAGTATGGATGTCAACAAAGGCTCTATACTAGGAACACTTTTCTTTATATATTCTCACCATTGGTGGTCTCATAATCTCCCTTAACTTCAACGATCACTCCTGTGCAAATGATTTTTGAAATCACTATATCCAACACTAATTTCCTTTTGAACTCCAGTTCTATGTTGCAAACTAGATAATGACTTGATTGCACCATGAGCAACTCAAATATGAGATATCTAAAATGGAATTCACTACATTTTCCCCAAAAAAATAACCCTTCTCCAAGATTTCCTACTTCCTGAGAGCACCATGATTCTTCCACACTTACAACCATAGAATCACCCTTAATTCTTCTCTCCTGCTTAAATCACAAATCTTATCTGTTGCCAAGTTTGTAGATTCTACCTCCACGATATCTCTCATTTCTAACTTTTTCTCTCCACTCACATGCCCCATGTTCTAGTTTATAATCTTATTATCTCTTGCATGCACTATTTAAATAGGCTTTTTAAATAAGAGATATAGTCTTGGAAAACTGGACTACATTGTACGGTGTCACTTTATGGAAACTACACTAAGTCACTTTAAGTACTACTCCCCAGTTTCTGTAGAAGGAGGAGGAGGAAAAAAGGACTTAAGGTGAAAAGAAGAAGGAAATTTTAGCGGTGTTTTAAAGAAATTTAGATTTCTTTTTTTTCTTTTGTTGGGGGGGGTATATTTTTATTTTTTGGTTTACATCATTGATTTTCACAAGATTTTGAGTTACAGATTTTCTCCTTATCTTTCCCCTACCCACCACCCCAAAATAGCAATCCCACTGTATGCCCCCTCCCTCAGTCTGCTCTCTCCTATATCCTCCCCCATCACCCTTCTGACTTTCTAGTAGGGTAAGATGGATCTCCCTATCCCAGTGCCTGTATATCTTATTTCCCAGTTGCACATAAATAATAATTTATATAGATATATAGTCATTTGATTTGAGAACTTTAAATTCTAGATTCTTTCCATTCCTCCTCTGTCACCCACCCACTGGAAAGTCAGACAATTCAATACAGGCTGTACATGTGTAGTTATGCAGAACATCACAATGAACATATTGTGTAACACTGACTATATTTCCCTCCTTCCTATCCCACCCCCCCCCCCCGCCCTGGTCTATTTTCTACTTTGTCCCTGTCCCTTTTTCTGAAGTGTGTGCTTCTAACATCCCTCTCCCTCCCACCTTGCCCTCCCTTCCATCCTCCCCCTCTCATCCTCATACCCCCTACTTTCCTGTACGGCAAGATACCCACTTTAGAGTGTATGTCATTCCCTCCCTAAGCCAAATTCAATGAGAATAAGGGTGACCCATTCCCTTTTGTCTTCTCATTCGTGCCCTCCATTATAACAGTTATCCCTTGCCTCTTCTATAGGAGATGATTAACCCCATTCTGTCTCTCCCTGTTTCCTCTCATTCTATTCCTCTCCCACCTTTTAATTACACCTCTTAAAATATCATCCCTTCCTATTCAATTGATCCTGTGCCCTCTGTCTACATACACATAAATACCTGCACTCACATGTGTATTCATATGCATATATACCCTCCTATATAGACATATGTGTATGTATATATGTATATACATATATATATGTATATATATATAGACACACACACATTTATATTCAATTCACCTATCCTCATATTGAGAAAAGTTTCACAAGTTACAATTCTCATTTTTCCATGTTGGCATGTAAATAGTTCAAATTTGATAAGTTCCTTATGATTTCTTTTCTATATTTACCTTCTCATGCTTCTTGTATTTGAATGTCAAATTTTCTGTTCAGTTTTGGTTTTTTCCTCAAGAATGCTTGGAAGTCCTCCATCTCATTGAATAACCATATTTTCCCCTGAAGAAATTTACATCTCTTAAAATGAGGTCAGAGTTTCATATTAGGTAAAGAAATTTAGGGAAACCAGGGGTGAGAATAAATTGTCTATGGAGAGCTAAAGGGAAAAAATGGAGAATTCCTGAAAAGGAAGAGTGGAATGCTATGCATAGATAAGCTGGATGCTTGTCCTCTAAGATATAGGTCCTTTAGGTCATAGAACCTAACAATTAACAAGCAATCATCAATAAGGGTCAGACAAAGAAGAGAAAATGAGTACTGACTGCTTACTCCTCAGGGCTACTTGGATTATTATTCATTGGCCCAATAGCAAGAGTTAAAGAGTCTATGATCTTCCTGGGGCAAACATCTGAGACAGAGAACATCCAAAGGTTTGGGGAAAAAAAAATAGAAAACTAGTTTCCATTTCCAGTAAATTGTATGGACACAAATTATACTGATAATAGGAAGTTAGAAAGTACTACTACTAAATATTACAAAGTCTTAAATAATAGATTGAAAATTTTATGATTCTATGAAGTCAACCAATAAGCATTCACTAAGTGTCCCCCAGTGGCAGGAATTTTGTCAGGCAATGGGGACACAAGGAGAATAATGGGATAGTTCTTGTCCTCAAGGAGTTTTCATCTCATGGGGGATATGAGAACACATAATTTTATATAAAATGTTTGAACATGCAAGGTAGAATGAATGAACAGAAGTGATGTATAATAAGACTGGAAAGTTATAATGGTGCTGGGTTGTAGAGGGCTCTAAAATACAAACAAGTTTTTTGCTTTGTTTTGTTTTGGTGTGATCTTATAGGTAGTGGCATTAATTGAATAGAGGAATAGAAGAAAGAAAGTGACATGGTCAGATGTACAAGTTAGGAAAACCATTTTGGCAGCTGTGAGCAAGTTTTAGTAGATGGGGGAGAAGCTACTACAACACTCCAGGTAAGGCCATGTGTGTGGAGAAAAGCAGAGAGATGTGGTGGTAGAAATAGCTTAATCTGCCAACTAACTAGAGATATGGGTGAGCAACTAAGAATAATGTTGATGAGAATGAGATTACAAACTTACACAAATAGAAGGAAGGTAGTAGCTTCAACAGAAATAGGAAAATTTGGAAGAGGGGAGGATTTGGGGGAATCTAATGACTTTTGTGGGGCAAGTTGAGTTTGATAAGCCAATGGAACACCCAGGTCAAAATGTAAAAATTGCAGTATTGGAGTTCAAATGAGAGATAAAGGCTGGTTTTATAAATCTAGGGGAGTGATCAGCATAGAAATGGTTGTTTAACACACATAAGCCAATCAGATCTTCAAGTGAAGTGGTATACAGAGAAAAGAAAATGGGTCCACAGCAAAGCTTTGGGGTCCATTGATACTTAGGGTATATGATATCAATCTTTGAAGACAAAGTAAAAGATACTGTGAAGCACTGATCAGCGAGATAGTATTTGAAACAAGTCTGTTAATATTTTGTTTATTTTAGGGAGTTTAGGATCATGAAAAGAATTTTGCAATTGTCCAACAGGAATGCAACCTACTCTCATCTTCCTGTTCAGTTCTCAGCTCAGCTCCATGTCTATTTTCTGTAATATCTTTTCAAGAAGGTCAAGTAGAGTAAAAAGTCAAAGATGACTTCTAGGTGGCAAATCTAGGTGACTGAAACAATTTTTCTGCCTGCAGCAGCAGTAGGAATGTAAAAAGTGATAGGCTGAAAAGAAAAGATTATGAAATCCGTATTGAACATGTCAAGTTTTAGATACTTATAGAATATCCAAAATAAGGTAATGCATAGAAAGGATTCTGCAAAACTTAAAATGTGATATGAAAAAGTTTCTTAACATCATCACCACCCATCACCATCACCAACCTTACCATCATTACTGTTAAGATTTCTAGTAGGCAATTATAGATTTAGGCCTGGATGGAACTCTGGCTACAGAGAAAGACCATATATGTGCAAACTGGAGTCATATAAATGAAGATGATAATCAAACCCATGGATCTTGATGAGACCACTGAAGAGAAGGCCCAAGACATTACCGTGGATTATATGTTTCTTCACATATAATACTCTATAACCTATCTTCACATATTTTCACAGGCTGTCTACCATACTTAGAATACCCATGCCCTCCTAAGCCAACTCTTAAAATACTAGCTTCCCTCAAATCTCAATTCAAGCATCATCAGAAAAGATATGTTGCCCTTCTCACCCATCAGCTGCCATTTTCTTCCTCCAAAACACATAGTTACATATGTGTGTATGCGTTTTCTACCTTAATATAAGTTCCTTACAAAGATTTTCATTTGTGACTTTGCTTAGCATGATACCTGGTACATGTTAATATAAATAAATATTTGTTTATTGATCCTACAAAGGAAACTGAGAACTCAACAATTTAACAAATACTTATTCAACCAAGTTCATGTACTTACTGTGGGAGTCCACCAAGGTTCTCTAACCGGACCTTTATTCTCTTCTTCCTCTATACTATTTCACTTGATAATGAGAATCTGTTCCCTTGGCTGCAATTAGCTTCTCTATGCTAATGATTCCCACATCTACCTAGGACAACAAGGTGGTATAGTGAATAAAGCCCTGGGTTTGGAGTCTCAAAGATCTGAATTCAAATATGACCTCAGACACTAGTTGTGTGACCCTGAACAAGTCACTTAACCTCCATTTCAGTTCCCTCCTCTGTAAAATGGGGAAAACAGTAACATCTATCTCCCAGGGTTCTCGTGAAGGTCAAATGAGAGAAGAATTGTAAGGCATCTGGCATATAGTAGGTATTATGTAAATGTTAGCTATTATTAGTAGTAATTATCTATTTATCCACTCCTAAACTCTCATCTGCCTCCATTCTTATGGAGACTTCTTATTAAACTTCCTACTAAACATATCAAACTATATGTCCTACAGATTCCTCCAGTTCAGCATGTATAAAACTATACTCATCTTTCCCTTCAAGATCTCTACACTTCATAATTTTCCTATTACTGTTGAGGGCATCATCATGTTCCAAGTCATGCAGGCTTGAAACCTTGGTTCATTCTTGTTACTTATTATCTTTCACCCCCTATATCCAGCCTCTCGCCAAGTTGTGTTAATCTTACCTTTGTAACATTTCTCATGTATCCTCTTTTTTCTCCTTTTTTTCTGCTCCTACTCTGGTGCAAACTCTCATCAAGTCATGTCTGGACTATAACTGCACTTTAACATCTTGTTAGTCTCCCTGCTTCAGGCTCTCCCTACTCCAGTCCATCCTCCACTCAGCTGTAAGTTGCTTTTCCTAAAATATTTTGTTGTTAGTTGTCTCTGACTCTTTATGACTCCATGGACCATATCCATCATGGAGTTTTCTAGGCAAAGATACTGAAGTGGCTTGCCATTTCCTTCTCCAGTGGATTAAGGCTAACAGAGGTTAAGTGATTTGCCCAGGACAATACAGCTAATAAGTACCTGAGGTCAAATTTGAACTCAGGTTTTCCTGATTCTAGGCTTATCACTCTATCCACTGAGCTACCTAGTCATCTCCCGAAGTATAGCTCTTATCATTTTACCCTTTTTTTCTATAAAGTCCAGGGACTCCTTATCACCTCCAACATCAAATATAAAATTCTTTGGCATTTAAAGCCTTTCATTACCTTGCCCATTCCCACCTTTCCATTCTTCTTATACCTTACTGCCTGACCCCTCTCCATACCTAGAAACTCTTCAATCCAGTGACACTGCCCTTTGCTGTTTCTCAAATAAAATGTTCCTTCAACTCTGAACATTATCCCTGACTCTTTCATGCCTAGAATTCTCTCCACCTTCATCTCTGCTTCCTGATTTCCCTGGCTCCCTTCAAACTTAAGCTAAAGTCCTGCCTACTGCAAGAAGTATGTCCTGGTTCTTATTTACTTTAATGTTTTCCAGCTAAGTTTATCTCTGGTTTATCCTGTGTATATTTTGTTTTTATATACTTGTTTGCACATTGTTGTTCTGGCCTATGAGTTTCATAAGATCAGGGCCTGTTTTTGCCTTTCTTTATGTTCTTAAAATTTTGCATAGTGTCTGGAATTTTGTAGGTGGTTAATAAATGCTCATTGACTTGATGTGATTTAACTGCTTAACTATCAGCAGGGAGATAGTGAGATTTTTCACTGACCAAAACCATGAACTATATTAAGTGGAAGGACACATGATAAAGGTACAAATATGAGCAGAAAGATGGAGATAATGTCATTACTTTTTTTAAAGTTTCTATTCTTGTGTATTTCCATTTTGCAGGCCAATAAGAGAAGATCTTAAGATCTTGATACTTAAAGTAAGTTTCTTTGCCCCAGACTTCACATGGCTCATATAGCTTTTGTTTTTGTTTTGTCTAGCTTTTAGTTTTTTCACAGTTCCACAAAGTGTCTTGGGAGACATATGATCCTCTTTAGGGCTTAAGTGGAAGTTATAAGGAATCTTCTAACCATACATGAGATAGTTCGTCGGAGAATATGGACTTCAAATCAACACCAGATACATCCAGTTTAAAGAACAGATTTTATCTTAGCCTGGTGCACTCTAATTGGTTTTTCTAGTTATCCTATGCTAAATGTGGTGGGCCATAGCCCCAGTACCTATCAATTTTAAAAGTTTAAACTTTTCTCCTCAGGGAGAAGTTGTCTTGTCACCATGACTGTAGCTGGGAGTAGACCACCAATAGGTAGTTCTGAAGAGCTAAAATTCAGTAAGATGGTAGGAGAGAGCAGCTCAAAGACCAGAAATGCCTAGAAGACAACAGGATACTTAAAGGAAAGCAGAGATAATGCATCTAACAAAAATGGTGTGACATCAGGCAGAGAAAATGCCTGGCACAAAGACGATAGCCATAGACAATACAATATACCCAGTGGAAAACAGAGATAACACACTGTGCAGTGGGGGAATGTTAAGACTGAAGGTTTGATTTGTCCTTGGTTATATATGCATCTTGGTTAAAATTCTCCTATTATATAATTTTCATGCTGTTCCCTGGCCAAATGCATGCCTATCATGTGCTTCTTCACAAATGTTCCTTCTTGTTTCATGTGTTCTCTATCTATGTCTTTCCTGTAACTTCTCTGTTCTTTGAATTTCTTCTCTGCCCCAGTGGTGGTTTGATAACCTGTGGGATAAGCATGCCCTATGTATAAATTTAGAGAGTGATCTTTGACATTGTACTCTCTATGTTGTACTATTAAGCATCTCTTCTTAAATTAATATGTCTATCACAACCAATAGTTAACCAGTTTAGCCAATTTAACCAGCTGGTTAAAGCAAACACACCAATGTGGGCTCAGAAGTTTTGATTTTGAATGGGTTCTGATCAAAAGTATGTGATCTGCGGTAAATTTTCTTGTGATTCATATATAAGGTACTCCAGGTCGTACATATGTGCAAAGTACTGTGCTAGTCACTGGGAACAAAAAGATTTTTAAAAAAACTAAATATATACCATCAAAGTGTCTATTTTTTATTAAGGAATATTTAGTTAGATGGGACAGTGAACTGAATGTTGGGCCGGGAGTCAGAAAGACATACATCTAAGTTTGGCCTCAGACACTTACTAGCTGTGTGACCCTAGGCAAGTCACTTAACTTTTGCTTGCCCCTGTTTCCTCAACTGAAAAAACTGGGATAATAATACAACACCTACCTACCTCCCAGGGTTGTTGTGAGGATTAAGTGAGATAATATTTAAAATGCCTGGCACATAGTAAAAGCTAAATAAAATGCTAACTTTAAAAAAATTAAGTTAAATTCAAGATATTTTCTGGAGAGAAAGACTGTGGGAGTTGGGGAAGAGAGAACAGAACCAATGCTCTTTCTACTATGCCTCATTATTTAGTTGTCTTTTGTTATTAAGACCAATTACCTACTTAATACTCAGGAAGGCCCTTAATAAATGTTCATTGAATGAATGAATAAATGAATGAATAAATAGGAAAGTACCCTTAATTAAATGACATACCTCCTCCTGCCAATACCTTCAGCATTTTTTTCCACCCCAGTGCTATTCTTACTCCAGTGGATGGCAATAACCCCAGGCATAGGCCTTTCAAGGAACAATTTGCATTCATGAGAGATGCCAACTAATTCAATCCTATTTTAAGGACAACAAATACTTTGAAAGCAGTATGGTCTAAGGATAAATTGGCATGCCAGAAATCAAGATACTTAGATTGCAATTCTTCCTGAAGATTGGCCTAATATGAATTTTTTTAAAAAATTTAACCTTCCCTGTTGACTTGGACTTCCTGTTTATATAATGGGGAAAAAAATGGACCTTTTTCATGATATTATATATCATGTAGATTAACTAGTTGGATTTTTGTTTTTATTTTTCAAACCATTGTTTTGATGTCATATACATCCGAGGGATCTCATACAGTTACCTGAATAATGCAAGTGATGCCATGGATTAAATAAGAATACTATGTGTTCTTATAGTATGATTGGCATGGTCAAACAACGCAGGGGTGGTGGGGGTACAAGAGGAGAAGGGCTGATCAAGGTCATGTCCACCATCTGATGACTCTGCTGCATCATCAAATCAAGTTACTTATGGAAAACACATATTACATTCCCCAAAGGGTGAAGCTTCAAGCAGGAAACTGTACCAGTTTGACAGTAATTTTGTCAAAAACCCTTTGTGACATTGTGCCTTCTGATGCCTAGACAGATTTTCTTGCCTTAAGATATCCACATAAGCTTCAACTTTCCATTGTTGTATACTCAGATAATCCTGAGAAGCTCTAGTTCTTGACACGATCTGGCCTTTGGTTTACACTCTATTTTAAATCATGGCTCAGACATTGTTCTACTTTTCCAAGCAACTACTTCATCTCAAGCCTGCTAATTGCCCTATCACTAGCACGTGTTAACCCCTTGGGACAAAGTCCACAGAGATAAAGAAAGCTGTGTAAAAGGTATGTGCAAAAGTTATGGAGGCTGCTGGTTAGAATAATCAATTATCTCGTAATATTCAGATGAGTAGTTAAGACTAAACCTTAAACAACTAGTAAAACATATGAATGTATCCGGTATATATTTTTCATATTCTAGGCATTGTTCAGAATGACTGGGCTGCTCAGATTCTGACACCATTGTAGAAATCAAGAAACTCCCAACACAAAGAAATGCACTCCACAAATAGGTTCTAATCAGGCTAGGAAAGCTTTCACCCAGATCTATGAATAGACCATTCTAGAAGTTGCCAGAATTGTAGAATCTTTATGAGATACCACCGAAGGG
Source organism: Pseudochirops cupreus (assembly GCA_028627135.1). NCBI lineage: Eukaryota > Metazoa > Chordata > Mammalia > Diprotodontia > Pseudocheiridae > Pseudochirops > Pseudochirops cupreus. The sequence goes on from CM053580.1 coordinate 363,290,007, forward strand.
CATGCCAACATTCAATGGACAGATGAGAAAAGATCTGTATGCCAAGGTGTAAGAGAAAATCACAATGCCAGGAGCAATGACAAAGAGGATAAAAGTGTCAGGCACCTAAAAAAAAAATTGGTGACTGCCAAGGCAGTAAGGGAAAAATACTGAATGCCTAGGGCACTAGAAACAAATGAACAAACAAACAATTCATCCTTGTCAAGAGGCCAAACCAGACACACTCAGTCACACAGGCTCTGGCCAAATCAACAAGCAAGAGGTAGGACCTCATGGGAGGTTTGATGATCCTGGTCACAGAAAATGGTCAAGCAGTAAGAAATGTATCTATAAAACAGAGAAAGTAGGAAGAAGCTAAAAATAGAAAAGATTCAAAATGAGCCAAATAGAATTTACCTGCTACCTCCAAGGTGTCTGACCTATTCTTCTTCATCACTATCATACTGGGGGACAAAGCCCATGGCTGTTTTAGTTACAACAACATTAGCATATGAGAGTAGACAGGGAAACTGTCAGCCATCAATTCCCAAGGAATAATCTGTCACTTGGAAGCTAAATAGGCACCTTAGAAGAAATTGTCAAATGCTCATGTGATTATGGATATTAAATGAATATGTAGTACTTCCCACCTGTCTCTAAAGAACTCCAAGTAATTTCTAATTATTCATTGACTCAAACTATTATGTTAAGCTGGTTTGAGAGAAATGTCCTACCTATGGCCCTGCCAAAGGTCCATTGAGCAAACTAAGATAAAGATATCTAGATGGGTCATAAGATAGGGGAGTAGCATAGATAGGAATGTCATGAGATTCTTCAAGGTAGGAATACAAGGGGAAAATTATTTTATTGTAGAAAATTACGGAAGTCACAGCACCTGAATTCAGCTGCAAAATGCTAATCAAATGGCCTTTCCTTTTTAGATATGATTTTTTTTTAATTTGAAAAGAATTCACCTATTTCTATTTTCTCCCCACACTGTAGTTCAATAAATATTTGCCAGTTCTAACAATCACCTTTGCATGGGACAATTAACATCAAATCTTATCATTTCAAAGCTTCAAAAGAAATTAAATTTTAGAGAATAAGTTCAATGAAATAAATACAAAATAAAATAGATAATAGAAAGCATGCTTGCCATTTTAAAATATTTGGTTTCAGTTTTCTATGCAAAGGAAGTAGTGATTGGAGGAGACTAGCAGGAAAAGTAACTAGCATGTTTCTCCTTTATATCCTTCTAGTTACTTTAGCACATGGATTTTCACATCCTTTCGCATTGTATACTACCTTCAGGCACATTTAGCAGAGTAATTCTTCTTCTCCTTACACATCTCATTATCCACTAATGCTACAACACTAGCACCAGCATTGTCTATCATCTTCAGACCATTGGGGAAAACAGAAATGGCCTCAGCCTTTCCTTGATTTTACGTTACTGTTGTGAATTGTTCAGAAACTCAATAAATGTCCAATGTGCTTTAGTGTGACATCTAACCTTGCAAGAGAAGGCAGACTCATCCATGTGACATCTCTTTGGAAAGATTCAGTCCTTTCTCACGACAACATACTAGGCATTCCTTCTCAGGACAGACACACAAAACCATTTTGTTTTTTGATCCTATGTTAAAAATATATCATTAGAGGAAAATGGATGTCTTCCCTGAAAAAATGCTCATACGTAAATTTTATGCCATACTTTTACAATCTAGATTTCAGTTTGGTCAAGCCCGTGTGTTTCCGATATTTTTCTGTAAAGTCTTCTGGCACTGTTCTTGAAAAAGAATCAAAATTGCACACCTTTGAAAAATCCCTCTGATTTTAATTATTGTTATTTTCATTTTTTATGGTGCCTTCATGTTATAAGTTAAAGGGAAAAATAAATAAAAGTCTAGTAGTGAATGGACAGGAATAGGTTATTGCATATTATTTAGCTTACATCATGTAGAAATGGGGCTGCATAATGAATAGAGCTAGTCTTGGTGCCAGAAACACATGGTTTCAAATCTTGCTTCAGACACTTATTATCTGTGTGACCCTGTGTGACCCTGAGCATCTTATTTTGCCTCTCTTAGTCTCAGGCAAGAAAGACAATAAATTAAAAATAGACTGTAATCTGTTTCAAATGAAGGGAATTCTCACACAAAGATCCATGTCTTTTAACTTGTGCTATTCATGAAAAGTATTAGTTTAGTTTAAAGGAGCACAAAGATTTATCATAGAGGCAAAATAGGGAATTGTACAAATGTGTACTCACTGTGGGAACTGCAACACACATTAAGCATCGGTGTCACTGAGCGATTGGCAACATGGAAAAAAGGATAATGGTGAATTGACTCTGTGTGTGTCTGTACACACATGTGTTGCAGGTATGAGGCAGGGAAGGGAAGAAAATATGTGGAGTTTGATCAAATTCCAACAAAATCATACTTAACAGTCACTCCAATATCAATAAAGACACATTCATTACAAATTATTGCCATGGGGATACTTAAAGTGAAAAGTATTAGTGTGACCAAATGACTTACAAGAAAACTAGAGCAGAGAAATTCAGTAATTCAATATAAGAATGTCCTTTAAAAAAAATCACAAGAAGAGGGTGGACCCAAAAGGGTGGAGTACAGGCATTAATCCAGTTAACTCTTTGTACACTGCCCTCCAAACAACTTTAAAAATAACTCCTCAAATGAACTGCTAGAAGGGCAGAGTCAACAAAGTCATGGTGAGACATTTTTTCCATCTAAAACAGCTTTGGAGGTTGACAGGAGAGGTCTATGACACCATGATGGGAGTCAACCCAGAGCACTACAGCCACAGTGACAGGAGGCTGCCACAACAGCAGCAACAACAGCTTTGGAAACTCTCAGTCCAGAGATGGTAACAGGGTCAGACAACTGGTCAGAAAGAGATTTTGGGGAACCCTTTGTTGGCACGAGGTGCAGCTGCCCAGAATTGCCACTCTGTTGCCCATACATAGTTCTGGGATGCAGTTTCAGGGCAAAGAGACTGTTCACAAGGGAGTGGGGGCCCTAGTCACAATTCTAAGGTAGAGAGAAGAGCTAGCAGTTGTAGCTACAGGGGAACAGGGAACCTGGTAACAATTCTAGGGCTAATAGAATTGCCAATACTTGCAGCTCTTGGGAAAAGATCAGAGTACAGACCAGGGGAATAGTGACTACACATCTCCCTGGATCACACCAGTTTTGAAGTACTAAAAAATTGCAGACCTCCAGTACTAGCACTGAAATAGCAGCAGCATGAAAAACCCTGAAATCTGGAACAATGCATCTCTACCTACAAGGGAACAGAGCCCGTAAAGATCAAAGTCAAGAAATAGGCTAGAAAAATGGACAGACACAAAAATAAATCAAACTTGACCACAAAAAGCTATTACAATGACAGGGAAGACCAAGACATAGACTGAGAATAAAATGATATAAAAGCAGCTACAGGCAAAGCATCAAAAAAAAAAAGTACTAATTGGATGCAAGTCTAACAAGAATTCCTTGAAGAACCCAATTGTATGCACATAAATTTGACAATCTTAGTGAAATAGATGAATATTTATGAAAATATAAGTTGCCCAGACTAACTGAAGAGGAAGTAAATTACTTAAATAACCCTATGTCAGAAAAAGAAATTGAACAAGCTATCAGAGAACTCCCTAGGAAAAAATCCCCAGGGCCAGATGGATTTACTACTGAATTCTATCAAACATTTAAAGATCAATTGATCCCAATACTCTACAAATTATTTGGGAATATTGGTGAGGAAGGAGTACTACCAAATTCTTTTTAGGACACAAATATGGCACTGATACCTAAATCAAGAAGAGACAAAACAGAGAAAGAAAATTATAGACCAATCTCCCTCATGAATATGGATGCAAAAATTTTAAATAAAATATTAGCAAAAAGACTACAGCAATTTATCACAAGAATAATACATTTTGATCCGGTTGGATTTATTCCAGGAATGCGAGGATGGTTCAGTATAGGAAAACCATCAGTATCATTGATCACATAAACAATAAAACTAGCAGAAACCATGTGATTATCTCAATAGATGCGGAAAAACTTTTGACAAAATACAACATTCATTCCTATTAAAAACACTAGAAAGTATAGGAATAAATGGAGTTTTCCTTAGAATAATAGGTAGCATCTACTTAAAGCCATCAGCAAGTATTACATGCAACAGGGATAAACTAGAAGCATTTCCAATAAGATCAGGAGTGAAACAAGGATGTCCACTATCACCCGTCTTATTCAATCTGTTACTAGAAATGTTAGCAATAGCAATTAGAGAAGAAAAAGGAATCAAATTAGGCAAAGAAGAGACTAAGCTATCACTCTTTGCAGAATATGATGATATGCTCGGAGAATCCCAGAGAATCAAGTAACAATAAATAAATTTAGCAATAAATAAATTTAGGAAAGTTGCAGGATATAAAATAAACCCACATAAATCCTCAGCATTCCTGTATATATCCAACGAAGTCCAACAGCAAGAGATAGTAAGAGAAACCCCATTTAAAGTGACTGTAGACATTATGAAATATTTGGGAATCTACCTGCCAAAACAAATCCAGTACCTTTATGAACACAAATACAAAACACTTTTCACACAAATAAAATCATATCTAACTAATTGGAAAAACATCAGTTGCTCATGGCTGGGTTGAGCTAATATAATAAAAATGACAATTTTACTTAAATTAAATTGTATATTTAGTGCCATACCAATCAATCTACCAAAAAATTACTTTATAGAACTAGAAAAAATAGTGACAAAATTCATTTGGAAGAACAAAAAGTCCAGAATATCAAGGCAATTAATGAAAAGAAATGCTAGGGAAGGTGGCCTAGCCGTATCAGATTTTAATCTGTATTATAAAGCAGCAGTCATCAAAAGTGCTTGGTACTGGCTAAGGAATAGAGTAGTGGATCAATGGAATAGATTGGGTACAAAAGTAGTCAATGATTA
>CM053580.1:363295486-363314447 GCA_028627135.1 Pseudochirops cupreus
CTTCCCTTATTTCTCTTCCCAATTTTTCTTCCACTTCCCCTATTTGGTTTTGAAAGTCTTTCTTCAGCTCATCTCTAGCTTTAAGGCATTCTTCATGTTTATTGGAGGCCCCTGGTGGGGGTGCTCTGGCTGTGCTCTCCTCCTCCCTGTCTCTCCCATGATCTTTCTTTACCCCAAAGAAGGTATCAAGGGTTTGGAAGCTGTTCTTGCTTTGCTTCTTATGCTTATTCTTACTCATGGTTCTTCAGACCGTGATTTTTTTTTTTAAATCTCTCTGGGGCTCTGCTTCCAGAAGAGAAAGCTCTGTCCCAAATCGCTGGGGTCCTCCCAGCTGCCGTAGCTCTTAGGGAGAGGCTGGGAACTCTTCCTATATACTTCTAGCTGACTGGATAGCGAGGACTCCAAGACCGAGGCCCAAGACGGTGATCCGTCCAGGCCACCCAACGTGAGAGCTCTGGCCTGAGAACAGTCGCTCAGTCCCCCTGCTGCCCTCAGGCCGCGGGTGGGAAGCTGCAACACCAAGGCGGGTGCAAAACCTCTGTCTTTCTCTTTTCTGCTCTGGAGACCTTCTGGCCAGACTGCTTATCTCCCCCTTTCACAATTCCCATTCACAGCTGCTGCTAATCCGCTCCCCTGAAGCTCCTCAGCTCCTCAGCTCCTCTCGTCCAGCCGCCCCCGGGGCACAGCCGCGGCTTCAGGCCAGGCTGGTTTCAGTTCGCAGTGCTGATATGGTTCCTTGTAGCTGAGCTGAGTTTAGTGGGAAGTATCTTTGTATGCATTTTGGAGTTCTAGGATTGGTTTAGAGTCCTATTTTATGGGTATTTTGGGGTGGCTATGTGAGAGCTGCAATATGTTGCTGCTGCTATGCCGCCATCTTGGCTCCGCCCTCACTTTGCTGAGCTCTTAACCCAAACCTGGAAGTTGCCTTTGCTTGGTGTTACACCTGCCTGGATACTCTCGCTCTTGCTAAGAAGTGGATTGCTTTCCTGTACTCTAGGCCCCATTGCAAGGTACTTGTCACTTGCTACTGCAATTCTCCAGTGTAATCTATAAAACTGCCTAGACTTCTTTCTACAATCTGTTATCTGAATGTCCTACAATGACTTAAGGAGCTCAGAATCATGGAACGTTAAAGCCGTAAAAGACATCAGAGTTTATCTACTCTAACCAATTAATTAATCTTATCTGTAACATTCTTGACAGGTGTTTATTCAGCTTGCAATTGAATTTATTGTATTTCTTGGTCTTTGGAGATACCCCTTGTTGCCCAACAATGAAAGATCATTTGTCTCCTTCGATTTTTACTATTGTCTTTTGTCATACTCTTTTGATATCCCAACCACCTGTCATGACTACCTCCTCTGGTTCACTGCTAAGACCTTACTGAATAACTATCCAGAGGACCTAGCAGTACCTTATATGACCAATCCTGATATTGATGCATTTTAGTAATCATTACAAAGATATGGATAAGAGTAGTGGAATTAGGAATAGTTGGATAGAGAATGCAAAGAGTTGGTCCACATTCTTCCCTTTAGGAATCCTATCTAATTTTAGATCAGGAAGATGATGCCATGATTTCCAAATGAATTGGTTTTAAATAAGGGAGGGCTGGGCAGTCATTAGCCTCACTTTCTCCTGTGGAGCCATCTGGGTCAAGCAGCAATATATAAATCAGGACGACTGGAGATGACCCCTGACAGGTGAGAAGAGAGGCAATGATGGAAGAGGAACTGTGCTCTAGAGAAGGAATTGCACCTTGCCTTTTGAAGAAAGGAGATTTTTCTTTCTTTCCCCCTCTGTCACTGGCCAGGGTGTTTTGTAGTGGAACTCCTTAACCAGTACAAGAAGCTATATGCTATAGGAGTACAGAAACTGTAGATAGTAGGAGCAAGGAGCAAAGTATAGGAATATGCCCAGCAGAAATGCTGTAGAGAGGGAGCAACATGACACTATCAGAAGAGAAAAGATATCAGGACTCTGCAACAGCAGATGTGTGAGATACCTTGGCCATATGTGTTCCCTAAGTGGATGCCTCTCTAGTAATGTGATATTTTTGTGTGTTGACTCTTCCTACTCACATTGTGTGTCTTCATTGGAAAGGGAAATCTCAGGTTTATGGGAGGATGTTTTGCAACTACTGTTCTTATCTCACTAAATGATGCAAGGAAAACATACTCTTCTTCATGAGCCACTCACACTAATGGGGGTTCATGAGCTGTAGGTTTAGGAGTAAGTTATCTTGTTTTTGCCTTTTTTTTGAGGGGCAATTAGGGTTAAGTGACTTGCCCAAGGTCACATGACTAGTAAGTGTTAAGTGTCTGAGGCCTGATTTGAACTCAGGTCCTCCTGACTCCAGGGCCAGTGCTCTATTCACTGCGCCACCTAGCCACCGCCAGAGTAATTTATCTTAAATCTTGGGTTGTTATATCCCTAAGTACCCAAATTATAAGGGTAACAAAGGGTGGGATGCCCCAGAAGGGGAATTAAACAGAAAAGGAAATTGTGAAATGACTTTCCAAGGTCACAGAGCTAATAAATGGTAATGCTTGGATTCAGACCTATATCCCTTGACTCCAAATGCAGGGCTAAGATTTACTTAGACATGAACTGAGAAAGACCTGTGTTCAAATCCCACCTCTGACCCTAGCTGTGTGATCCTGAGAAAGTCATCTCAGCTTCTTCATTTATGAAATGGGTTTATACCATGCTACCTATCTCACAGAGTTGTAAGCAAAGCTTATTATCTAACTTAACATGCTGTATAAATATTAGTTATTACAAGTAATAATAAAAAGCAAAATAATAACATATTTATATATAGCAATTTTTGAGGTTTCTGACTACATCAAGCTCTGGATCTGACTTCAAGTCTAGTGTCCTAGACACTGCTCTACTTAGGTGCCTCAGATAGCATCTTTTTTCAAAAAGAGATTAGGTGCTTTTTAGATGCTTTATCAGACTTATGACTTCACAATGGATACTTCAATCCAAGCCTGTCTATGGGGATGTCTTGCCCATGGTATCCTATAAATATCCCCTGAATATGGGGAGGGGTGTGGGAAGGCAGGAGTATGCTCAGTATGGTGGGGTAATCTTTTAGATCTCCTTGTGTCATTAGAATATCAGTGAAATGTGAACTTCTTATTGTTTATCTTTCATTCTTTGATATGACAGACCAATATTTTTTAATCATACATTGTTTTGATGACTTTTGATATTGTATACCTTTGTGAGTCACAGAATACCATAATCTTCAAATAATTAAATTTAGTGGCTACAAAAATGGCAATTGAGAGGTACGTGGTGGATATGAGTACACTGCAACATATTACCAAACAACAATTGCAAAGGAAGCAATTGATAGCATAGAATTTTTTGAAAAAGGACTATACACTCTTTTCTTAGTTTGATGACACTTATAGGTGTCATTTTTCCTTTTCCCATCACCTTAAGTTATGATAGTGTGTTACTGACATCCTTCTCATGATAATTTCCTTCCTGAAGATGACTGATACATGTGAAGCATCGCTTCCAAAGTTAAGGGGCACTCATTACTCTTCTTGAGATGTTCTTGGAATATCATGTTTAAAATATATTTGGAAAAGACATTTCTATCTAAATTAATCTATTTATTCATTGTTATGCCAATCAAACTATCAAAAATTATTTTATAGAGCTAGAAAAAAAAATTCATCTGGAGTAACAAAGGCTCAAGAATATCAAGGAATCAATAAAAGTGCAAAAGAAGTTGGTCTAGCTGTACTACAACTATATTATAAAGTGGCAATTATAAAAATAATCTTGTACTGGCTAAGAAATAGAGTGGTGGATCAGTGGAATAGATTAGGTACAAATTACATTATAGTAAATGACCATAGTAATCCAGTATATGTTAAACTCAAAGATCCAAGCTTTTGAAAAAAAAACAAAAACAACTCATTATTTGACAAAAAAAAACTGCTAGGAAAACTGGAAAACAGTATGGTAGAAACTAGTTATAGACCAATATCTCACACCATATACTAAGATAAGGTCCAAATAGGCACAAGATTTACATATCAAGGATGATACCATAAGGAAATTGAGAGAGCACAGAATAGTTTTTCTGTCAGATTTATGGATAAGGGAAAAATTTAGGACCAAAGAAAATATAGGGACTATCACAAAATATAAAATAGATAATTTTGATTATATAAAATTAAAAAGTTCTTATGCATACACACAAAACAATATAATCAAAATTATAAGCAAAGTAGAAAACTGGGGGAAAATTTTTCAGCAAGTATCTCTGATATATCCTCATTTCTCAAATATGTAGAGAAGTGAGTCAAATTTATAAAAATATAAGTCATTCCCTAGTTGATAAATGGCCAAAGGACATCAATAGGGAATTTTCAGATAAAGAAATCAAATCTATCTATAGTCATATGAAAAAATGTTTTAAATCACTATTGATAAGAGAATTGCAATTCAGAACAACTCTGAGGAACCACCTCAGACCTATCAGATTGGCCAATATGACAAAAAAAGGAAAATGTCAGATGTTGAAGGGGATGTGGTAAAGCTGGGACACTAATACACTGTTGGTGGAGTCGTGAACTGATGCAACCACTCTGGAGAGCAATTTGGAACTACGCTCAAAGGGCTATAAAACTGTGCATACCCTTTGATCCAGCAATACCACTGCTAGGTTTATATCTCAAAGACATCCAAAAGAAGGGGGTGGGAGAAGGACACATTTGTACAAAATATTTATAGAAACTCTTTTTATAGTGGCAAAGAATTGGAAATTGAAAAGATGCCCATCAATTGGGGAATGGCTGAAGAAGTTGTGGTGTATGATTGTGATGGAATATTTTTGTTGTATAAGAAATAATGAGCAGGATGGTCTCAGAATAACCTGGAAAGACTTCAACTGGTGTATTACGAAGTGAACAGGACCAGGAGAACATTGTACATATAGTACAGCAATTTTATATGATGATCAACTGTGAATGACTTAGCTATTCTCAGCAATATGATAATTCAAGACAACACCACAGGAATAAAGGTGAAGCACATTATCTTTCTCCAGAGAAAGAACTGATTATTTTTATACTGACTGAAGCATGCTATTTTTCACTTTCTCTTATTTTTTCTTTTGTTCAAGTCTTTTTGTACAAAATTACTAATATGGAAAATTTTACATAATTGCACATGTAATTTTTTGCACATGATTGTTTGCCATCTCAGGGAAGGAGAGATTGAAGGACAGAATTTGGAACTCAAAGCTTTAAATAAAAAATATATTTGGTATAGGAAATTATTGGTGAGAAAACTTCTCTCCACATATTTCACAGAGTTGTCATGAGGATCAAATGAGATAATATTTGTCCAGCATTAACACAGTGCCTGACATATACTACATACTAAGCAAATGCTTATTCCCTTCCCTTCCCTCTTCTAGGCCTTCTGGGACATATTACTATCTTCCCTGTTGCTGTGCATTTCCAAAAACCTCATTTTACTCTGGAAACAGTCATCAAATCACTAGCACAATTGCAATGCCATTCCAATCATTGGCTCCAGTCACAATTCTTGTTATTTCCCCCACCACAACAGCCTTCCTTAGACATAACTCCTTATATGTGTTGTCTCTCACTATTAGAATTAAAGTTCCTTGAGAAGAGATCTCAGTTTTGCATTTATATATTTGTGAACTTGTACAAAATATGGACCCTACTAGACACATTTTTTCAATCATTAATTCATTGTTCATTAATTCATATTGGAGTAGACCATGTAGTAAGGATTTTGAAGCATTATCTATTTGAATATGAAGATCACCACTGATAACTGAGGCAGCTAGGTGGAAGAGTGTTTAGAATACTAGACCTAGAATCAGGAGGACTTGAATTTAGATCATTCCCTAGAGACTTACTAGTTATATGGCTGTAGACAAATTACTTAACCTCAGCTTCAGTTTCCTCTAACCTCATAGAATGAGGATAATACCACCAAATCTATAGGGTCATTGTAAGGATCTAATGATATAATAAATGCAAAGCATTTTGTAAACCTCTAGGCAATTAATGGTGATTAAGATCAGTAAAGGGTATTATAAATTGATGTCATAATCAAAAGGACAGATGTTTTTAGTAATGGTGGCCAAGAGAAAATGTGGAGAAGGCAATGGATAATTGGGAATGTGAAAACTTATTTTGGTCATGTGTGTCAGTGAAAATCAAAGAAGGGATGCCTAGCAATATAGAATATCAACAGGGATTTGTTAAATTCAGAGCAAAATCATCGTTGGGTTAAAGCTAGGAGAAGTGTAAAAGGAAGTAATCCAGGAGGCTCATCTGAGGGCAAATCCTCAGAGCTGATTTTCTTTTAGGTTTGTGGGTATTGCCTTCTAGGGAAAACAAGTTGGTAGGAAAGTTTACATTAGCTAACATTTATGCAGTCATATCAGCAATTTAGACACAGCAATTAGCTGTCTATGGCACATGTAAATATGCATTTGGCAAAATTCTGAACTTCTAGTAGGTTCTGTAGTAGTAATAATGGCACTAGTTAGCTATCCATGATGGTAGCTAACACATATTTTCTACTTTATGGTTTGCAAATAATGTAGCATACACTATGTTAATAGTAAAGTTCCAGGTCAAAGTTGATGGACCTCAAGTCTGGATATCTGAATAATTAGTGGTGGAGAGTGATAGACAATGTGTGATTAGGTTTATTTTGTTGTGACCATAGCAGTTAAAAGAAATGTTTGAGAGAAAAAGATACATGATTTTATCAGGTTTTCTGACATAAAATCATTCAACAGTGACAACAACAACAACAAAAAAGGCAAACCATTTGCTGAAGAGTTGTTTGGATTCTGGATAATCATTCAGGTAGTTCCCAATATTATAGCAATGGAATTTCCAAATGAAAATCTTGAGTAAATTAAATTAAAATAATTCTAATGAGACTAAGTACTAATGACTGAAATAATGAAAAATAATTTGGAAAAAGCCCATGAAAATACTCTGATAGTCAACAGAAATGCTGTTTTCATATATCTGGAAGAAGATTTCTTTTTGGAAGGGAAGGGGAAAAGAAATGTCTTCGCAGAGAACTCTAGTAGTGATACTTGTTGGATTGAGACCTCTTAGCTAAGTGGTGGTATGGTACATTCTACCATGAAAAAATATGGGTTTAAATCCCAGCTCTGTCATGTGCTAGTTGTGTGATCTTAGGCAAGTCATTTAATATTTCTAGGCCTCAGTATCATAATCTGTAAAATGAGCAGGTAGGCTCAATCACTTCTAGGATCTTTTTTTTTAGCTATACATTCATAAGCCTATGAACCTCTTGGAATTTTACAGTAGGCAGGGAACAAATTAATTGCCAGGAACTGATATGAATGGTGGCAGTTCATAAACTAATTGATTTTTTCTAAACTAGAGATATCAAATTGTAAGAAGGTTGTAATGGGTCAAAATCCTCAAAGGGTTAGAGAAGTCTAGATTACCAGATCAGAGTGAAGCATGAAAAGAGTCAGGTAAAATGTTAGAAAATGTGGAGTGTTCAGAAGCAATTAAGACAGGTGGTAATATCATGGTTATCATCCTTTGTGCACAAAGAGGAACAAAATGACATTTCTATGTCAGAGGCAAGGTATAGTAACTGATCAGACCCTAATATGAACTATTGCCATCGTAACCTCTTGAACCCCTAATATTTGTTTCAAATTTGACTTTCAAGATTATTTAACAGGTGAGGGGGAACCTCTGTGTAGTAATTGTCTTCCTTATACGTATTTGAACAGTACAGAAATATTTCTAGACCCTTAAATGGAGTGTCCTATGCAAGTGTATAGAATTAATACAAAATGATTGTGTAAGATTCATATCTCATTAGTACTATAAATTAAAATAATACTAATGTGCTAAATAAAGATAGGATGGGGGAGCATTGAAATAAAAACAACAATATTTGAGGAAGTGTCTGTATTACTTCTAAAACCAAGTTAATCCTGAAAAAGTCTTCTGAACTTACTGAGTTTACAGGAAAACTTTATATGTCATTAGAAATTGGCTTCACTGGTTAACTTTTGAGTGTATTTCATGTTTTCCTGATATTGCTTATTAGGAATTAGCGTTAATGTGAAAATGGGGCCCTCAGTAAATATACAGAAACAGAAACAGATTTCTGATAGGGAGTATTATTAGCATACACGATCACATCTATGTGTTAGGGAAAAAAGAAACCTACCTTGGTAACAGAGTTGTAGCATAAAGGTGAAATAGATGTTATGGGCCTGGCTGACTGGGAGGGTGGCGATGCCCTTAACATTAACAGGGAAGTTGGGAAGAAGGGAGAGGGCTTTTGGGAAGAAAGCTAATCAGTGCTATTTTGTACACGTTGCATATGAAATGAAACAACATGGACATATATAGGTAAATACAAAATATATGGAGTAGATATTAGATAAATTTAGAGGGGAAGGAACTAAAAGCTGAGGGGTGGGGAATCAGGAATTGGGAAAGGCCTGCTGTGCAGGTGGTAACACTTGAGTTGAATCTTGAAGAAATCAAAGGATTTTTAAGACACAAACGTTAGGAGAGAGAATATTCCAACTATGAGATATAGCAAATGCAAAAGTATGGTGTTGGGAAATGGATGATCATGTGTAAGGAAAAGCAAGAACATGAGTATGGCTGGATCTTAGACTATGAGGAGGGGGAAAATGTGTTAGAAGCTTGGAAAGAGGAATAGGGATCTGATTATGATGAGTTTTAAAAGCATAACAGAGGAGTTTACTTTTGATCCAATGGGAAACCATTGTAGTTAATTATATAGGGTTGACATGGTTATTCCTATGTTTCTGGAAAGTCACTTTGGCAGCTACTTGGAGAGAATGTGACTTGGAATGGGGAAACACTTGGAGCTGAAAGATCTATGCTCTACCATGTCCTGGTAAAAAGTAACGAGAACTTGAATTGAGGTATCTGGTGAGTGAGTCGAGATAAGGAGATGATGTGTAGGTAGAAACAAGATCTGGTAACTGATTTAATAATTGGGGTAGGTGTGAGGAGTTGGGGATGACATCTAGGTGGTAAAACTGAATGACTGGAAGGATGGTGGTGCCCTTAGCTGTAATAGAGAAGTTAAACAAAGTTGGGTGGTTTTGGTGAAATTTGTTACGGAGATGTTGGCTTTGAGATTTCTATAAGACATCCAGTTTGAAACGTCCACTAGGCAATTGGTAATGTTAGTCAATATGTTAGTCTATATAAATGAATATCCTGAGTAAGGAACAATAAATAGGCCAGTTTAGCTGTATGTAAAAGTGCCTGAAAGAGGATTATTTGTAATAAATCTAGAAAAGTGGGTTAGAGTTAGATTGTAAAGAACTTGAAAAATTCCAAAGAAGTTAATAATACCTTAAATGTTTCCAAGGTCTTAGAGTTTTCCAAGTGTTTACAAGCTCATTATCTCATTTGATTCCCACAACCAAAGTCCCTGTGAGCTAAGCAGAATATGCATTATTATCCACTTTTTACAGATGAAGAAATTGAGGTTCCAAGAGCTTAAGTGACTTCCCCAAGGTCGTAGTGAAGCTGTGATTAAAAGCTGGGTTATCTGGTTCCTCCTAGTCCAGGGAGGGAAGGCTCTTCCCTATAACCTCCATTGCTTCCCAACAGAAATTATGATGCAGACTGTGAGTGCAGAAGAGTTTCCCTGAAGTGGCTGTTGTCAAAGTTAGTAGAATCTCATTAAAGTACAAACTCTTCTTAATTTATAATTTTGACAGCAGTTTGCTTCTCAGCAGCAACTTAAAGGTAATTTTGTGGTTATCTATATGACTTCTTTTATGGCTGGAGTTGTAATCCACAGGCTGGCTGCTCTTTTCTTGCTCTTTGCATTCTTTGTCACTTTTAATATCTTCAGTGATATTTGAAATATTTGGTGCTGGATCATTCTGCTGCAAATCTGACCTGTCATTCCAACAAATGGACTGATTGAATCTGTCACACTAGTGGGATTTATAGCAAATTCACCACAGCACAAGTAAAACCATTAGGAATTTCATTGGCTTAAATGGCTGAATATGAGAGCCATCTGATTTTATCAGGAGGCCAGCTTACATTTTCCCTTTAAATGACCATACGCGATTTTAAAATTATGTCCATTTTAATATGCTCTCTTTTTTTATCTTGATTTCAAATGCATCCATTTAGCACATTTTCAGCATCTCTCTGACAATATCTTGCTTTGAAATACCTTAGGAGGTTTAAAAAAATTAATTTGAAAGAATACTTGGTCTTAATGTCCATTAAGACATTTAATGATACATTTTTGAGTGTGATTTTGAAAATATTTACGTCAACCATGATGAACCACTTTTGTTAAACATGTTGGGACAAGTACAATGACATCCTCTAATTCAATTTTTTTTTGTCTTAAGCTTTCAAGCTGGGAAGACACAATTCAATGAGCGAAAGTAAAAATAGACATTTAAGGTATGAACTGAGACCTATGGTAAGTTATGAAGGAATGAGGAATTTGCCAAATAATTCTACAATTTTCATCAATGTCACAGTTGCCAGTCTGAGTAAACTATTTGGAAGAAGTGTTCTTAAAACCAAAGATAAAACAAAATAATGTATTATCATTTTTAAAAAATATAAGATAACATTTTCCTAAAAAAATAAGATGTGCATGTTATCATTTTACATAGACAAAAATGCAGTGATTCCTAAAAGTGAAGCCTTTTTTTTTTGATTACTTGTGTGTTTGTGTGTGTATTATGTGCATTGTGTGTATTTTATGACTTTGAGACACTTTCAAAGGTAATCTGATCGTGTCTTATAGTTTATTTTACTTTGTTAAATCTAATGGTTAACTTTCTTATGATACCTATCTGAATACTAAAACTATAATAAAAAAATCATTTTAATAGTCTTGTAAAATAGACCACATAAAACAAGAACATTTATTTTCTTTGAAGACACGTGCTAATTTTTTATTGAGAGATGCATTAAACATTGATACATCCAACCTCTGATTGAACCTTCAGACTTGTCACATATAGGGGTTGTCGAAGATTTATTACGCAATATAAAATTAGGCGTATACAGTAAACCTGATAGTAAATGACCTTTGCAGACAGGAGATTGCCACTGAGAGTAGTTGCACAATAGAAAGGGATTTGAAAAACATATTTAAAGACATTCAAAGATGAGTGATGGAAATTGAAAATTAAAAAAAAAAATTAAAAAATGCCTGAACATACATTCTTCAATGAAAGACATAAGAGAAAATGTGCCCAAATGAGAAAGACACATATATATTTTAACATCTCCAAAGCATTTTTAAAAAGCCAATAAATGCTAAAAATGAAAATTTGGACCTCTAAAGGTATAAATACTTCTGGTCATGATAAGGCAAGTTATGAGAAGTGCTTGCAAAGTATATTTGAACAAGTTTTTACTTTGTACATAAATTATATAAATTAATGGAGCAATAACAGACAGTAGTAAGGGTAAATACCATGTTTTATGTAACAAGCAGGATTTGGATCAGTTGACCTCATTGTTCATTGTCTCCAGAGCATACTCCTCTTCTCTGTCTCTTCCCTTTATTTGAATACACAGCTGGAAGACCTGGAGTTGATTGTTCAGCAGCATGGGCATTCTTCAGTGGACAATCAAAATGTGCTGGCTGCCGAAGAAACCCACTGACATGATGCCTTTGTGCCTCTTAAATTTGATTTCATAGAACTTAGAAAAAAAAACACATATCTTGAAGCTTTAATGTATCACAGACACAAAGTAGAAATGATAAAAGATCTTGCCTCAGATTATCAAAAAGCTACATCTAAGGTGCTTTTAAGGTGACAGTATATTTCAAGCCCTGCAAAGGCTTGTTTTATTTATTTATTTTTAAATCTTAGGAAACACTCATAATTAGAAAAACAAAATCTGTGAACCAGGGTTTGGAGGTACTATATATGCATTGGGAGTTAACTGAGGTTTAAACAACTCTATCCCAGATAGTAGAGTGAGGGACACATTTGTAATGACTATTTTGCATAATCTGAATAAAAAAGATTGTATTAGGAAACTTTCATTCACATTTCAAGGACTTTCACTTTCTTTTCCTGGATTTTCTGTGTCTCTCAAAGGCATATTTTAGTATTTCTGAGATTTATCAAATCATCATGGCAATCCCTTTATTAAAAAAATGGAAACTGTAAGAATGGAAAACTATGGACAGGAAAAGGTGAGAAAAAGAATTAAATGCTATAAGCAGCTCCAAAGGCAGGTATGGGACTCTAGAGAAATAAACACTATGATAGACTACTTTCTGACTGATCTAATGAGAGTCTAGGAGGTAAAACAGTAAAGTAGACATTGGCCATAAAAAGAATGTTATGTTCTAAAGACTCTGGAAAAGACAATTTCCACCTACTCTTTAGATACCACTGATCACCAAGTCATCACAAAATGAAAAGAGGATTCATTGACCAATTTTAGAAACCAATTGACTATATGGTACAGTGATAAGAGTACTGTATTCGTGGTCAGAATACCTGGATTCTAATCTTGGCTAACCTTAGACACATTAACTTGCAAATTGCATAACCTCTTTTGTGCTCCTTATCTTTAAAATGAATAACTTGGACTAGATATTCTAAAATATAGATTTTAGCTCCAATTTTATTCTTTCTTTCATTTTCTAATACCTTCCATTATTAGTTCTTCCTTTTGTTTTTAGACCTAATCTCTTCTAGTCTTCTTCCTTTCCAGTTTTGTGTATTCCCATGGCTTTAGCTATTGCCCTCAGTTATATGGCTCCTAAATATCATTCAGTGGGCACTATTGTTCTCCATAATTCCTCCTAGAAACATTCATGTTTTTCGTTGACTACTGGACATTTTTACCTATGTGTCCTCTCAGCACCTCTACCTCCACTTGTCCAAGAATAAATATTCTTTCAGTCTCCCCATTTTCCTATTTCTGTTAATGGCATTGCATTTTTCCAGCAACTGACACCTCAAGAATACCCTTTATTCTTATTGCTCTCTTGTCTTTCCCCCATATCCCCAAATCCATGAAGTCCTATTGAATTAACCCTTGCAATAGCCCTTGCATCTTCTGCCTTCCCTTCCCCACTGCTGCCATCCTACTTTAGAACCTCATCTCCTCTTGCCTGCAATAAGCTAATGAGATCCTAACTAGTATCTGTGCCACCAACATTTCTATCTTCCAGTCTATCCTTCACAACCATGCTTCAGTTCCTGAAACTTTTTCAGGGCCTGTATCCTCCTTGCCTTGGAACATTCAGCCTTCCCTGCTGTAATCCTGAAAATCACTCTACCATACCAGCCCTCTTCTCCCACTGGTGAGTTCCTCCTGAGAAAGAATTTCATCCTTTGAAGAGGCCCAGAGAGGTAAGAATTCATTCCCCCCTCATCTGTGCTCCTGATTTTCCAAACATCAGTGCTATACAGGGCAAAAAGCCTACTTGTTACTTAAAATATGATATTGACCCTTACTGCTATCCTATTCCTTTTCCATTATTTTATAAAAATTATGTACAAAATAAAAATTTACACAAAGGCACTGTGAAAGTACTTCTGATAACTCATTTTATAAAGACCAGAAATCTTTACACTTTTACAGATCCAAATTCTTATTTTTAGTATTTATTGGCATGAAACCAATACTTTGAAGATGTTAAATTATTTATTCCTTCTCTGCTTTCCAGCTCCTTGTTTTCCTCAAATAGATTGTAAACTCCTTGAAAGTAGAGACTGTCTTTTTGCTGTATTTCTATAAGTGCTTAATAGATGTTTCTTGCCTTGCTTTGCCTTTCCTTCAAAAATCCCTCCTTCCACTTATACCCTTATTTCACATGTTCTATGAAGCAGCTAAATTAAACCATACTGTTTCCCAGTCTTGCTCTTTCTTCTCTCACTTCAATGAATTTATCATATGCTTTCCCTCATGCATAGAATGGTTGTTCCATATCTCTAACCATGGAATTCCCCTTCTTCCTTTAAGGTTCAGTTCAATGACCAATTTCTTCATGGAACCTTCCTGCTTCCACAGCCTGAAATATGAACTCTGTTTGAAAGAAAGACTAATCATGTGGTGTATTTTTGCTTCAAGCATACTTACTAAAGGAACAAATGGAACACTTACATGGAATACTTATATTTGCAAGTGACACAAAAATGGAAAATGTAGTGAACGTAATAGAGGATAGCATGAGAATATAGAAAAAAAAAGGTTTTTCTACACTGTTGGGCAAAAGATAAGATTAAATTTTACATGGCGAAATGTTATATCTAATGCTTGACCTTGGAGTACTAACCTTGCAAATAGAACATGGGTTGCAAACAAAACAAGAGACTTGACTAGATAATAGATATCTGGATGTTTTAATAGACTGTACATTCAACATGATTACCCAGCAGCATTATAAGGCAGCCCCAAATCCCTAATATAATCTTAACTTAGATTAAAAATCCAAGAAAATGGAGAAAACATTTACTATTCTCTTTCTGGGCCTGGAGTATTGTTCTTACTTCTGGGCACCACATTTTAAGAAACACATTGATTAGCTGGAGAACAACCAGGGCGATGATTTACCTCAAGAATAAGTTATATAAATTGGTTGAAGGAACTAAGAGAATTTAGCACAAAAAGTAGATTTGGTGAAGGAAATAAGGGTGAGATAATGAAAATTGTTTTCAAGTATTTTAAAGACTTGATAGAAGAGGGCTTAGATTTATTCTCAGCCCCAGCTAAGACAGAACTAGGAGTACTGGGTAGAAATTGCAAAAGGCAGATTTAAGTGTGATATAGGGATAAAAATTAAAAAAAAAACTTTTTATCAAATCGAGATACCAAATTTAAGTGGGCATAGGGAGAAAAACCAAACCAAACCAAACCCCTTTCCTTTAATTGGAGATGTTAAAAAAGTGGAATGAGTTCCCTCTTACCAGAGGTGTATGAGCAAAGCACTTGCTGAAGTGTGTTGTTGAATATGTTTCTGAAAATACTTCTTCTTCAGTTGCAAGGTGGAAAAGGAGAGGTCCTCTCCAAGTCTGTTATTTGGTGATTCTATGAAGGATTCCACATGTACTGGGAAGACCCTTTATGAATGATGTATGAAAGATATAGTCTATAATTATAATTTGCAAGAAGGTATAGATTTGAATTGGCAGAGGGAATACTCCTGCTGATGAAATTATGGATATGCACCAAAGTACGTCTCCTCCCCTGATTTTTTCCTTTGTTTTTTTAGAAAAAATTATTACTTATTTTAACATTCTTTTCTTTTTAAAATTTTTGTGCCAAATTCTCTCTTTCCCTCATAACCCTCCCAGACAAACTGAAAAGACAAGCAAAATTATACATTGTGAATTATGCATGTGAAATCATGCAAAACATATTTCCATTTTAGCAATAACACAAAAAAGCAAAAACATAAAGCCAAAGAATTATAATTCAATTTGTACTCAGACTTAATCATTTTTCTTTCTGGTTGTAGATAGCATTTTTTCATCCTGAGTCCTTTGGAATTGTCTTGGATCATTGTATTGATCAATTTAGCCAAATCTTTCACAGTTGATCATGATTACAACATTGCTATTACTGTGTAGATGATCTCCCTATTCTTCTCATTTCACTTTGAATCAGTTCATATAGGTCTTGCATTTCTTTTCCCTGAAACTAGCTCCTTCCTCATTTTTTATAGCACAATAGTACATTATCACAACCATACACCACATCTTGTTCAGCCATTCCCCAATTGATGTATATTTATACATATACAAATGCACACACACAGATGTGTAGATAGTTCAGTCCTTTTCAGTTATATAGTATTCTTTGTGACTCCTTTTTGGGATTTTCTTGGCAATGATACTAGAGTGGTTTGCCATTTCCTTCTCCGGTTCATTTTCTGGGTGAGGAAAAATGACGCAAACAGGGTTAAGTGACTTGCCCAGGGTCACACAGCTAGTAAATATCTGAGACTGGATTTGAACTCAGATCTTCCTGATATGCACAGTTTTACAGACCTTTGGACCTTGTTCCAAATTGTTCTCCAGAATGGTTGGACCAATTCACTACTTTACCAGCAGTTTATAAGTGTACCTCCTTTTCTCCTCATCCCCTTCAGCATTTGTAATTTCTGAAAAGTGTGAGATGGTACCACATAGTTGTTTTAATTTGCATTTTTCCAATCAATAGTGATTTAAAGCATTTATTTTAGTATGACTATAGATATCTTTGATTTTATCTTCTGAAAACTGCCTGTTCACATCCTTTGACCATTTGTCAATTTGGAAATAGCTCTTATTTTTTTTTATAAATTTGACTCAGATCTTTATATATTTGAGAAATGAAAACTTTATCAGATAAAGTTGCCCTAAAAATTTTTGAATATCACTTCATTGTCTATGGTGCTTTTGGTCAAAATGTTGTTTCCTTGATTATCTCTTTTAACTAGCTCTATTTTTTTTTTTTTTGCTTTAGCTTTGTCTGAAGTCATCATTGCAACTCCTGCCTTGGTTTTTTATTTTTACTTCAGCTAAAGCATAATAGATTCTTCTCTAGTCCTTTATTTTAACCCTGTCATTCTGTTTCAAGAGTATCTCTTATAAACCATATATTATCAAATTCCTGTTTCTAATCCATGCTATTAACCACTTATATTTTATGGGTAAATCTCATTCACTTTTACAACTTCTTCTCTTTCTCTTTTTATCCTGTCACTCCTCAAAAGTTTGTTTTGCTTCTGACCACAGCCTCCCTTTATATATCTTCTGTAATTTTAATGAGAGTTGAAGATCTTCACCACCATTTAATAGGCCTCATGTGGAGCCCAACAAGAGAAGCTTGATTAGGGGAGGCTTATTTTTCAGGAAGGCCCACACCTTTTGTTACTTTGTAATTAGGTAGTGGGTCATGAGGGGTGGGATGTCCTCTGACCCTGAAGAAGTGTGTGTGTGTGTATATATATATATATGTTTGCTCTGGGGCTTACTCTGTCTGAATGATCTAGCCAGATGAGACTCTGGGTAGCCATTAAGGAGGGGGTGGGGGGCTTTCAAACCACAGGTGCTGATGCTTCTCTCTCTGGTAACTATGTATATATATAGTGATCATTCAGTTGGACCTGTCCATTGGTCTGTGCTGTATTTATTATTTGGCCCGATGGTTAGAAGCCTGTCTGTTGGTCTTTATGGTATTATTTCTCCTTGTAATTTCTGTTCATAATTTCTGTTTGTATTTTCTCTGAAGTTCAGGGTGCTGACTTTTCCCCCTGAACTAAGTTAAAATATATATGTGTGTGTGTGTGTGTGTGTGTGTGTGTGTGTGTGTGTGTGTGTGTGTGAGTGTGAGTGTGTGTGTGTTTGATTAAAGTAAGACTGTTGAGCCCTTTTGAGTTCCTTTCCTTTCCTGAAATTCAGATCAAAGCACTGTTACTAGCAGCCATCCTGGGGGTGCTAGGGTGCTTGCTGTAACACCTTCCCATTTATCTTTCATCTCCTTCCCTTATTTCCCTGTTGAATAACATAGATTTCTATACACAACAGAAAATGTATATATGTTCTTCCCTCTTTGAGCCAATTCCAATACGAGTGAGGTTCAAGCATTATCTACCATACCTCCATACTCTCCTCCACTATAAAAGCTCATCATTGCATGCTTCTTTTATGTGAGAAAAATTTCCCCAACCTATCTTTCCTTTCTACCTAATCCCAGTGCATCTTTTTTCTTGCTCCATTTTTTTGAGATTATCCCAACATAATCAACCCATACCCAGGTCTTCTATGTAGACTCCTTCTAACTGCTGTAATAATAAAGTTCTTAGGAATATAAGCAGTTTAACCTTCCCATATAGGAATGTAAACAGTTTAAACTTATTGAATCCCTTGTGTTTTCTCTTTCTTGTTTACTTTGTTATGTTTCATTTGAGTCTTCTATTTGAATGTCAGATTTTCTATTCAACTCTGTCCCCTATTCCATTAAATTCCAATTTCCCCCTTGAAGGATTATACTCAGTTTTTCCAGGTAGCTGATTCTTGCTTGTATTCCTACTCCCTTTGCCTTCCAGAATATCATATTCCAAGCCCTCTGATCCTTTAATGTAGAAGTTGCTAAATTCTGTGTAATCCAATTTTGGCTTTTGGCTCTATAATATTTGAATTGTTTATTTAAGGTGGCTTGCAATATTTTCTCCTTTACCTGGGAACTCTGGAATTTGACTATAATATTCTTGGGAATTT
The DNA here is from genome assembly GCA_028627135.1 of Pseudochirops cupreus. NCBI lineage: Eukaryota > Metazoa > Chordata > Mammalia > Diprotodontia > Pseudocheiridae > Pseudochirops > Pseudochirops cupreus. The sequence goes on from CM053580.1 coordinate 363,313,776, forward strand.
TCATTTTGGGATCTCTTTCAGGAGGTAATTGGTGAGTACTTTTAATTTCAATTTTACCCTCTGGATCTAAGACATTGGGGAAGTTTTTCTTTATAATTTTTTTGAAATATAATGTTTAGACTTTTTTTTATCATGCCTTTCAAGTAATATGATAATTCTTAAATTATGTCTCCTTGATTTATTTTTCAGATCAGTTGTTTTTCCCATTATATATTTCACATTCTTGTCTACTTTTTCATTCTTTTGACTTTCAAAAAAAAAATAGCTCTTGAAGTCTCATTGAATCATTAGCTTCCACTTACCTAATTCTAATTTTTTAAGGAATTATTTTCTTCAGTAGTTTTTGTATCTCTTTTTCCATTTGGTCAATTCAGATTTTTAGAGTTCTTTTCTTCAGTGAATTTGTATGCCTTTAAAAAAAATCATTAGACCAATTCTACTTTTAAAATGTTATTTTCTTCAGTATTTTTTATCTCTTTTACCAAGCTGTTAATTCTTTTCATAATTTTCTTACATCATCTCGTTTTTCCCATTTTTTTTATCTACTACTCTTTATGTAATTCTTCAAGGAATTCTTTTTCTTTTTCTTTTTTTTTATAGTTATTTCATTTTATTCCCTTAAAACTAGTGAACTTGTACAAAGAGTTAGAAGCTGAGTTCTAACTGCCTGAA
>CM053580.1:363314947-363333855 GCA_028627135.1 Pseudochirops cupreus
TCATAGGGTCTACATGGTGTTGAATTATCCCTGAATTTAAAACCTAAGGTTCTCTCCTTCATTTTCACAATTTGCTCATATAGTCACAATTTTCTTTCTTTGATGCCTATACAGTGATGACTACAAGTAGCTTGGAAAAAGCAAGATGTAAATTTTATTGTTGTTGTTGAGATGCCTCTGTTGTGTCCAACTCTTTGTGATCCCATTTGGAGTTTTCTCAGCAGAGATACTAGAGTGGTTTGTCATTTCCTTTTCCAGCTCATTTTAGGAGAGATAATTTTAAAATGATTGGACTACCTGAAAGGCATGATCAAAAAAATAGGCTACACATCATCTTTCAAGAAGTTATCAAGGAAAACTGCCCTGATATTCTAGAACCAGAAGTCAAAATAGAAATTGAAAGAATTCACTGATTGTCTGCTAGAGATCATCTCCCAGGAGACCACTCAAGGGAATCAATTGCATAGAGTTCTCAGAAACTGCTCTAAAGATTTTAAAAATATTTTTCTTAATAATAGTTTCCCCAATTATATGTCAAGACAATTTTTAGCATTAGTTTTTATAAGACTTTAAGTTACAAATTTTTCTCTTTCCCTTCTTCCCTTCTTCTCTTCCTAAAATGGTAGGCAATTTGATATAAGCTGTATATGTACTATTATGCAAAACATATTTCCATATTTGTCAATTGTGAAAGAAGAAACAGATCAAAAGGAAAAAAAAAACATGTAAAAGAAAAAAGTAAGTGAAAAAAGTATGCTCCAATCTACATTCAGAGTCCATCAGTTCTTTAGCTGGACGTGGGTAGCATTTTCCATCACTGAGTCCTTTGTACTTGTCTTGGATCATTGTGTTGCTGAGAAGAGCTAAGTCATTCATAATTGATCATCACACAACATTGCTGATACTATGTACAATGTTTTCCTGGTTCTGGTCCTTTCACTTTGCATCAGTTTGTAAAAGTTTTTCCAGGTGTTTCTGAAGTCTGCCTGCTCATCATTTCTTATTGAATAATACTATTCCATTACATTCATATACCACAACTTGTTCAGCCATTCCCCAATTGATGGACATCCCCTTAATTTCCAATATTTTGCCAAAATGAAAAGGGCTGCTATAAATATTTTTACACGTGTAGGTCCTTTTCCCTTTTTTATGGTCTCTTTGGGATATAGACCTAGTAGTGCTATTTCTGGATCAAAGGGTATACACAGTTTGGTGGCCATTTAGGCATAGTTCCAAATTGCTCTCCAGAATGATTGGATTAGTTCATAACTCCACCAACAGTGCTTTAGTGTCCCAATTATTTCACATCCTCTCCAACATTTGTCATTTTTCTTTTTTGCCATATTAGCCAGTATGATAGAACTATAGTGGTACCTTAGAGTTGTTTTAATTTGCATTTCTCCAATCAAAAGTGATTTAGGGCATTTCTTCATATGCCTATAAATAGCTTTGATTTCTTTATCTGAAAACTGACTGTTTATATCCTTGTGTATTTATCAATTGAGGAATGGCTTGTATTCTGATAAATTTGACTCACTTCTCTATGAGAAATGAGGCCTTTATCAGAATCTCTTGCTGTAAAGATTGTTTCCCAGTTTTCTGCTTTCTTTCTAATCTTGGTTGAATTGGTTTGTTTGTGCAAGAGCTTTTTAATTTAATATAATCAAAATGATCTATTTACATTTTGTAATGCTTTTTATCTTTTGTTTGGTCATGGATTCTTCCCTTCTCCATAGATCTGACAGGTAGACTTTTCATTGCTCTTCTAATTTGTTTATGGTGTCAACCTTTATGTCTAGATTATGCACCCATTTTGACCTTATCTTGATATATGGGGTGAGATGTTGGTCTATATCTAGTTTGTGCCCTATTGTTTCTAGTTTTCTCAGCAGTTTTTGTCAAATAGTGAGTTCTCATCCCAAAGGTTGGGGACCTTTGGGTTTATCAAACACTAAGTTACTATAGTTGTTTACAATTGTGTCTTATGACCAGGACTGAATGCTTAAGAGTACAAAGTTTTTATTATCCTTTCCAGGAGAGAGTTAGATGCTACTGTGAACAGAGTGTTGAACTTGAAGTCAGGAGGTCTAGAATTCAAATCCAGCCTCAGATACTGACTAGCTATGGATTTCTGGGCTTGTCTTTTAACTATGGTCTGTCCTTCGTCATCTATAAAATAAAAATAAATATAGGATCGATCTCTCATTGTTATTGTGAGAAAAAGATGAGATGGTAATAAAGTACTTTGCAAACATTAAAGTGCTGTATACATGCCAGCTATCTATTATTATTATTCCCACCACTGTTATGAAATGTTTTTCGTTTCTCTGACCTCTCATAGCACTTTGATTTTACCTATGCTTTTGAGGCAGCTAGATGATTCAGTGCATAGAATGTTGGGCTTGAAGGCAGGAAGACCTGAGTTCACATCTGGCTTCAGAAACTTACTAGCTGTGTGATCCTGGGCAAGTCACTTAACCTCTGTTTGTATCTTGTATCTGGAGAAGGAAATGGCAAGCCACTCTAGTATCCTTGCCGAGAAAACTCCATGGATGGTATTGGCGTGATATGATCCACAAGGTCATAAAAAATCGGAGACAAATGAAAAAACAACAACAACCAAAAAAATGTGGGCAGCTAGAATTCCAGGCCTTTAGTCAGCAAGACCTGAGTTCAAATGTGGCCTGAGAAACTTACTAGCTGTGTAACCTTGGGCAAGTCACTTAACCCTCTTTGCCTTAGTCTTTTCATTGACAAAATGAGCTGGAGAAGGAAATGACAAACTATTCGAGTATATTTGTCAAGAAAACTCTAAATGGAGTCATGAAGAGTTGGATAAGATGAAAATAATGAACAACAGCATTTTTTTTTTGCATTTATGGGAATATCATTTGTTTTGTGAGTTCCTCGAAGTCAAGATCTATTTTTCATTTTTGTCTTTGTATCCCCAACACCTAGTAGAATGCCTTGCACACAGTAGGTGATTAATTGATGAATATTTAATGTTGTTTACATTTGCATCATATCTCTATTAGGTTTTAACCTTTAGGAGGGCAGAGATTGGGTCCTATTTTATCTTTGCCCATTATTATGAATTAAATATAATAAGACATTGAATAGGTTTTTATGTGCTTGTTCATGTTAACGTGCCATGTTAAATACTGGGGACTTTTTACTTGCTGTGTACCATATTTAGCATGTTACCGTGTATAGGAAGTCCCCCAATAAATGCAGCTTGATGGTTGGTGATTGCGGTGCCATGCACCCCAGATACATAGAATGTTTCCCTCACAAGGTCCCTGTAATGTAGGTTATGAGAATATTCATCCCCCTTTTACAGATAATATGGAAAGGAGCTGATGATTTGGGGTTCTCTGATTGCTATCCTACATTCATTCGATAGAATTATAGGATACAAGGGGCAGGTAACTAATTGTAGCAGCAAGCACCCTAGCATACCCAGGATGGCTGGTAGCACAGGTTCTTTGATCTGCTTTTCTTAAGGAAAGCAACTCAAAAAGTCACCTAGTTCAGGGGTAAAAATCAGCACCCTGAACTTCGGAGGATACAAACAGAAATTACAAGTAGACAAAAATACAGACAGAGAAAATAACACAATTCAGCACAGCTGTCTGACCATCTACAGTTAGTTACCAGAGAGAGAAACACCAACATCTGAGTTTTCAAAGCTGGGGTGGGGGTGGGCGTGGCTCAGCAGCTGCCAAAAGTCTCATCTGGCCAAATTGCACAACTCTTCTTAAAGTGAACCCCAAAGCAAAACCTCATCTCAGAGGTTTATAGCCTTCTCCAGGGTCAGTGAACCTCACAGCCCTCATGACCCACTTGACTACAAAGTAACAAGTTGTTCCTTCCTGATAAACAAGCCTCCCACCACAGTCTCCATGTGACCACATGCAGCCTATTAGGGAACAGAGTTTATTTTCAAATCAGGAAAGGTCCTCAAGTTCACCTAAGCCTATTAAGGAGCAGGGAAGATCTTCAAATTCCCATTACACTCATCCAATAAAATAATGGGGCATGCTCCTTTCAGAGAGGTCACATTTGCATTATGTATGGGTGTGGCACTGTCAGACCTCAAATACCACATCTGCATGTGAAAGGGCCAGGACACTGCATTGAAGTTGGTCATGACTAGCTTTGGCTTATCTACCGTGCTGGGAAAATGGGAGAGACTGAGAGTTTAAAAGTAGAAGGTTGAGCCTTGTTAAAGAATAAGTTGTGGAGAGAGTTGAGAAACTATCTGTTAGGAGCACTTTTAGCAGACTATAGCTGTGGGGAGAGGATTTCTTTTTCTACTATTCCCCCATTCTTTCTTTTTTGAGAGAAGCACATGGCAAAGTCTGACTGTAGAGTGAAGTCATATCAGCAAGAGGAACAGAAACTCTGGTGCTTGCAACTAGGATACTTCTAAAGTGATGGCCGACCCCCGAGGTGAGACTTATTGGTCTATGGACTCACATTATCTATGAAACTCCATGGTTGCATCCTTATCCAGGATATCAGCTATGCCCCAAGCTGGTAGGAGGTAGTAACTATCTTTTGTCGTTTCATTGTTTAGTTATTTCAGTCATGTGACCCCATTTGGGGTTTTCTTGGCAAAGATACTGGGGTGGCTTGCCATTTCCTTTTACAGATGAATAACTGAGGCAAGCAGGATTAAGTGACTTGTCCAGGGTCACACAGCTAGTAAGTGTCTGAGACCAGATTTGAACTCAGGAAAATGAATCTCCCTGCCTCCAGGCTCAGCAGTCTATCTATTGTACTATGCAGTTGCCCAATAGTAGCTATGGCTAAGCAGTAAAGCAGCATCCATCATTGTATTATATTCCAGGGTCCAGTGGAGCAGCAAATATCAGAGATTTTAAGATTAAAGTCTTTGAAAGCAGTTTGAGGACAGCAGTGGCTTTGTGCAACATCAGAGGTGTAAGTTGCCCTTTCTAGTACATGCCTTGGACACAGGTGTGAACTCTATGTGGGTTTATTCTTTTCACTGATGCTTTGTGTGTTAATGGGAAAATGTGCCCCAGGTTTATAGGGGAGATGCTTTGTTACTACTATTCTTACTAAGTCACTTCAGTAAATACCTTTGTTTGAGCTGATTGTGTCATCTGGCTGGCATAGAGAAATGAAAACATTGATGGGGGTTTGTGAGTAGATGAGTTTTTCTCCCCCATTAAATATTAAAGTTTTATATTTTGAAGATTTTTAACCAGAAACACAGAGATGCTTAATCACTAGGTAATGATGAGTGATGTTTAAGGCAGGCATAAATTGTTGCCATTTTTCCCCCTTGTTGAAAGTCATTGTTGTCTCTTGGCTGATCCAGTGAAAAGGAACCATTTATGTCAATGGCAATTTGTTTTCTCTTTGAACTTGTTCATCTTTAATTGTATTTAAATATCTTTGTGTACCTCTTGCTTTCAAAATTGATCCTGAAACAAGTACAGTAGCAGGTTAATTCCCCACATTCATTTACATAATTACTATCATAACTTCTTTTATCTACTAGCAATTTACAACTAAAAGTTCAGCATGTTGCTGCACAATTATTTTTTTTTATATTGGATTTCCAAAGAACTATTAAAATTGTTACTGATTTAAGCCTGTATCCTTATAAATATTAACTTTGTGTAGAGCAAACAGACATTTTGTTAATATACTATTGCTTAGCATATAAAGGGATATTTTCTTCCAAAAACTTCTAATAGCATATTTTAGCTATAAATTTAATTTTTAAAACATAGAAATAATTATATTTAATAACAGTAGAGAGATTAGGCATCCTCGCCTCACCTCCAAACTCTCTAAAGTGCTTTCAAAGTGAAAAGAGGAGTAACTTATTTAGGGGCCATTAAAATGTCCCAAAATGTTCATTTTCAACTCAGAGTCGATCTGCCCCTCTTTATGTAGAAGTGGAAAATTCAGCTCTGATTAAATAACTGCTCTAGTTTGGAAGCCAGTATGATGAAATGGAAAGAACTCTGAATTTGGAATCAGAAACCTGAGTTTCAATCCTTCTGCCACATAGTTAGTGACCTAGGCAAACTATTTTCTCATCTGTAAAATGAAAGAAGTAGACTAGATGGTCTCTAAGATCTTTTTTAGCTCTAAATCTGGGCTTGTTTTTTTTATCTGATTGTTTGCTTATTTTTTTTCTGGAATTCAGGGATTAAAAACCTGTTTCTTACCATCTGATGGCTTAGTAATTGCTGAAGCTGATTGACAGGAATGAAAACACAAAGGTATAGAAATAAGACTACACTAAGAGAATTGAATACAGTGGTTTTCTAAAATATGCATGGGCCATTGGGATAGGGAGCCTATATTGACATCTTGATGGCTACTCCTAGGAGAAGGACTGTCATACATGCACACACACATGCACATACACACATGTATAAACCATAGTGCCTAGAAATTCAAATTCAACAAAACTTTGAATACTTACCACAGGCTTAGTTTTGTACTTTTTATTATGAGGATATAAAAGACAAAATCCAAAATGTAAATACATATTAACCATACATATATGTTGCCTATTAAATGTATGTTTAAATATATAGATGTACTAAATATGATATATGATATATTGTATACATAATACATAGCATATATTATATAAATATGTTGTTCATAATATGCAGAATATGTTACATATAATGTATATATACATAATTCAGATATTAAATATATATTTAAAATTTGAGTCTTGTCTTTTATATCTCTATAATAAAGAACACAAAATTAAACATATGGTAGGTGTTCAAAGAAGAATGTTGAATTTGAATTTCTGGGCAAATGTGGTTGATTTACTTTATGATTTCAACTGTTTTAGAGTCCATGCAAACTCATGATCTAATATCCTCCTTTTTCCTTTCTGCCCATCCAATTTTGACCTACCCTTCAAAGCCCAGTATAAGTTCTACTTTTGTTACAAAAGCTTCTATGACTATGATAGCTCACATGAACTCTTCTCTGAACCTCTCTAGATCCAAGATTCTATATTATCTAATACTTGACTACATAATGCCTTAGAGTTCTCTTTAGTGGTTTTATGTGAATTAAGCCTTCTCTCCCATTATTATTGTGAGCTCCTTAAAGACAAGGGTCAATTCTTATAATTTTACTTTTTCTAAGCATAATGCTAGACACCTGTTTTAGTTTAATAGCATATGGATGGCAGTGCCTCTTCATGAGTTTCATGAGCACATTGCATATGATATTGTATAATTAGATTGAAGACCAACTTTCTAAAGTGACCTGAGTAAAATCAGGAGTATACTAGAGCCAATTTGAACCAGTCCATGAGAAATAATTGTTAACTTTTGAGTGTGAGCATTTACATCTTGGAAGTTGGTAAAGGCTATAAATCAGGACTTGATTTATTTTTTTTCCTGATAGTCTCTATTCGAGAAAATGATAGAAAAATGTTAATCATATAGATTAAACTTAAAAATGTGTCGTGTACAGTTTTTCCAAAGAGCTTCTTGTTAAACATTTACTAGCACACTCCTGCCTGAATTCCTTATTAATTGACACTTAATACAAAATACTATTATCATTTTTGTTGGTGTTTTTTGGTCATAAACCTAAAGGCATATTTTTTTTCACTAGATTTTAAGGAAAGGGAGAGAACTTTGACGTGAAAAGATGGAGTGATCTAGAAATGGAATATGATAGGTCTTATTTATTAAAACTAGTAGAGGGCCACAATAGAGTTAGTATAGGCACATAACAGAACAGCAATGACTTACCATCACAAAGTGCAATGAACCAATTTTTTAGTTTTAGTTTCAGTTTTTTTAAAATTAAGTTGACTCTGAGCTGTCCTGTTGCATTTTTTTCACTAAATGCCTCTGATGATTGTAGATAGATCACTGCATCATGCATGTATGTATTTATTTATTTATCATAGTACTATGAAAGATTTTGGGAAGCAAAAAATTTGACCAGGGTGGATCTTCAATAACGTGGGACCTAGTTAAACAAGAAGCGCAATGATTGGGAGAAAATCAAGTCCAGATCAGAATGTCAATGAGAAACTAAATTGTGAAAATAGAAATTAAATCCAATATTGCAGGAATTTAAGGTATAAGATAACCATAAAAGAAATAGGATTGATTGGTAAATGCCAATCTGGCAGAACATATTTAGAATATAGTTATTATTGCTTGTTTAAATAAAAAAAATAGTATTCTGTTTCCTGTTGTTGTTATTCACTAAAATTAAAAAATGAACAGCTGAATGGCATGAGTGTATTTTTGTGGTATCTATGACCATTCTGTCCCAGTTAATGAAATACTCTCTCAGAAGCTCATTCCTTCTAAAGTGACAAAATTATCTGTGCAAAAAATGTGAATATATTGAAAAATAAAATTGGATTTCAAAATCAGACATGTTTAACATACATCTAGAGGGAAACTGGTGACAAAATGGATACAGTGCTGGGCCTGGAGTCAACAGACCTGAGTTTAATTTCAGGCTCAGATACTCGCTAACTATGTGACACTGGGCAGGTCACTTTTCTGTTTGCTAAGTTTCCTTAAATGTAAGTTGAGGACAATAACAGCACTTACGAGAGTTGTGAGGATAAAATGAAATAATCTTTAAAGCACTTAGCAAAGTATTTGGCACATAGGTGTTATATAAATGTTAGCTATTATTATTATTATTATTGTTGCAGATAGTGTATTTCAAACTAAAGACTTTTAACACTAGATAGAATCTTTCTGATGACTTCTCTAGGATGCTCACTATGATATCCAGGCAATGTTAAGAACTAATTTCAAAGTGTGGAAAGATCCCCACAAAAATTGGGAATTGACTAATGGACTTGTATTACAAATTTCCAATTCAAATGGAAATTCTGCTAAAATCTATATCATTAGTAGCGTAGATTATATGCATAAAGATGAGCATATGAATAGGCTGATGTGGCATGGCAACACAGAAGAAACATTTGTTAAAAATATGCAAATAAAATATGAAAAATATGGCTAATGGTAAAATATTTATGAAATCAATTAAATTGATAAGTAGGCTTGGTTTTGATAAGGTTGCTCATCATTCGGAGTTCATAAAGTTATTTAAAAATAAGTGCATTTTTTTCAATATGGTACTGTTTGCAAAGAGAGTGAGAGCACATTATTTTTCATTCATTTCTCCTGCTGTTTTGTTTTTTATACTGAAGACAAATCAAAACTCACAAACAAGTTGCCAAGGATGCATATTCTCCAAAACAATTAAGTAAAACAACATAATGGTGGTTGTTAGAGATAGGACACACTCACGATCGTCTACCTTTGTAATTTAACATTATCAAGAGCGAGGGAGATACTTTAAGCTGAATTAGTACCACATACAAAGCCCTGAATTATGTAGCCTATTAATCTCATCTTTATCTGTGTAAATTATAGCAAGTGTGTATGTTCTTTTTGGCTCTACCTTTCTCACTCTAATTTACTTCATACACACCTACTCTTTTTTTTTTGAGTCCTTCTTATTTATTGTCCATTACAGAGTAATGCTATTCTGTAACATTGATATACTACAATTTGTTCAGCCATTCCCAAATCATTGGGCACATCATTTGTTTCCATCTTTTTGCTATTACAAATAGTGTTTCTATGAATAATTTTATACAGATAGGTATTTTCTTCCTGTCAGCAAAATCCTTCAGGTATAAACATAGTAGTGGGTTACATGGAATGAACAGTTTTGTAAATTTTCTCATATGATTCTGCATTGATTACCAAAGTGGTCAGAGTTTCACAATTCAGAGCTTCACAAAGAGAAAATTAGTGAGCATATTTTCCCACAGTCTTTCCAATGTTGCATTTTTCCATCTTTCATCATCTTTGCCCTTCTGATAGGAACCAGGTAAAACTCAGAGTTATTTAAATTTGTTTTTCCATGATTATTATGGATTTTCAACAGTTGTTTAGATGATCATTGGTAGTTTGAATTTCTTCCTTTGAAAAATGCTTAGTCTTGTACTTTGACCATTTGTCATAGATTGATGTCAATTACTTATAAGTTGAATATCAGACTTTTATCTGAGATGAGAGAGGCTTTCTATTGGTATTTTGTAGATTCTCAATTTATATTTTGTCATCTGAGAAGCAGTATAACATAGTGAATAAGACAGTAGAGTTGGAATTAGGAGAGTCTGGGTTCACATCTTGTCTCAACCACTTATGAATTCTGTGACCCTGGGCAAATAACATGGACAACTCTCTGTGCCTCATATTTCTCATTTATAAAATGAGTGTATTAGATTCAGTGGATTCTATAGTCTCTTCAACTTCTAAATCTAGAATCTAGAATCCTATGATCTATCTGCTTTCAATATTTCTTCTGCATTGAAGTATGGTCATGATTTCTTTTTAATTAAGAATTTTTTAAATTGAAAACCCCAAATCCTTAGTATAACTCTTCATATTATATCTTCAACTTCAGTGTTCTTGTTTAGTAGAATTAATTCTCCCTTCATTGACCTTCACCAAATGCTTTTCACTGTTTTCTTAGGCTTCCTGGATTTCTTCATTAAAACATGCACACCCACACACCCACACATCCCCATCCAGCCACCCCTCACAAACACACCCACAGTACTACCTTTTACCTAACCTGCTTCTTTAAATACATTTTACATTTCCAGAATTGTACTGCAGTCATAGGGCTCTACAAATTCTCACACATCTCGCTATAACTGTCCAATGAAATGTTCATTTTTGCTTTTGGACCACTAATTCACACCTTTTTTATACCCCTATTTTGTGCATTTATGTGTGGACATCTAAAACTATAGATTTTTCGCTGCATTTTTTTTTTATTTTGAGGGGTATGAACTTCTGAGTTTTTTTCTTTTTACGATGCTTCTTCCCATATAATATAATCCTCTTTATTTCATCTAATTTGGTCAATATACACAGGTAATTTTTTCACTCCTCTTTCCTTTTCAGTTTATTTTTAAAATTAGATCTGCAACATCATAGCCAAATACATTTTGTATTTTGTATATAACTTTTGTTACATACTTTTCATCCCTAACCAGAAGGCTTCCATTTCTATTTTAAGCTATGATCCAGAAATTCAAATCCTACTCTCATTCTTAGCCAACTTATCTATCACAAATATGTCTTTAAATTCTTATAAAACTTTACCTTCAATCAGTGTCAGTGATAGAAAAACTTCTTTTGTACCTTAGGTCTTCAATTTTTTGCCTAAGTCTTTGTAATCTTCACCAATGCTTTCTAGGTTCCTTCTGGTACTGTCGTTTATGCACTCTGTGAATCAACAGAAGCAGGGAGATCATTAAGTTTGACGAGTCTTGGGAGGTTCTTTCTCATGTCTTGGATACATGCCCAAAGAAGAAGGTATATCTCTTTTATTATCAAAGTGATTAGTGGCTGCTTCACTCCTCTTCTCAATTTGGAGACATTATCCACCTCTGTTCTTATTCCTTTGATCCTTTTTTGTATGACATCATAAATTATAACACTTAAGGATCCATATTCTTTGGATCATTATTCATTGTGGGAAAAGTAACTTCTTCCTTTCTTTAGTACACATCTTTCAAAAAGTACCTCCTATGTGTTACTTAGTTTACTGTGGTATGAGGTATTCAATAAATATTATTACAACTTGCTTAGGCCTTTACCTATTCCCTCTATCCGTAGGAAAATGCTATTTATTTGATTCCCTGGTGGAGAAAACACTGTGGGGCAAATACCTCTTGAGATGTATTAACTTTGATCCAAGTCTCCTATGCTTCACAATTCTAAAGCCCTCTAAATTTGGTTACCAATTCCTTTTCTTTCTTCAGTTCCCACCCTTTATCATATTCTTTATAGAAAATACTGGTTTTGTTGAAAAGAGAATAGTGTAACTAACAGGAATAAATATTATCTCTCATTAATTTGCACCATGATTTAAAGTAAGGAAGATAAAGAGATACACATCTAGAGGCTTGGATTGAAAACTAGATGTTCTATTAGTAAGCTATGAAATTTTAATCAACTTTCCAGACCTCGATTTTTTTCTCTATTAAATGAGTGAATTGGAATAGATCTCCAAGATCTCTTCTAGATTTTATGCTCTAGGTTTATGATTCTTTACTTTTAAGTATTAGTTGTATAGGTGGTGGGGGAGATCGTGAAAGGAAAATGAGGCAAGAGAGAAAGAGATCACAATAAATATCTGTGCTAGAATTCAAAAATAAGTTCTAGAATTCAAAAAACGGGAATAGAGAAAAGACCAGCATGGTACAGGAGAAAAAATACCAGATAGGGAATTGTGAGTCCAGTTGTATTCCTTGTTCTTATATTAACTAACTGTGTACTTCTCTAAGTCTCAGTTTCCTCATCAATTTGTTAGACCAGTGGTTCTCAACCTTCCTAATGCCACAACCCTTTAATGCTTGTACGTGGACGTGTCTGCATGTGGGTGGACCTGTCTGGAGATGGATAGAGGAGGGATGTCTCGGTTCCTAAGACCATCGGAAATAAGTGTTTTCGGATGGTCTTAGGTGACCCCTGTGAAAGGGTTGTTCAACCCCCAAAGGGGTCACGACTCACAGGTTGAGAACTGCTGTGTTAGACTATAATTCTAAGACCATTTATAAAATGAGGAATGCAAACTGGATTTCTTCCGTTTTAAAAACTCAGAGCCAAAGCATTGCCTGGAGATCAACAAGCATAAGATTATAGGAGTTGAAAGGGTTCTTTAAGACCATTTAATATACCTCACCTCATTTTACTAATTAGGAAACAGACCTAGAGGAACTCAAGTGACTTGGCTGAAGTGGTTGATACTGGTTGTGAAGATTGAAATTGAAATTCCAACATAACCAGTTTTATTTACCCTCTAGTCCATTTTACTAGGCTCGTGCAAACATGGTCTAATTCATTGGTATTTAATGTTTAATCAAGACTTGTACCCATCTTCACAGAACACCACCTCTAAAACTTTCCTACATTCTTTTGTGACTCTGCTCTTGTATCTTATTCTCACCTTTCCTTTTTCCAGTACAGTTTCGTTCATGCTTCAGCACTTCTGTTTATGTTCATAATGGTTTCTCTATCTCAGAATCAAGGAGCCTCTTCTTCAATCCTTTTCAAAAAACCTTGTGATTAGAGAAACCTTTCAGCATCAATCCTTCAATAAAGGTTTCATTTAAGAGGTATAGAAGGATAAGAAAGAAGAGATTTTGAAAAGAACAGTAATTAATAATACAGAACTCATGAGATTTTTCTTCCCCACATAAATGTTCTTTGCTTGTTTTTGAAGGCCCATAGAAACCCTTCTCAAACCCTTACAAAGAGCACCCAGAAAAATCGGCACTTAATGGATAGAAATAATATTGATCATCACAGTTATTTCAAAATCCAATCCTGTTTCCTATTCCAAAAAAAAAAGATAGAATGTAAACTGTTTATTAGTGTAGCTGCTCTATCTCATGAAAGTATTACCAGTTTCATAGGGTTTATTATTGTTACAAACAACAAAAGATAGATGAGACAATAGGGAAGTTATTCATTTTTTGTTCTCTTGCAGAGTGTATCGGGTCTAAGATATGGGACTGGAGGGTTGGAGAAACTTTTAGAAGCAGGGACAATGACAGTAAAGCCAGAATGGTAGCTACAGAGAATCAGTGTAGAGAGCTATGGGGAGGAGGCAGAGAGAGTTCTGCCAATGTAAATTCTATAGGAAAATTTTTAGTCTTGTTGTGGGCCGCTGGTCACCTTATATTCTTTTTTGTGGAAGCACCCGGAGTCTGGCCTCCCTGATTCTCTTTACGTTGTTAGCCTTACATTTGGAAAATGACACTACATGATGAGTAAACATCACAAGAATCCAGAGGAATAACCAAGGACATTGTGACATAGCATTTAGAGTACAGTATTGTGGTTGAAATAAGCCAGCCAACTCAGTAGAATGGGATTTCCCAGAATATGTGTAAAATGGAAACCAAAAATGAATAAGAAAGTAAAACACTCCCATTTTTAACTCATCCAGTTAGAAAATAACTAAATATGACAATATATGGGTAAGAAATCCATGAGTGATCTATCACCAAATGCCTTGAAATGACAGCTAAATAAATTGAACAAAATGCCACATATTGGAGGCAGGCCATTGCAGAAGAAAGCTATTAGCTGAAGCTGAAATTAATGCCAGTAAGTATGTGGTGGCAGAAAAATTGCAATTTACCAAACAGCAAGTGAAGAAGCTGTTGATTACTTCAAGTTTATTTGAAAGTATAAATAAACAGAAATTACAAATAAAAAGCCTGAATATATGTTCATTTCATACATTTCATATGCCTTGTTAATAAAAACATGATATGAGGATTATAACACACAATCCATTGAATTAGTCTATTAGCTTTTATATATTGGACAGGTATTAAGGATGGACAGCGAGCTAGGTTCCAAATTGTATGTGAGCAGCATATTGGACTGGATAGAGGTAGAGAAAATCTTTGTTCTTCTATAACATGAACCATTCAGTGCAACTAAAATTCATTCTGATAACTGCATTACAGTAGTGACACAATCCACATGATGGGAGCATAAATTTAGAGGTGAAATGGAACTGAGGCTATTTAGTCAAACCTCTTCATTTTACTTACATGGCTACTGAGACTCAGATTTAACACAGGTAAAAACAGGGGTAAGACTTGATTGCTAGTCTTTTGATTCCAAATCTAATAATCTTCCTGAAAGACCACATTCTTTCAGAAGAATCAAAATTATAAATAACCTAAATGAAATGATGCTGGATAGCCAACAACAGACATGGGAAGATTCCTATAAAAGCCTCAACTAGCCAGTAAGTATCTGAGGCTGAATTTGAACTAAGGTTTTCCTGATCTAGCACTTTACCCACTGTACCATCTATCTTCATATCCAAGATAAATACTAAGTAGAAGAAAAATAACCAACCTTATAGGAGTAGGCACTAAGAGTTGAGGGTCTGACTTAGAAAGGCTACCTGTAGAATCAGAATGGAGTCTAAAAGGATTCTAAAAGGCAGAGGTGAGGAAGATGTACAGTCTAGACATGAGGAACAACTGATGCAAAGGCACAGAGATGGGGCACAGAGCATTGTATATGAGGAACAGCAATGAGTCCAGTATGACTTAACCTTGAAGTGTTCTGGGGGAGTAATGTGTAAGAAAAATAGAAAAGTAAAAAAGGGTCAAGTGGTTTTGCCTTTTTTTGAGGGTGGAAGGCAAGACAGTTTAGGTTAAGTAAGTTGCCCAAAGTCACACAGCTAGTGTCAGGCTTCTGAGGCCAAATTTGAACTCAGGTTCTCCTGATTCCAGGGTCAGTGCTCCATTCACTGCGCCACCTAGCTGCCCCTGAAAGGGTCAAGTTTTAAGTCAAACATAGGAGTCTCTATTTAATGCTAGAGGTAATAGGAAGCCACTGGAATTTTCTTAATAGTTGTGGGTGACCAAGTTAGACCTGCAATTTAGGAAAATCGCTTTGGCAATTGTGTGTGGGATAATTTGGAGTGGAGGAGAGACTTGAGACAGAGAAAGGATTTAAGTCTGGACTACTGTAATAGTCCAAATCAGGGTTATGGCTGAGTGAATGGACAAAGGGAGACATATAATATATGTTGTAGAAATAAAATGAGCAAGATTTGGGTAATTTTGCAAATTTGGGAAAGGATTGAAAATTTGAGAAGATATGACACCAAGGTTGCAAATCTGAGTAACTGGAAGATGGTAGTGACCTTGACAGTAATAGGGAAGTATGTAAAAGCAATAAATTTTTAGGGACAAATAACATTTTAATGTTGGATATATTTAGTTTAGTTACCAATAAGAAATACAGAGAGGATTCTGGGAAGATGGCAGAATAGGTCCAAAAATTCTAAGCTCCCCAGACTTCTCCCCATAAGATAAAATAGCACCTTAGGACAAACAAAGTATTGGTAAAGATAAATAAGAATAGGGGCACAGCAGGGATCTTCCTGTGACAATTTGAGAAGATTAGAAGAAAAATCCTAGGACAAAGTTTTGTCCCTGTGAAGAGCAAACACCTCCAGGCTAGGATCTACTTAAAGAACAAAGTCAAGCCCTGGGGTTAGTTGGCTGGTGAGGTTACTTCAGCCCAGATACAAGAACTTTTACCCCAAGAATAGTGAAAGGAGTCATTGATTGAGCTGCGGAAGATTGAGGGAACCTCTGCTGATGGGAACACCAGACCCAGCTGTGCTGTGAAGAGCAGCGGGGGCGAGAAGGAAGCAGCACCCTCCTGTAAGTGTAGAAGCAGTGGGCACTTACAGAGGGTTTAAGGTTTGGCTTTGGTTCCAGGCTAGAAGGGAGAACTGAAGATCTTGGGCAAGAGGTACCATCCCCCATACCCCAGGGCTAGAGGTAATTACAAAAATCAAGCTATTACCACAAAAAAATGTACAGGCAAAGGAGAAAGAATCCAACCATAGAAAGCTATTATGAGAGTAGAGAAGGCTGGGGTTTATCTTCAGAGGAAGATATTGTAGCAAAGAAATCCCTTCTACCCCAAAGAGTAATGTCAAATGGTTACCTGCCCAGAAAGAATGCATAGAAGATCTTTAAAAAAGACTTTAAAAATAAAATGACAGAGATAGATGAAAAACTTAAAAAAAAAGAATAATCCAAGAAAAACAAGAAGATTATGAAAAGAAAGTTAACCAATTAGAAAAGGAGGTCCAGAATCTTAAGGAAGAAAATGACACCTCGAAAATTAAAATTGGGCAAATTGAAGCCTGAGAAATTATAAGAGATCAAGAAATAATTAAACAAAATGTGAATAATGAAAAAATAAAAGAGAAAGTGAAACATCTTATAAGAAAAGCAACAAATTTTGAGACTAGATCAAGAAGAGAAAGCACAAAAATAATCTAGCTGAAAACTGTGATCCAAAAAAGAATCTCAATGTAATAATAGAAGAAATAATTAAAGAAAATTGTCCTGAAGCATTATAACAAGGAGGGAAAGTAGAAGTAGAAGAAATCCATTGATCACTACGTAAAAGAAATCCTATGAGGAAACATCTTAAGAATATTATAGTCAAATTCTTAAACCTCCAGCTCAAGGATGAAATATTAAAAGCAACAGGAATAAAACAATTTAAATATGATGGTGCCACAGTTAGTATCATACAAGACCTAGAAGCAGAGACATTAAAGGACTGCAAGTCTTAGAATACTATATATGGAAGAACAAAAGAACTGGCTGAAAATAACATACCCACAAAATTTAAGCATGATCCTGAATGAAAAATAAAAAGGACATTTAATCAACTGTAAGACTTTCAAGACTTAGTTAAAAAAAAAAACAAAAAACCTAAACTTAATAGAAGATTTTACATACAAGAGCCAAGAGAAATATGAGGTACATCTCAAAGACTGATTATAAGGGATTCAATAAGGATGGATCATTTACTTTATATATACGTAAAATGTAAAATGTGCGTCTAATATTCTTATTAATAATTGGGTAGCTCATAAGAAAGATTGGGGTAAACCTGAGTATGATATGCATTTAAAAAGTAAAACCATTTAGGAACAGCTAAAAAGAGTAATTATTTTATGCAAATGAGGTGCAAAAGGAAGAATCAGTACAGAGGAATTAGATGGGGGATGAGGGCTGTTAGTTCTGGTAACCTACTTTCATCTGGAATGGGTGTGAGGGGAAACAATACATACATACATGCATACATACATACATACATAAATATATATATTTTGTAGAAGAATATAGAAGTCTTCTAAATTCAGAAGAAATAAAATGTTACAGGGATAGGGAGAGGGAAGAGGACAAGGAAGAGATCTTTAGAGGGGGAGAAGAAGGGGAAGGGAATAGGTAAAAGTAGGGTACAGAAGGGTATTTATGTTTATGGGAATGGGAAGATAGGGGAAGGATCTTGGAATGGGAGTAGGCAAGTAATAGGAGGGCAAAGTATCAGGTAGAAGCAAAGTAGATATATACACAAACATGAAAACAAAGATCAGGAGTAGAATTTGTTCGGGAAAGTCTGTCTAAATATGTTTATATGTATATGTGTATGTATATATTTATAGCTATAGAAAAACATGTCCAAATTTAATTGTAGCCTTCTGGGAGGAAAAAAAGAACAAAGTAAATAAGTGAACAACAGAGAACAAAAGAAAACATACGAGGAAGGAAAGAAAAGATGAACAATTCTCAGCACAATGTGTATTATTCATTATACAGACTTTCTTGAAATGAAAATTTATTGTTACATACTTTGAATCCTTATGTTCTGCTATGCACATGACATGCTTTTTTTCTTTCTTGCTTTGTATTTAAGTTCCAATATTTTAATTTATGATATGCTTTTGTTTCTTTTCTCTATTCTGTATTTGCATTCTGATGTTTAAGTCTAAAATAAAATTTAACAAAAAGAAAAATGAAAGAAATCCAATTCAAAATGTCCGCTAGACAATAAATGATCAAGAACCGAGGATTGCAAGAGAGACTAGGCTGGATATATGGATTTGGGTTTCATCTGCAAAGAGATGCTAAGTGAATTCACAGAAACTGATGAGATCAACAGGTGTGAGAAACAGAGAGAAAAGGGAAGACAGGCCAAGGCAAAACCTTTAAGGATTCCCATAGTTAATAGGTGTTATAGGGGGGAAAAATTATAGCAATGAGACTGAGAAGTAGTAGTCAGAAAGACAGGAGGTAAAATAAAAGAATAGTGTCATGAAAATACAGAGAGGAGATAGTATGGAGAAACAGAAAATGATAAATAGTGTCCAGTCCTGTAGAAATGTGAATGCTATTTGGCATTGTTTACCTAATCTGTTCCACTAATGTGTGTGTGTGTGTGTGTGTGTGTGTGTGTGTGTGTGTGTGT
>CM053580.1:363334355-363359008 GCA_028627135.1 Pseudochirops cupreus
TAATCTGATAATTCATTTGGCTGCAATAGTTCTTGGAGTTTTCAATTTGGGATCTCTTTCAGAAGGTGTCCAGTGGATTCTTTCTATAACTGTTTTACCCTCTGGTTCTAGGACCTCAGCGCAATTTTCCTTGATGATTTCTTGGAAAATGTTGTCCAGGCTCTTTTTCTCATCCTGGCTTTCTGGTAGACTGATAATTCTTAGATTATCTCTCCCGGATCTGTTTGATGTGATATTTTACATTTTCTTCTAATTTTTCATTCTTTAGCTTTTGTTTGACTGATTCTTCATGCCTCATAGTGTCATTAGCTTCAAATTGACTGATTCTAATTTGTAGCAAATTATTTTCCTCAATTAATTTTTGAAGTTCTTTTTCCATATGTTCAGATTTTATTTTTAGGGAGTTCTTTTCTCCAGTTAGATTTTGTGCCTCTTTTCCAATTTCACAAATTTTACTTTTTAACGATCTATTTTCTTCAGTAATTTTTTTTTTCTATTTTGGCAAGTGTAATTTTAAATAATTACTTTGTCTTCTACCTCTCTAATTTGGCTTTTAAAAATCCTTTTTGAGCTCTTCCAAGAATGCTTTCTAGGCTTGAGAGCAGTTCATATTCACTGTTGAGGTTTCAGAGTTGGGTATAAAAGCAAAGCTGACTTCTTGTGAATTTGGTTCTTCTTGCTCACTACAAAAGAATACAATCATTTTTATTCTTCCAAATTGCTTCTTCTCATTGTGATTGCCCATTTCCTGGCCTTTAAAATGGATTTCTGCTTCTAGTGGATAGAGGGCTCTGACCCATGCTCCTTATACTGGGAGCTAGGGGTCTTGTTATTGGCTTTATGAACTGCGTCTTCTGGGGACTCTATGATTAGTAATCATAATGGTGAATTTGAACAGGATGAACTCACCAGGGCCAGGGCTTTTTGAGTTGCCTCAGGGTTATTCTGAAGCTCACAGTGTAAGGTGTCAGGGAGGAGTGGTCTGGCTTCTTCATGATTCTAACATTCAATCCCTAGGCTAAAACTCAGGCAGGCTCAGCTGCTGGTGGCCAGCAGTTCCAGTGTCTACTGGTTCCCCTGGTTGTGTGAAGGCACATCTAGGGCTTGCTGACTCCACCCCCCTGGGGTTCAGGATCTCCGGCTGGTCAGGTGAGATGGGGACAGCTCTCACCTAGCACCTTAGCCTTGGCACAGCCACACCTATATCCTTCTTTTAGGACTCCCAAGCCTGCCTTGGATTGTGTGCTATTTCAGCATTTTATCCGGAGGCAATATTCTCTGGGTTTTCAGGGTCTTAGTGAGAGGGTGGAGCAGCTAGGGTTTGCTCTGCCATCTTGGCTCCTGGGAGCTGAGGTAGTTCATTTTTAAACATCCAGGCTGTGGATTGGTAACCCCAGAATTAGCTGCTGCTGCTGCCTTGGTCACTGTGCTTCCTTTTACTCACCTCTGCCAGATCCCCTGTCCTGTAGTGAGAGGTTTGGGAATTGCCCTTGCATGGGTGAATCAGCTTCCCTGGCTCTCTCTGGCTCTGCTCTGGTTGGATCTGCAGTGTGTGCTATTGCAGGCCCCACTCTTCCCTTCCCCTGCCCAGTTCCACGTGCGTACCTTCATGGACTGAAAATCTACCATACTCTGTCTCCCAATGGATTCTGCCGCTCTAAAATCCATTCAGATTCACTTTTTAGAGGTTACTGAAGGAATTTTCAGATGAGTTCCTGCTTTTACTCCAGCCTCTTGGCTCTACCCTGTCTGGCACCATTTACCAAAATGTACTTCCCTGCTTATCTCTTTTATTTAGGTCAATTTTTGTTTTTGCTTTGTCTGAGATCAAGATTACTACCTTTGCCTTTTTTCTCCCTTGACTGAAGTATAATAGTTTCTGCTCCAATCCATTATTTTTACTTTGTATATGTTTTTCTGTTTCAAATGTGTTTCTTGTAAACAACATATTATTGGATTCTGGTTTGTTATCCATTCTGCTCTCTGCTTCTGTTTTGTAGGTGAATTCATCCTGTTTACATTCACCATTACGATTACTAATTGTGTATTAACCTCCATCCTTTTTTTCCCCTATTTATCCTTCTCTTTCTCTATCTTTTTAACTTATTTCTCCTCAAAAGTCTGTTTTGCTTCTGACTACTACCTCCCTTAATTCACCCTCCATTCTATTACCCTCCTCCTACTTGTCCCCTTCCCCTTCTACTTCTCTGTTGGGTAGGATAGAATTTTTTTTTTCCAACTGGCTATGTATGTTAATTTCCCTTTGAACCAATTTCATTGAGAGTGAGGTTCAAACATTGCCTGTCCCCTCTTTTTCCCTTCCACTATAAAAACTCTTCCTTGTGTGCCTCTTTTATATGAGATAATTTACCCCATTATTAATTTGATTTGAGGTGAGATTTTAAGATTATTTGGAGGGGAATGTTGAGAGACTTCCAGTGAATTGCTGCCTGTACTCTGTCAGTCATCTTGACTCTTCCCCTTCTCTCACTTTAGATTGATTATTTTTTTTCCAAGGTTCTGAAGGATTGTTTCTAATTTGGCAAATGGTTTCTCCTTAGTGGTCAGGTAAAGAACAGTAGTTCCTCTTATCATTTCCTCTTTCCTCTGAAGAATGAAATTAACATAATTCAAAATATATCAGTTGCTTTGCTTTTAGTTTAAAGATTGACTCAGCAGAGGTTGGCATAGTTAAAGTTTCTCATTACTGCTCTATAATGCCTTCATGCCTGCTTTGTAGTCTGCTTCTAGGACTTATCATCTATTTCATCCTTCTGTCCTGATAATCACATAGCTATTAAGTGACAGAAGTAGTCTCTTGACTCCCAGTTTCCCAGTTTAGTGTTCCTCCCATGATACCATGTTGCCTTTTCCATTAAAAATATAGTATGTAACTGTGTATAAAATATAAAGCAGTATAGAACCATAAACTTTAATTTGCCAATTATGGAAGTATATCCCTACATACTGAACGTTTCCTTCCTTTTTTCCCTAAGTACTTGGTGGAAATTCTTGGTGAAAAATAAAAATTTAACAAGAAAAATGGAATTTTGCAGCTATAATACTGGTCTAGGCCATCAGTTCTTATTCTGTGCAAGACCTCATAGCTGCTACCAGCACATTTAAAAGTTTGAATCACATTAAGACTTTTTCTAAATGCCTTATATATATATATATTTTCACTATTACTCTGCTGACCTACGTTCAAGGAAATACTTTATGTTGTTGCTTGGCTTATATTTTGAGGAAATTTTCCTGGGCATTTTGCTATGAATCTAGGTCAATATATCAGGGAGTATCAGAGCTAATATAACTTTCCCCTGTGTAAGCATAGTCTTGTCTAATTATTTTTTTCTTCTATTTCATAGGTACCCAAGTTTAATCCTTCTAATTGGCAAGTTAGATTGGATCTAGAAATAATGATTTATATACATATATATGTAAAATATATTATATATATGTATGTAATATAACATAATTTAAATGTGTGTGTGTGTGTGTGTGTGTGTGTGTGTGTGTGTGTGTGTGTGTGTGTAATAACCACTTTAAGGAAAATATAAACAAAGGGCTAGATGACCAAACCATTTTGAACGCTGCCTCATCTTAGACCTCAGTAGAGATACCCTAGGACCCTATGCCCATGCACCTTGGAAATAGCAGTTCTCTTTGCCTCCTGTAATGGTAAGGGGATTTGAAGATCTTCCCTGCCCCTTAATGGGTTTCACTTGGAGCCCAACAAGAGAAGCTTGCTTAGGAGAAGGTTGTTTTTAGCAAGGCTCACACCTTTTGTTACTTTGTAATTAGGCAGTGGGTCATGAAGGTTGTGATGTTCTCTGACCCTGGAGAAGGCTACACACACACACACACACACACACACACACACACACACACACACACCAATGATGTGAGATTTTGCTTTGGAGCTCACATATGGAAGAGTTGTATGATTTGGTCAGATGAGACTCTGGGCAGCTATTGAGCCTCCCGGTTTTGAAAACCCAGATGTTGGTGCTTCTCTCTCTGGTAATTAACTATATATGTCTGTAATGGTCAGACAGCTAGAAGCCCTGTCTGTTGGTCTATTTAATGGTGTTATTTTCTGTCTGTATTTTTTGTCTGCTTGTAATTTCTGTTTGTATTTTCTGAAGTTCAATGTGCTGACTTTTCCCCTTAATTAAGTGAATTATATATATGTTTGATTACTGTGACCAGCACAATAATATGGCCCAGCAACCAGCTGAATAAAAGAAAGAGACGGAGTTGTATTGGATAATCTGTTTATTACAGAACCATTTCATACAGGCCCAAGATACAAGAAAATCACAAGGCTTATATTCCCTATAGCAGAAATCCCTACGTGATGGAATGCATGGACCTTCTTTGGAATCAATCACTCCTACCTTAGCCCAAGGCTAATTATTCATTGAGACTTCATCCTAGGACCATTCCCAGAGACATAAACAAAACAGGGAGTCACTTGCTAATTAACTACCCTGAAACTTCTTTAGTTATTCATAGAACCGGCAAGCATCCATCCAACAAGATTATACTCTTCCTGCATATCTGCTTCATAGAAGAGGGGGAGCATATCCTTAATGAGGTCAGGGGACCCCTGAAAGTTTGGTCTACTACATTTGATTAAAGTAAGATTGTTAACCCCTTTTGAGTTGTTTTCCTTTAGAAAAGCAGATCAAAGAACCTGTGCTAGCAGCTACCCTGGGTATGCTAGGGTGCTTGCTGTTATACCTCCATAGCTATATAGCCTCCATAGTCACACCTACTAAAAACCCAGAAAGAATGTCTTGTCATCAGAGTCCTTTCCATTGTTAAATGGTTCAACATCAGAAACAGATGGAGGTCCATCAATAGGAGCTACTTTTAAGAAGATGTATCACAATTTGACTTGTTAAATTTTGAAACTACTGGACCTGCCCATCTAATTTGAAGCTGACCCCTCCAATAAATATTGTCTCCCTTTATTAGACTATGAACTCGTTGAGAACAGGGATTAGTTTTGGTTTTTTTTTTGTACCCCTAGAACTTAGGATACAGACTTGTATATTGTATGTATTATGTATTGTATGTGCTCAATTAATACTTTCTCATTGCATCATTCATAGAAGTCCAGAGCATGGAAAAGTCATTTTTGGCTTATAAAATTAGGAAAGGCTTCTCAGAAGAGGTGGCATTTGAGTTAGGATTTGATGATTTTGACAGGCAATGATGAAGAGAGATAGTAGTTTTAGGTAGCAAGAACAACATGAAAGTGTCTATTCTCATTGGCGATAAAATTTTACCAATTCAGATTCGTTGGAAAAGCAACTGAATTTGTTAAGTGTCCTGAATTAGTCATATTTATTTTAAGATTCACAGTAGTATTTCAAATATGTAGGGTAATTGCCATTAGTCTAACAAAGTATTATTTAATAATAGTTGAAACTTGTCTAACAAAGTTCATCTGTGGGTTAAAAAACTTTTAATGAATAAGAATCATTTGTAATTGGCCTATCAATTATTAAATTGATGGGAGTTTCTAAAGTACAAGAAGGTGATTTGTACAATTCATGCTCTTGAGCAGTTTAAATATCTTTTTGCAAATCTTGTATATGCAATTTAATAAAGAAAAATATTTATTTACAAGCTATGTAAAGATAAATTTCAGCTTATTTTTCTGAATTTTCACAAATTCCAATATAGTAGAATCTAGGAACGTTTTACTGTGTGAGAAAAGTATAGTCATCTCTTTATTTCTAGGGTAATAGAGTGGAGGGATAAATGCTATCCACTGTTAATCTAAAATGGGGTAACTAATATATTCTAACTCTCCCCCTTGAAATTCTTTGACCAAAGCTTTGCTTTTTTTTTTTTAATATCTTCTATCTATTGTCATTATGAAGTGGCCAAAACGCAGATAGCAAAGAGAGTGAAAAATCAGATCATGTGGGTAATCCAATGAGAAGATAATCAACTAGTAGTAATCATGAATGAACAAAAATAAATATATATGTCTAACCAATGCAAGAGGAGCAATAAAAACTAGATTATTGCTGGACTTTAAGTGATTTTTGTTTAGGAAAATCTGATTAGGAATGGGCTTCTATTCATTGTTTAATGTTTTTTCTAGGCTATAAATAACACCAGGGAAGCAGAATAGAGTAAGGTCCAGGGCTCTTCTCTACTAGATGTATTTTTTTATTCTTGCCAAATACTATTGTAGCTTCCCCAGACCTCCAACTTACAAGTGGTGTTTCCTCTAAGGTCATTTGTAAATCAGGTGTTTAACTTGAGATGACTTTTTTTCCCTAAAAATAATGTTATGTATGGTGGTTAACTTCCCAGGCTAGCCCTCAGAAATCTAAGTATTTCAATATATAACTGAATTACTTTGTTTCTAGGCTCTCAGATTTTGTGGGTGAATTGCTTCCTCTACCAATGCAGATAATAGTATAGTGCAGTGGAAAGAGAGCTGACTCTGTGGCTAGGGATCTGGTTTCATGTCTACCTATCATGCTTAATACCTGGGTGACTTTGGCCAGTCACTTGATCTCTCTGTGTTTCGGTTTCTTTATAAAATGAAGGGGTTGGACCAGATGACCTTTAAAATCTCTTCTAAACCTGTGGTCCTTTGGCTTACAATGTCCATGAGATACTATGGCTAAATTACTTCACTATGCTGCATTCTTTTGTAGTGATGAGTCTTTATGAACTTAGCTAGACTGGTTCTTGAATGAAAGTCTGTCATTTTACCTGTACTTTCAGTTCCCTTGGATCTCTCCTTTGTCATAACCTTTGAGAACCCAATGTTACTTTCACTTTATGATGCTATAGTAGGGTACACTTTAATGTAAAATTGAATTATAATGTGGATATTATACTCCACATTCTGGAATTTAGGAGTAGGATCTGACACAAAAAAGGAAGAGGAAGAACAGAATTTTCATTTCCTTTCCTAGGTGCAAAAGCAGCTTGTGGCAACATTTTGAAATAATTGATTTGTCTTTGGCATCCGTTCCCGCCTTACAGACTTTCTGGTGTTGCTTATTTCTAGGCTACCAGTGCCCTCATACTACTCAAAGTCTCTCTCTGAAGCACCCTATTTAGGCTTATTTTCCTATGCTTTCAAAATGTTCCACCTTTAAAAATGATCCGTCTACCCTCCCAAACCCTGGCAAAACTCCCTCATTGCAATTGATATTAGGTAGGAGGAGAGCAACCTAAAAGGATTTATTAACAATTAACATTCTGGATGTACTAACATTTGCAAAGGGAATGGTATAACAAAATATGAAAAAAGGACGATATTTACTTCTTTCGTTTTTATTTTTATTCTTCCACTTCTGAGACCTCTTGTTTAAATACTTCAGTGATCTCAATGGAAGTGCTTCTTCCCTTAGCATAGACTGCAACTCATCCACACCCTTCTCATTCTGTGTGTTACTTGACCATTTTGTGTCTTAGATACTCCGCAGAGAGTTTATCTAATGTGCTGGAAGCTTCAGTGTTTCTACATTGTACTGGTACTAGCATTGCATTCAGGCAGTCCAGCTGGGAACTCCCATTGTGACTATTTGACTGGCCTGCCTTTTCTGATCATTTCCTTTACACTCCACTTCTTGCTTGCATATAGCTAATCATTGGAAATGTGCTATAGATTTTTATATCTGTCATGTGTTTTTCCTTTGCCCTTTGGTTCACCCACAACTTTAATTTAGTTTGGAAATTATGTTATTCTGAGATTGCAACCATATAGCTTCCCTAGGAGAAGGCTGATGTGAGAAAAGATGGGTTTTTGCTTCCAGGAGCAGCTTGGGATCGTTAAAATCACTGCACAATCTCCCATATGCAGTCCAGAACCCACAGATTATCACAAACCCCCCATTTTTTTCACAATAGCTCTAAACCACAGTGGGGGCTTGTGAATTTGGGTGGGATCAGGGTGGGGCAAGATGTTTCTATGCATGTCCTTTATACAATTAAGTCAGACATTGCCTACAACAATAAAAGCAGATGCTTAGCAGCATACCTTCATCCCATCTGCCATATAGTACCTTATTTTTCTCCCTGGGAAGGTCTTACTCTATATGCATTTCTCTCCTTATAAGCTAAACTAGTAATATATTTCATATGGCATATTTAATTTTGTTGGGCAATAAAACAAAAACTGGTATTTAGATAAAAATGAAAAATGAAGCCTGGGAGTATTAGCAGAGCCAATGAATAAAGAAGGAAAATGAGAACAATGATCATGAAACACAGTAAGTCGAGGTCTGCACAGCAGAGTGAAAGATGTGGTAGCCCAGAAAACCTCACAAGAGCAACCGGCCAATTTAGACAAGTTTTCAAAACCAAACAAAATGGACTCCCCCCCAAAACCAATCAGCCAACCAATGAAAGCAAAAATACCAAATTCTCTGAATTAGGTTTTTATGCACTCCACACCGTCACCAGTTCAGTTAAATTTACTAAGTGAGGCATTCACCGCTCTCTCTGAACCTTTCTGTGAGCTACTTGTGTGTGTTCCATGCCTGGAATGCTCCCTCTCCTTATCTCTGCCTTCTGACATCTCTACTTCCTTTTAATGCCAAGTTCAAGAACCACCGGTCATTCTAGGCCTTTCCTAGTCCTTCCCAGTTGTTAGTTTATTCCCCATCTCTCTGCTCCCAAATATTTTGCCTTTACTTTGCATATCTCTCCCATTTATTTATGTTTTATCTACCTAGTAGAATGCAGTCCTTCCAGTCAGAGACTGTTGTCATTTGTCTGTGTGTCTGTATTCCTAACCCATAATACAGTGATTTCTACATAGTAGGCATTTAAGAAATATACATGTACATATTTTATTCATATACACACATATTTCTGGAAATGTTTTCTCCATTAGAATGAAAGCTACCTGTTTATGTTTAATTTTAGTTTAATTTTTACGCTTAATTTTATGTTTAATTTTAGTCTTTGCATGCACAATATGTAGCAGAATGCTTGGTACGTAGCAGGAACTTAATAAATGTTTGTGAATGATTGATTTGTTCTTGATGCTACAAAAAGAACCAAACCCATAAAACTTCAGACATGTGCTCTGATTGGGCAATGGGACTGACCCATATTCCTTAAGTTATCACAAGCAAATGTAATAATTACAAATAAATATAATGTAACAAAGGCTTGACACATTGAAGTTCTACTTTCTTCAATTGGATGATTTACTTTCCCCAATATCCACAGATTTCTAAGCTACATGAACTGTGATGAGGTCATTGAATCCTAATTCAACATGTGAGCAATGTAATTTCACATAGGAATGCTATATTTCTTTTCAGACCTAGAGTGAAATTCCAGAGTTATGTCCATTTTGTAATGTTGTTAGGTTAATCAATTCAGTATTTATTTCATTTTTTAATATTTTACCTCATTTCAGAAGCCATGCTTTAAAACTTTTCACCCCTC
The DNA here is from genome assembly GCA_028627135.1 of Pseudochirops cupreus. NCBI lineage: Eukaryota > Metazoa > Chordata > Mammalia > Diprotodontia > Pseudocheiridae > Pseudochirops > Pseudochirops cupreus. The sequence continues at coordinate 363,343,800 of CM053580.1, forward strand.
AGGACCAAGTCTTCTGTGGACAGGCTTAAATTCTTAAAATGTATTCCTAGGGGGAGCTTTAGAATGCTCTTCACTGAGCTCTTATTTCCTATGTATCCTTAACATGTCATTTTACACCCAGAATTTTAGCTGAATCCTTCTATTTTCTAGCTGAATAAAGTATTTAGTGTTCCAATTTTGGCATATTTTCCCCCTAAAGGCAGAGCACTACTTTACAAAAAGGAGAATTGTCAATACAAAGGTTTTATTCTTTGGCATTTTGTTGTTGTTGTTCAAGTAGATCACAGGAGTTGATCTGTTTTGTTAATGGGTTTTTGTTCTAATTTTATTTTATAAGTAGTTACTTATTTCATAAGTAGTTGTCTTGTATCCATAAATGACATTTCATGAATTTTTAAAAAAAATCATCATATCTAATTTAATTTTACTGAAGTTATTTGACAAATGTTTACATGAAAAAGATAATTTTAGATTTCATATATATTTATTACATTTAAGGTAGAAAGATGGAAAATAGTTTTTTCCTCAATAGTTCAATCCTCTGAGTCATGCAATTTTTTTTAAGGGAATCTAGACCTATAATTTCATTGGGATAGCTAATTCCTGGTGCATAAACTTCTTTCACCAATGCAGATCATCAATGTATCTGTAACTTAACAGTCGTAGAGAGCTGCTAAAGTAGTATTTCTAGACATTACTGGATATTACTAGATATATCCACCCCTGATACGTAATTTCTAGATATTTTCCAACATAGATTCTCTGACCCTGCCAGACAAGATTCTTTGCTGTACCTGTGTCTACATTTTGCTTATTACCACTCTTTGTCTGGTATGCCTACCTAACCTTTCCTTCCTACCGATACCCATCATTTTAAGACCTAAACCAAAGCAGAGTCCTCTTCTTAGAATAGCTTCTCTCAGCACTGATCTCTTTGTAACTTATGTGTGTATGTGTCTTTCACTTGTGTTACATCTTCTTCTGGGTGATTAGATTTTCTCTCTCTCATGTGTGAATCTTACTTTCCTTATGAGCATGTAAACTCCTCAATAACAGTGGTCATAATCTCTTTGGCATCTTCTGTAATACCATGGCATACAATATATTGCAGCGAGTATTTAATAACCAATTAATGAATGAAGTTAACTTTGGAATGGTAATACCAATAAAACAACATTAAAGTATGTCATTTCTTGTTGAAATTTTGCTTTAGTCTATACCTATTGCATTATTGAGAATGATTCCCAATATTATAATTGAAAGTTCACATTGCCTGCTAAAAAGTTGTCATGGACAGAAAGTTAGCTCATTTTCAGGAATGAAGATAAACTGCAATGATCAATGTTCCAGAGCTTCAGGAAGTCAAGAACCACCTGTCTTTATTTCATTATCAGTTATGGTTTCAACCAAACTAATATGTCATTGTCACCTTGAAAATACAGTAAGATCATATATTTAGAACTGACAGTGACATAAGCAGTCATGGAATCTAACCTTCTCATTTTATAGAAGAGGGAATTGAGGCCCAGAGTGACTTGCAGAGGGTCACAGAGCCAGCAAGTCATGATTCAAAGCTAGGCCTTTTTGGTTCTGAATTCACTATGTATCTATTCTACCACACTTAGAATCTTTATGGGTACTTTTTAGTTTGCTCATGGATCATGACAAAGTTTCTATAAATATGTCAAGTTATCTTATAATAACTAAGTAGTATATAGCTATATCACTAATGGGTCACCCAGACAACACAATGAATAGAGCACTGGCCCTGGAGACAAGAAAACTTATCTTACTGAGTTCAAATCTGACCTCAGACATTTACTAGCTGTGTGACCTTGGGCAAGCCACTTAACCCTTTTTTGCCTTAGTTTCCTCTTCTGTAAAATAAGCTGGAAGAGGAAATGGCAAACCATTCTAGTATCCTTGCCAAGAAAACCCCAAATGGGGTCATAAAGAGACACGACTGAAATGACTGATCAGGTAGAGTGACAATTTCATATTCTGTTCCAATTTCATTTTTGTTTTTGATGCTTGGACTTTTCCTTGATGAGTTTATTTATACATATAAAGAAAAGATAGTGTTGGATCTGTCCTAAGAGAAGGCTGCTAGAAGGAAAAAGAGGGTAGAGCTTCTCTAAAAATTCTTGTAGCCCACTAAATGGTGGTGGTGGTAGTGGTATGAATTTCCGCAACAAGAGTCTGTCTCTGGTGATTTTCCAGCGCCTATCATCTTTGAAACAACTTGTAATTCACAGAGACATATAGAGACCAACTAGGAGTTGCTGCTTTAATTTAGCAAAGTCAAGCACCTTTCCCAAAGCTAAAGGCCAGTGCCCATTTTCATAGACAGGGAGCCAGAACACACTTAAATGGGATGGTCCTCTGCTACTATATGAAGGAGTGTACATTTAGCAGAGTTGGCCTCTGAGTCAAAAAGAGCTAGGGTCAAGTTGTTCCTCTGCTACCTACTAACTATACCACTGTGGTCAAATCATTTAACTTCTCAATGTCCTAGGAAATGGTTTAAGACCATATATTGAAAGAGAGTTGTCAGTCTGCATTGAGAAAGAGTTTCTTTTTCAGGAGTTCCAATGAAATCACTCTCTCTATCAATGCAGATTGCCACCTTCTCTGCAGCTTTCAGTTGAGAGCTGCCTAGAGTGTCGAGAGAAGTAACTTGCCCTATATTATGGAATGCTTAAAATGTAAGCTGCTCAATTCTGTAGAGACAAGTGAAAAGTTCAGTGATTTTGTTTATTATGGTTGTCTTTTACTGGCTTGTATTGAATTATAGACATATTGTGTTTATTTATATTATGATTATTAGTATCATTATTTTTAATTTGTGTCTCACTGCTTGCAGACTTCCACTTGATTGGTACAGTATGACAACAGGTAATAGATACAATAGCAGTAAAACAGTCATCATCACTGCTGGGACTAGAAACCCCTCCTCTTTGCTTTTTTTAGCCTTCCTCAGCTGGGAAGTTTTGACATCTGCTGGTTTGGGACATGGCTGAGCAGCTGTCAGCAGTGGGGTAGCTGCTTTCAGCAGCAGTTGGGATGGCAGGGTGCCAGCTTGTACCATCTGTGCGCCTGACATTTCATTCTAATTAACAGTAGGGTTAATTGTTCTGGCAGGCTCAAATGCAGTGTCTAACATTACCCAGGGGAAACATGTACAAGTACAGGAGTGGCAGGGAGCTGGGGACAGCCTTGCTAACAAACCTATCGGGGGAGAATGGTTAACGACGACCAATGATTTTACTAGCTGGCCACATGCAATAAGACTGAGGTATTTTTTTTTTATTCTGATGAATTATGCCAAGCCTGTAATGATGTAGAAGGAATCAAGCTTAGAAAGGCTGAGACTGCTGCCTTGGGGCAATTTGCATGTTATTACTGCATATTCATACCTAATTGTGTTAGGCTTTGCTAATAGAGCAGAATGACATTATGAAAAATCGAGCAACTGCTTTATAGCCAACAAAGCCAGTGTTTTTTCCCGACACTATGAGTGCTGAATGATCATTTAGGCATTTAGTTGCTCAATATGACAAGCCTACCATTTGTTAGCTTGACATATTATAATTTATAAAGCGGTATTCTAATTTTACTTTTAGTTTATTCTCCTCATTTTATACAATATTCATGATAGCAATTTGAATGGGGGATATTCATAGCTATTGTGAGGAGTTGTGATTCAAATAAAACTATATTTTGGATGAAGCATTGCCATTGTTTTATGATGTATTAATTTTAATGTTTAAATAGCTTTTTCATATGTTAATAGAACATAAACCAAGAGTTGATGAGAAGTCTTTATTACAGTGGTGCTCATTCATGCCTCTCTAGTTAATATCTCCACATTTCCATTCTGTACAAACCCATTTTTAGGGTTGCTTTGGACAAAGAAGCCGTCAGGTGGTATGGAGCCAAAAGTCTGCTTTTTTAGAAAAGTGCCTACGTACGGATTCACAGAACGTAGTAGCCGATTCTGTCTCCTGACTAGATAATATGCTTAGGAAATTTCAAGCACTATGGTACATTTTTACATCAGGCTACAATACCTTTTTCAAATCTTTTTATGGAATCTTAGAGAAGACAAAGAAGTAGATAATGTAGCTTTGGAAATCTCCATTTAAATAATGTCAAAGTATGTCTTCATTTTAATTCTCTTCCAGGCATGGAAGGTCAGAGTTATGTCCTTAATTTACCCCTATATGTATGTCAAATCTGTCAGTTTTTTCCCCTGCTCCAAATCTCGGAGTCTCTTCCCTGATGTATTTAGCATGTGCTGTGAAATCTAGACATAGAGAAGTTGAGATGCAGTTTGTTGACTGGAAATGATGTTTCAAGAATTTTGAGGACTAAATTCTAAGAGTTTTGGGCATAAGGAAGTAATATCTTAGTTTAGAATTATTTTAATAGTCTTTGACTGAATGCCCCAGTATGGAATAGTGGATAGAGAGCTAGCCTTGGAGCCTGGATAACCCGAGTTTAAGTGCTATCTTTGACATTTACTGGCTGTGTGACTTTGGTCAAAACCCTCTACTTTTCACTGCTTGAAGCATTGCTTTATGTCTGTAAGGTGCTGACTTACATTGGTAGAGGGAATTTCCTAAGTTGAGAATTCCCTATACCAATAAAATTACTGGTTCATCTCTATCTTTGCACTGCTAATCATCTAATTCAGCACAATAAGGTATTATTAATTGCCTACTATGTGCCAGGCACTGTGCTAGGCACAGGAGATACAAAGATGAAAATTAAGGCAGCCCTGGTTCTTGTCTAAAGACTTTATTCTATGAGCTATGTGTACTAGAATGGATGAGTAAGAAATGAGGTGCTCTTCTCTCCCCATTTCTCCCCCACTCCCTGGTGTTATTCTTTTCCTTCAAGTTCTTTGTTTAAAATGGATTTATTTTACAAAATAAAATGTGGTTGGTTGAAAAATATATAGCTTACAAACTTTTCTAACTAGTACTTAAATGTTCAAGGCATGGAAATTATAGAAATGCTACATTTTTGTAACTTAATTATGTAGTAAAATATTGGAGGATTCTAATCCAAACACAGATGATATGGCTTGGTTAATTTATGAGAGGCAACTAAAATTATGGTTATTGGTCGGTAATTTCATGACTTCAGACAGAGAAATGTAGCGCCAACTTAAGCTTTGTTCTTTTTGTGGATAGTGCTAACTCAGATGATATAATGAAAACCTTTGTTAAGGATCTGAAGGCATAGTTGTCTGCCAAAATGTTTTGGATTGTGTTCAGGATAATTTTTTTTTTATCACAGCTTTATGTTAAAATTTTTTATGAGATATTGTGCTGAACTTTGCTATGATATATTCTTCAGGGTCCAAACCACTAGGCTGTGGTTTACTGGAGATCCCTCTATAACAGTTAGATCTGTACATTGCTCAGTTCCCTAAAATATGTACGGTCAGACCCTTCAAAGGTGAAATGAGCCCATAGTGTTTTCAAAAGGGTAAGAAACCTAGTTGGAGATGCAAAATACTAAAACTTAAGCATGTGGCTTCAGTGTACAGCGATTTCTGTATAAAAAAAAAATCAAGAGAATCAAGAGTAATAATCACAGTTGTTTTTCATTCTTCAAATTAAATAAGCCCAAACTTAACCTAACATTTTCATTTATGCAGCATTAAGGGTAATGTTGTTGAACTTCTTTAAGAAATCAAAAATATAAAAGATATTAGTAGATACGAATTTTATCTAAATTATGCTAACTCTATTAGCCTTTGGTTGGTAATATTGATTAGATACAGTACCTTATTTGGTGAATCTTTTTGTATCTTATTCTTCAAAGAAAAATGTCATGAAGTCATTTATCAGAAAGACACAAATGAGTCAAAGGAATAGTGCTTCAATGATATTCCAGTCCTGTCTCTTGGAACTAGAATCTTTGGGCGTGTGTGTGTGTGTGTGTGTGTGTGTGTGTGTGTGTGTATGCACGTATGCACACACATATGTATATACATATACATATATACACACATGTGTGTCAGGATTTCTCCACTGTATAATCATTATTATCTAAAGGCATGTTCCTGTGTTGGATGTTGTGGTATACAATGGAAAGGTCAACAAATAGGTTTCTGTTCAATTCAATAAACATTTATTATTTAGTATTTTCATGGCATGTAGGCAGCATTGTATAATGAAAAAAAGTGCTGGGCTTTGAATCAGGAGAGACCTAGGTTCAAATACCAGCTCTAACAGTTATCAGCATAGGCTTTCATAGAGCAGGTTAAGTGTCCCTGCCACCCCCATTGAGGAGGCATTCCCATTGGATCATTCTCATCTCCTTAGCTAAAAGGCTATAGCAATACTCTCTCATAGTGTCCCATATTGGTACATCCAGCACACACTTTAAACTGCCTATGTTTATTAATGTAGCCAGTACTCTGGCCCTCTCTTTCAGAGCAGGGTCAACCGTATCTTACCTTCAGCGTTCAAGCAGTACACCTGAAGGTCTGGGCTGTCTCTTCTCTAATATTCTCGGCTTGAACCATGGTTCCAGTGCTTTTTCTCCCACTGTTACATTCCAACAATGAATCAAATGTATTTTTTGTAGTGGAAATGTAATAGCATAGTGGAGGCTGTTGCTGTTTGTTCATATAGAACAGATTTCCTAGATTCAAATGTTGTTTCCAAGTTTATGTGGAAAAAAAAGAAATAAAAAAAAAAGATACATATCAATGATTTAAGACCAGTGAGTAGTTATTGTCCAGACCTATATATAATATTATTTTTGTACAGGGAAGGAATTAAATAGTATTACCAACACAAACCTTTAAGAGTCTATGATGATCACAATTTTATTCGGTAGGCATATATTAAGTGCCTACCATGTGCCAGAAAAAGAGAGTAAAGGTTTTGAGAACAAAGAATATTGAATAGAGCACCACATTTGAAGCTGTGCCTTCTGGTTGGGCATTTATATCCATGATTTGGGGTCTGCAGTGGGTATTTGCCACTCCTCTCTCAGGAGTCTAAGGATAACTGAAGAACTGAAACTTCTGAGTCACCACTCATGTGCTATCTTGCAACAGTCAAGTAGCTGACTCTGTTAGCTTTTAAGAAAGAATTTACTAATGAAATATGACTTTTTGTTGGATCATACATCTCATCAATGTTCTCTGCTCTCAAAAGCCTCATTCCTTTTTCCTACTGACAATCATGCCTTGAATAACCACTTGGTTACTCCCAGCATCTCTCAGTTCTAAGGTAGCTGAAGGACAGAAAGTCCTGAAACCCCACTCTTGTACTGGATTATTGTACTGTATATATGTGTTTCCATTCATGTATTGTAGCAACAAAAAACCATTGACTCCAATTAGCTTTTAAGAAAGGACTTACTAAGCTGCTTCAGCAAGAATGGTTGATACAAAACATCACTTCCAAATCAGAGGCACATTATTCTGTTGTGCATAAAAGATTCCAGAGTCCTGGTGGTTCAAAATTAATTCACTGGTACTGATTCTTTTGCTATTGCTAGTACTTTCTTTCCCCCCTTTTCTTAGTGCCAGAGGAAGGAGAAACACCAACTGTAAAAGTCACAGCCTGCGTGTGTTGCTTACCCAGCAAATCAAGGCAGCAAACACCTACAAGAAAAAGGTAGCAATGTGCTCACAGCTTCCATCAACTGAGTTGGAGATAGGGCAGCTCTTCCCCCACCTGATTCAGGAGAGGCATCTCAAAGTAGTACTCTTTCTTATAACCAGAATAAAAAATAGAGAGAAATGAGTGAATTACTTCTTTTTGCATGCATACTGAGTTCTGGTTCATCAGCCCCAGAATAATCTATTATTTTGGCTTTAGAGCCAATTAGGATACTTTTCTTAATATAAAAATTATAATAATAGCCAATTAGAAGACGTTTCATCTTTGATCTCTAATGCCCACCAAGCCCACCGACTAATTCCATATACTTATTTGAAGGCAAACCAGACTGGTAATAACTGCACATCCTTCAAGGACTGACCTTTTAGGCCATTCCAGTCATACTACATACACATTATTTTTGTGAATGAGTATTTTTTTAATGCAAATGTCTTTGAACAATGAACTATGACTTTATGTTGCATCACACACGTCTTAGGTGTTTTGATGCAACACATACCAATGTCCTTTGTCCTCAAAACACTAGTTACCTTGTTCTGTTGATAATCATGCCTTTCAAACTCTAACCCTTGATTACTTCCAGCATCTACTTCCTTTGCTCCAACTCATATGCTGCTGAATAGAGCTGGAGGAAGTCATAGAACTCTAGTGAGTGAGTCCAGGAATTTATTTTATCTGTTCTCACTGGGATCCTCATTGTGGAAAGGCAAATCCTTTTACTCTTCTCTAATTGATTCTCTGCTTCTCTGAACACAGAAGTGCTTCCAAAATGTCCTTCTTTCCTCGAGTCTTCCATAAATGCCCCTTTCCCATTTTCTCAGTTGATGGTCTAACCTACTTCACTAGAAAAAGAGATCATTTTCAAAGAGTTCCCACTTTGCCCCTCTTCCTCATCTCACATATATCATTAGCTTCTATGGGTTCAATTCTCATGTCTATGCTGATAATTTCCAGATTGATTTATTTATTTTAGCTTTTTTTTTTGAGGGGGGAGGGCAGGGCAATTGGGGTTAAGTGACTTGCCCAAGGTCACATAGCTAGTAAGTGTTAAGTGTCTGAGGCCAAATTTCAACTCAGGTCCTCCTGACTCCAGGGCTAGTGCCAACCTAGCCACCCCTAGATTTATTTTTATAGTAGTAGTCTCTCACTTGAGCTCCATAGAGCTTTGACTACCTATTGGATATTTCAAACTGGTTGTCTCAACAGACACTTCAAGCTCAATATGTCCAAAACAGTACTCATTATCTTTTATTCCCAAACCCACTCCTCTTCCAACCTTCCCTTTTTATGTTGAGGGCACCATTATTCTCCAAGTGACAGGTTTACAACTGTGGTGTCATTCATGGTTACTCACTCTTAGTTAGCCCATATGTACTCTCTCTATAGCCCATATATATTCCACTTTTTATTTGCTACTCTGTTGTTGTTCAGTCATTTTCAGTCATATCTTACTCTCCGTGATCCCATTTGGAGTTTTCTTGACAAAGATACTGGAGTGATTTACCATTTCCTTCTCCAGCTCATTTTTACAGATGAAGAAACTGAGCAAACAGGATTAAGTGACTTGCCTGGGGTCACACAGCTAGTAAGTATCAGAGGCCTGAAGATGAGTCTTCCTGACTCCTGACCTGGCACTCTATCCACTGTACCACCTAGCTGTCCTGCTACTTTGCCTACTTTCAACTCCAAGGCAGAAGATGCCCCTTTCATGTTAGACTCATCATTTATAATCTTATCACTACGTTGCTGACCCAAACCCTATTTGATGCCACCTCCCTCAGGCTCTTTTCCCCTATGATAGGAGAGTGGAGTACCAAACACTTCCCAATCCCTTCTTATATAACAGGCAGAAACTGGATTCTTAACTCACACCCCTATAGATCTGTTGTCCTGACTAGTTTCATGGTTTCAGTTTCATGGTATTATATAGCCATTGGTGTCTCCTTCACCTCCTCCCTGCTTTCCTGCCTCTTTTTTGAGTGTTATCTCCCCCTGTTAGATTGTAAGCTACTTGAGGGGAGGGGCTATCTTTCTTTTTATTAATTGTATCCCTTGTATAAAAATTTACTGGATTATTGAATTTAGCTCTTATATCTAATAAGTTGCCAAGTCTTGTCATTTCCACCTCCACAACATCTCTCATGCATGTCATCTCCTTTTCTTACTTAAAAAGTTACTGTCCTAGTTTGGCCCATCTAATCTCTCCCATTTCTACTCCATCCTTCATGTAGCTGCCAAAATGATTTTTCTAAGGAGTAGGTCTGACCATGTATGTCACCATCCTCTCCTCAAAAATCTTCAGTGCTCTCCCATCACTTTTAGGATCAAACATAAAGTCCTCTGTTAAACACTGAAATATCTTCACAGTTTCTTGTTTTCTTACCTTTTAAATATTCTTGCACATTGTTTCTCTGTATAAATTGTATGATATAGCCATACTAGCCCACTTTCCATTGTTCACACATAATAAATGCTTTATGGTCCGTTGTTGTGCCTTTGTATTTTCTGTCCCACATGCCCAGAGTGCTCCTACTCTTCACATCCATCTCAGAGAACCTCTGAAATCTTTCCTAAACTGGCTCAACTACTATCTTCAGTAAGAGAGGCTTTTCTGGTCCCCAGCTGCTTTCCCTAGAAGGTTTCCTTCCATTCATTCTGTGTGTATCTACACATATACATATATTATTACCTCCATTAGAATGTGAGAACTCTATATTTTAATAGAGGCAATCACCTTCATAGGTACATACGGACTAAATGAAAGGAAAGATGCTTATATTCTAATGGGGAAAGGGATTGTGTTTTTGCTTTTTCTTTGTATGTCTAGTACTTAGCCCATTGCCTAATACATAGAAAGTGCCTAATAAATACTTATTGATTGACTGATTGGGAATAACAATGCTAATTAACTTTATGAGTCATGCTCAGCTACTTGGAATTGCCGGTTTGAAATCTAGCTACATATATTTATAAGCTGAAATTTAAAAATAGCTGTTAAAATTTAAATTCCATATATGCTTGGTATTTTGCAAGAATTCTATATTCAGGGCAAAATTAATTACCTACTTAATCAACTGATGATCCTTTTACATATATTTTCAAATTGAGACATCCCAATACTTTGTAGAAGGATATGATTGTCACGTTTCATCACCGTGTTCTTGCAAACATCAATGTTTATGTGCTGAAACAGAGCTTTTGCTTGATAATCACTATGTATGTAGGAGAACTTTAAATATTTAAAATGTTGAATGTTCATTTTCGTTTACAAATACCTTTCAAATTTGCTCATACTGTTTGGTCTGATTTTTCAAATGACAAGATAGCAAAGTACTTTTCCATTTTCTAAATAAAATGCTACTTATTGAACACCCCATTAAATCATCACATGCAGAAAAGCTTTAAAGGCCAATTTAAAGGCAGATGCATCTATCCTTAAACATGGAAGTAAAGAGAGACAGCATGATTCAGCTTGAAATGCCACTGTGTATGCTGGGCATTTGTACCTTGGAGTGGCAAGAGAGAATAGTGCAAAATGAGTTCTGTGAGCTACTGTTCCTGAGACATTGGACCTTTGAGCTCTTTCCCCAAAAGAATTAACAGTGAAATCTTTTATTTTTTGGCGGTATCTTCTTCCCAACCCTACCACATTGATCTTCCTTAAGGTTTGGTTATCAGTTTCTTTTCTCTCTCTACAGTTTCTTCATTAGCAATCTCATTTATTCCTGTGACTTTAACAGTTACCTTTATACGGATGATTCCCAGATCTTTATTTCTACCTGTTATCTCTCCCTCACTAAAGTTACAAGATCAGTTCACTTCCTTTTCTAATACCTTTTTGGGCATGAAAAGACTAGTGCCTGGTCTCGTTAAACAGAAGATTTTCTATGACATACTACATCTTTATGGTCACCCAACTTAATGTTAAAGTAAAGAATAGGATCTGGTTGTTCCTGTTGTCTAATGATCTTTCAAAGGCATTAACTGAGTATGAACTGAGAGATTGTGGCATAGTGGAAACAGCATCAGAACAACTTAGTTTAAACCAAATCTCACTTCAGACATTGATTAGTTGTGTGACTATGGCAAGTTACAACCTTAGAGAATTAGTTTCCTCATCTATGTAATGGGGGCAATACATTTTGGGAATGATGTAGTGATTGAGTCAAGTCATACTGTAGGATATCCTCAAATTTGATGTTACCAATTATTCTCTCCCTCTTCAAATTTCTTTATATCTACTTATTTGGGTGCCTGTATTCCTCCAGTGGAAAGTTAACTCTCTGAGAGCAGACTCATTTCTTTTAGACTTTGTATCCCAAGTACCTAGTACTGGGGTGAAGAACCTGTGACCTCGAGGTCACATGTGGCCCTCTAGGTCCATAAGTGTGGCCCTTTGACTGAATCCAAGTTTGTCTGCACATGTGGCTCTAGACAGCAACATGTGGCCAAAAGGCAACAGGTTACTCACCCCTGACCTAGTAAAAATTCACACATATAACTAAATATAAGGTAAGACTAGAATCTGGATTTTTCTTGATTACTAGTTTTTTCCTTTTTCCATTATATGACACTGTCTAATAGGCAACACAATTTCAAGTAAAGATTACATTCAATTTAATTCAATAACTATTTGTTAAAAATCTACTTATGTCAAAGGCTGGGAAAAGACAAAATAAAACAGCCCATGTTCTAATGAGCTTATATTCTAGTAAGGAAATATTGTGTGTATGGAGATAAGTAAATGGGAGATTGATTAAAGAGCAGAAAGAGTTTATGACTTAGAGGGATTAGCAAAGTATGCATGTAGGAGGTGGTACCTGAATTGAACTTTAAAGAAAGATAAGGATCCTGAAAGGATCTGAGGAAAGTTTATACTAAAAGCATGGTTGACACCCTGTGAAGAAAAATGGAGATGGGAGATAAATGATTAATTTGATACAGAGCTAGTTGACCAATTTGGCTGGAAAATAGATAAGAAGTAGTAAAGTAATGTGAAGTAAGGCTGGAAAGGCAGATGAGAGCCAATTTGTGGAGGGCTTTAAATGTCAGGCTGAGGAGTCTGTATATCATTGCAGGGAAAAAGTGAGGCAAAAGGTTTTGAGCATGGGGGTGACATGGTCATACTTTTAATTTAGATTATTTTGGTCATTATGTAAATGGAAAAGACTGGAAGCAGGAAGATCACTTAGGGGTTGCTAAAATAGATGAGGGGAGTCTCAACTAGGGTAATGGTCATATGAGTGGAGCCAAGGATATGGGTATCCTTGTATGGATAAGGATATAGGTAATTTTCATATCTAAATTCTTTCTTCATGTAAAAGCCATACTTTAAAAAACTGTCATATCAATAAAATCTTAAAAAGCAAAATCTCTACTTTGTGGGTGAGTTTGAAATTTTGACAGATTTAAATGCTTGGCAAATCTTTATCTTTAATTATCACATAGAATTCTTTAAAAAAAAATTCTTAACAGCAGATCGAAAACAGTAAAAAATTTGGTTTGGAAGATTTCATCTAAAAATGAAAATTAAAGTTGACTTTGACTATTTCTGTTTTATAGATTTGGTCTGAGCATAAGTGTTGTTTTGTAATAGAGATAGTTATATTTTATTGCAATTGGATAAAGGTTTTAAATGTATCATTTCTTATCCTTATGTATCTGTGGATTTACCACATTTTTGAAAGAATATTTAATTACAGCACTTGCATTCCGCCACACATACATTGGTTTAGCGTTCTTATTAAATATAAATGATTCTCGTGGGTGAATGAATGCAGAAATGGAGAACGGAATCATGATTTGAAATCCAATTGCTATCATACGGCATTTTATAGTTTGTTGCCTTTTTATCCAAAGAACACATAGAAATGTTTTGTCATTTTTTTTCCTGGAAAGGCAAATCTTCTTTGGAATTTGAATCAAGGAGGTTACACAAATTGCTTACAAAGATATCTTCTTAATGAAATATCCTGAAGATGGGAAACATTCAGAGCAGCATGAAAAGGATGTGCAAATAAAGACGTAGCAAATTCTGAAGACTACAGTTCTTCTGATCTTGGCTGGAGTGAATGACTTCAAGAGAATATTGCCTTTAATTATGACTCCTTGTGCCAAAGAAATCTGCACATTTAGAAAAAATGGCATTTTGTTACAATAATTGGAAAGATTGGGTGCCACTATTAGTAAATGTAATTTAGCCACTTCAAATGGATTCAGTAGTGCAAGATCTTTTAAAACAAACAATGTATAAATATTAATCCTCCTGGAATGCTAACACCTAATAGTAGATTTAATCATTTTTGAATTTTCTCATTTACATTTTCAAGAAGTTAGCTGGGCACTTTTTCTAAGCTAGCCTTGAAGGCAACTTCCCAGAAATGTTTAACTAGAAGAAAACTTTTCCTTAGTTCATGAAATTAGTAATTCCACTTATATTCTCCATGGATGTCACCCTCATGAATGCAGATCACATTTTTCTGTCTTCCAGATCACTAAGCTTCAAGAGAGTATGTGTTTCTCCCTATAGCAGAAGCATGAAAAGTTCCCTAAAAAACACAAACTCCCTTGAGAACCTCATAAAAAAATATTCATTTTATAGACTGATGTAGTGTAATAGAAATAGCACTGACCAGGGCAACCAGGAGATCTGGATTCTAGTCACATTAACTAGCTGTATGAGTTTTAGCAAATCATTTAGCCCCTCAGGTCCTCAGTTTTCTCATCTGTAAAATGAACTCTAAAATTCCCAGTTGGAATATTCTATTCTAGGTTGTCTTAAGTAAAGTCTCATACCTTGACTTTTTTTCCCCTACTAAACATAACTATTGATAGCTTTAATAAAAAAATAAGGAATAAATTTATATGAATTGACTTTATAGTTATACCTGGAGTTTCAATTATGTACTACACATGAACTCTGGGCCCAACAAAATTGAATCATAGAAGGTATTGGGGTTATTTCTTTTTGGGTTAGGTTCAAAGCAATGTAGTTCTGGCTCTGACTTACCTTCACCATGTCTCAAACATCTTCCTGCAAAGAAGGAGAAAGGGCTAAATGAAGAACATATTCTACCACATATTGGAGAGTTGAGAGAAAGATTGTTTCTCTGTTTTGGAGAGTCCAAGTGCAGAGAGTTTCACAAGATGCCACTATTAATCTTAAAATCATACTTGCATGAAATTAAAAATAATGCTTAAAAGTCAGAAATATACTTTTATTCACATTATGTCCCATAATACTAAATAACAAAATAATATATCAAATAGTCCAAGTAGATAGGGTCAACGTTTGTTGATGAAGAAATCATCCATATTCATTGGCCCTATTTTTTCATTTTGGGATATGTTTTATTTTTTTAAATATATTTTATTTTATTTATTTTAGTTTGCATCATTCATTTCCACGAGATTTTGAGTTGCAAATTTTCTCCCCATCTTTCCCCCACCCCCCTCAAAACAGCCATCCCCTTGTATAACCCCTCCCTCAATCTAATCCCTCCTATGTCTTCCCCCATCACTCCTCTAACTTTCCAATAGGGCAGGATGGATCTCCCT
>CM053580.1:363359508-363399307 GCA_028627135.1 Pseudochirops cupreus
TTTTTTTTTTTTTTAGTTCTATGGAACTCTGCTTCCAGGGGGAACAGCTCTGTCCCAAATTGCTGGGGTTTTCCCAGCTGCAGGGGCTTTTAGGAGGCTGCTGGGTCCCTCCCCAGCTCCGGCTCACTGAAAAAAAAAAACAACCCCAGGATCACTGCCCAAGACCATGATCCAGATCCAGGCCGCTCAAAGTGAGAGCACTTTGCCTCTGAACGATCGCTTGGCCCGCCTGCTGTCTGCAGGCTGGGGACTCTGAAGCGACAATGTGGAGGCAGGTGCAGAACCTCTGCCTCCACAGGTTCTTTGCCCTGGAGGCAATTTGGCCGGACCTGCTTTTCTTCCCTGGTTTTTAGCCAAGTTCCACTAACCTTAGTCCTTTTTTCTTATGGCTTGATAATTCTGGATACTGCCACAGCTGCTGCAGATCCGCTCTCCTGAAGCTCCAGCCTTGGCAGGGCTTGTCTCATCCAGCCGCCCCCGGGGCAAAAGCTGCCGTTTCAGGCTGAGCTGGTTTTGGCTCTCAGAGCTGAGATGGTCACTTTGAGCTGAGCTGCCTTCAGCAGGAAATATATCTGTGTGTGTTTTAGAGCCCTAGAATTTGTTTAGAGTCATATTTTTTGGGTATTTGATGTGGCTGTGTCAGAGCTGCGATTTCTTGCTGCTCCTACGTGGCCATCTTGGCTCCGCCTCTGGGATATGTTTTAGTAACAACATTATGATATTAAGTTTCATGGATGTAAATGATGGTAAAGAGTATAAACCTAGTGCTCAAATGTCTCTGGAAAAGCTTGTAGACTTGTCAACAAGTCTATATAGAAACTGACACCAAGGGCTTGTCTGTAGACCTCCCCTTCTGTCCTTTATGTTTGTGCAGTTCACATTATACCCTCTGACCACAAAGGGGAGAAGTGAATGTATGGAAGTGTATGTGTTCTCTAGTGCAGTGTGATTCAGATAATTTATCATTTGACCAAGTATGATCATCATTAGTAAAAACAAAATTGTTTATCACCTAAATCTTCATTCTCAGGGGAATTTTTTTATGGCAACTGGACAACTCTTTGGCAGACTAATGTTAGTTGAGGATATTATAGGTAGATTTCTGCCTGTAAGTAGCAGGATAGCAAATAAAACTTCCGGCAGTCCTTTCTTGGTTCTATGGTTCATATTGCTTTATAACAATCAGAATCAGTTTATATTTCACACAAAGAAGCATCAGAGGATCGATTATGGTCATTGTAAATGACCTCCTAAATAGCAGTTGTAAACCCAGAGATGGAAATAGTGACAGTTTATGCAATCTATTGGTGAACCACAGAGTTTTTAGTATTCTGGGAGCAAAATACTTTGCAGAGTATATAATGTCATTGTTTTGAAGTCCTTGGAACTTCTCTATTTCCTTTTCATGAATGTTGCATCAGGATATAGATGACCACAAACTTATACCTCCAAAATTGCTTATATATTGGAACATCTATGACTCAGATAACTTGTTAAAGTTCTAAGACTGTCCTATTCCCTGTTTTAAGCTTTGATTTCCAGATATTGATTGTTAGACTCAGGTTTTTTATTTACTTCTCAGAGTCAACTGTTGCTCAGGAAACATAAGCCAAACCAAAAAAATTCTATGAATCATTACAACAACCTAGAGACTAGGCCAAAGGGTATTATATTTCATATTCATTTTAAGTTATTCCAGACTCGGGTATGTTTTTTATTTTTTTTAAAATGAGATGACTGGGTGGAGTTTTCCAAGAGAGTGATTACTTGTCATTTATGTATTATGGAAACTGACATGTTTACTACTCATTTCTGAAATCTGCTTATAATGTAAAGCCTTCTGACACAAAGAATCTAGTCATGAATTCTTATTCTGCTTGAGTTTCTCATTTATTAATTAATATTTATTCTCTTGGGTTTACCCAACCTTGAGTAAATTCCTTCTTTGGAATTCTAGGTGATATGTTCTAATACAATTATGACTTAACGTGTACTAAAATGTAAGGCTTTTTTTTTGTGTTATTTTGTTTGTTTTTAGCCATCTAAATGGGACAGTGCTTAGAGTGTTTAGCCTAGACTCAGAAAGGCCTGAGTTCAGATCCAGCCTCATATACTTTCTGACTGTGTGACCTTGGGCAAATCACTAAACTGCTGTCTGTTTCTGTTTCTTTGAATAATACCCATCTACCTCACAAAGTTGCTGAAAGCATAAAATTAAATAATTTTTGTTAAACACTTAGCATAGTTCCTGGAATGTATTAAATGCTTAGTAAAATGCTTATTCTCTCCTGCTTCTGTTTTGCCTATTTTTCTTGTTTAATCATTTTTTCTGTTGTGTCCTACTCTTCATGGCACAATTTGGTTTTTTTTTGGCAAAGACTCCTGAGTAGTTTGTTATTTCCTTCTCCAGCTCATTTTACAAATGAGGAAACTGAGGTAAATAGAGTCAAGTGAATTGCCCAGCGTCACATTGCTAGTAAGTGCCTAAGGCCAGATTTGAATTCAGGGCCTGATTCTAGGCCCAGCTCTCTATCTACTGTACCACCTTGATGCCCTTTTGCCTATAGAATATATTTTTTTCCGGAGAAACAACCTTTTCACCTAATTTTACTGACTTCCTTTAGGTAATAGTGGCATTGTAACTTCTTAACAATAAATAATCAGAATTTACTTTAAAATATTATATCATGCAATCTTTTCTTAGCATAACTCCTACTCTCATCAATATTTGTGAAAATCTGATATGTTTTCTCTTTTAAATCTTTTTTTTAGGTTCCTGTGTTTCTTTTGGTGACTATCAAAATATATTTCATCTATCCTATGCAATCATTGTGTCTATCAGTTAATCAGCAAACATTTGTTAAATTCATGCATTGTGGAAGGTCCTAAATGCTTTATATACAAAGAAAAAAAAATCTGCTCTCAAGAAACATATATTCTACTGTATATTGAGTTTATTAACGGATTTTTTTTTAAAGAAAGGGACATTACATCCTCCATATCCCCTCATATATGATTGGAAATTTCCTTTACCTGTATTGACCTGACATTCAGTATATTAAGACCTATAATTGTTCTCAGTTTGAAAGTTAATTAATTCCATTATAATAGTGACAATCTAAGTTGGGTCAGTTTCTTCAATTCCTCTTTAATTAGGCTTGGGTCATTTGAAGAAAATGTGGTAACATGTAAAACTGTAGAAATTATGACATCCTGTGCCATTAAGATCTTAGATGACTGTTCTGTACCTAAGTGAGAAAAATAAATCAACAATGACTCTCTTACAATTGTTTTTGTGGGAACAACTGGCATGTCCACTATCACTCAAAAAAAGAAAGACTGGATGAAATATCCTCTATTTTAGAAAAGAAAAGTAGCAATGATTTTGATACATTTTGAAGGTCAGTAATGTTCAGCATAGAGCAATATGGGGAGAACAATAGCTCCTCAGAGAGTAGAAAACATGGTAGTCTCATTATCCATAATCTCAGCTGGTCACCATAGTAACAGCATTTTATTTTCCAAGTTGTGAGCTTTGTAGTTGTGTAGAATTCACTTGTTAGACCTCCAGGCACATCAGTGGCATCTAGTGGTTGAGACCTAGGCTGACTCTTTGCAAGTTGCATGGGTTACTTCCCACATTATGTCAAGAAATAGAAACAACTTTTGCCATGAATTTTTAGTGAGATAAGCCAAAATACTCCTTTCATTGCAATGTTATAAATAAAGTGTGTCCGAGAAAGCATGTTTCAAGGAAACATCTGTAGATTAAAACAGGAGAAGGACCAAATATAAGGCAAGAGAATACAGTTACATCATTAAGCAAATTTGTCCAGATCATAGTATACTTTCATCCCAGGTTGCTCTTCAAAGAAACAGAAAGTGGAAGTTGACAGGGTGCTTAGACTGGGACTCTCCTACCTTTTAGCATTAGCAAAGATGTGGGAGGAGGTAAGGTTTTCACAGATATCCAAAAAGTGCCTCAGGGAGCCTTTAAACTCCATATAGAAGTGAGTTGATATTTATGCAACCACTCCCTGGAATTTCTATGAGAAAAAAACAATTGTAAAGTCAAACTGGGAGTGTGGCAAATATTCTAGGAGATTCCTGGTGAATCCAGAAGAGCTGGCAAGTCAAGGTTAACTGCTTTCTTTATTTATGAGCTCTAATTTTTCTCCACCAATTTTAAATTATTAAAAAAAATTTTGGATAGGGATTGGGAC
Source organism: Pseudochirops cupreus (assembly GCA_028627135.1). NCBI lineage: Eukaryota > Metazoa > Chordata > Mammalia > Diprotodontia > Pseudocheiridae > Pseudochirops > Pseudochirops cupreus. The sequence continues at coordinate 363,363,732 of CM053580.1, forward strand.
TAGATCTGTGATTTCATTGGTGCCGGAAGCTTCCAGGAAGGGCCTTACTCTGCTAATGAAGATCAGCACTTTTCTCTGCAATTTAAAGCTCTAGAGCAATGGTTCTTAACCTGTGGGTTATGTTCAATTTGAAACAATGAAAATACATCCTTCATATCAGATAGATTCATAATAGTAGCAAAATTACAGTTATGAAGCAGAAACAAAAATAATTTTATGGTTGGGGGTCACCACAACATGAGGAACTGTATTAAAGGGTCGTGGCATTAGGAAGATTGAGAACCACTGCTCTAGAGGGATCTGAGAGATTAGGTTACTTACCCAAGGTCACAGAACTAGTATATGTCAAAGGCAGGACTCCAACCCTGGTCTTCTTGACTCCACGGCCAATTCTCTGTGCACTTTGTTGGGATGCCTTTGTTATAATTTTTTATTATGGTAATACACTTAAATACTAAAATGGATTTGTGACCTTATCTGTGTGAGTATTCCCTCCAAAAATTCAGATTGTAACCTATTAGTGCATGTCTATCCTATGTGACTTTTGTCTATGTTTATCAATAAATTCTCAGAGGGGGCCCACTGAACATACTGCAATTTTTTTTTCACTTTCTCTTGACATTTCAAGTAAGCTAATGTTGTACACAGGCTGCCCAATTTGTTATCCCTTATTCTTGCTACATGGTATGTCCATCCCTTTTGCTCATACGCAGGGACAGTTTCTTATATTTAGCAATATCTTTAAGCATAGCATAGGCATAGAGCCTTTCACCTAAAGGATTCTCAATACAAACATATATATATATATATATATATATATTTTTTTTTTGTATATGTATATATATCTGTTGATTTACTGTATTCTGTGTTATGGTTTAGTTTAAAAAATATGTTAAAAGGGTAGGTAGGTAGCACAATAGATTGTGCACCAGCACTGAAGTCAAGAGGACCTGACTTCAGATATCATATATTTACTAGCAGTGTGACCCTGGGCAAGTGACTTAACCCTGACTGCCTCCAAAAAATAAAAAAAAAATACATTAATGTAGGCTATGGTTTTATGGAGCTCCTGGCATTATTAGACTCCCATGTGTTATGAGTATTGGAAGTTATAGTTTGGGTAGTATCTCTACCTATCATACTCTAACAAAAGCCTGAGAAAGAAGTGTCAGATTCTTCTGCCTGCTATGTTTAGCTAGACATCTTAAATTTTAAATCAGGTATTAATCCTATGATGATGTCAGGGGGCCTTGAAACTTGTACCTGTGAGGATTCAGGTCAAGTATTACATATTTGTTCCCTAATTCATGAGCTTTTGATATGCCTCACTGCTAGAGAAGGATGCCAGTAATGCCCATGGGTTGCTCTCTAAAAGACTTTTGCTCATTGGGGGTTAGGGAAGGGCAATGTTAACTTTGGTCTTCCTATTTTTGCACAGAAAAATCTCTTTTTAAATTAAGTGTAATGCTAAGATTTAGTTGATAGTACGACTCAATTGTATCTTCCAGTTCTCCCACTGAGATAAATTCTATTTTTCCATCTGCCTCCCTATTTACCAAAGACCCTTATTATTTTGTCACTTTGTTTTTAGTTAAATGTGGCTGTCTTCCAGACTTTCATAAGTGATTATACCAGATTAGTTGCAATAAGAGACCTCCTTTGAGCATCACACTAACACTGCAGGCTAGGAATTTGTACCCCCATCATAGATAAGGAAACTAAGGCTTAAAGAAGGGAAGTGATTTACTCAGTCACACAGTGTCCCTGAGAGCATTTGAATACAGGAGTCTACTAACTCTAAGTCTTTAATAACGCAGACCATGCATGATAGACTGACTTTTTTGTTGGGGTTTGACTTTTTGACTTTATCAGCATAGGAAACCCCTTCTGTCACAGCAGAATGTGGATTAGCAACTTGCTTTTAACTTTCAGTATCCAGGCTGTACTTCAAGACTATAAGGTTAAATGACCTAGCTCTTATGTGGCAAAGGCAGGACTCGGATCTTTCTGACTCCAGAACAAACCTATCTATAATGCCATGGCATTTCTCTCGTAAGTTAGCTCTAACTGTCCATGTGATGAATGGTTTTGCTTTTGTATCCTTATGATTTTATATTTATTTGTATGAAGTTATTTGTGCTAATTGAATTTTACAGATGCTTCCCAGTTTGTTTTAACTTCTTTTCAATGTGAGAATTAATACTAAATATTTGATAAGGCAAAATAATTTGGAAGGACTCTAATAAACCCTTTTAGTCAAAGACTACAGAATTGTGATGAGTATTTCTTGTTCTTGGTCGACAGCATATGCATACTCAATAAATGGGTTACGTTGTTTGATACTTGAACAGCAAGCAGAGCCGTGCATATTGATGCTATTATGCCCATCCCATTTGTTTAAAGAGGCTTGGTTAGTATCATCTCAATATTAAAAGGCTATGGTTGATTCTTTTTCTTGGTATTAATTTCTGTATCTCCTTATAATTGATTAATGTTCATTGGCATGGTAAGGATGAATAATTTATGACACACATAGCTCCTGGGTTATTAATTGTTTAATTTCAGAGAAAGTAACTATATATTAAGGAAATTCAAGTTGTCACTCCAAGCAGCCAAGTGAATTCATATACTCCGCTATTTCACAGCCAGGACTGGGAAGAGTACAACAGGCATACTCCCTCTCTTTCCTACAGTGCTTATAAAGACAAGTAATGAGAATGAAAATTTGAAGAGTTTTATTTTAATGAAGAAAAAAATAGTTCTGCTTGCTACTGATTTGATTTGTCTGATGGCTATGTGTTGTGTGTTTGCCCCGCCTTATCCCGCCCAACTTGTGTTATTTTATCCTGCTTCAGTGATTTTCTGTGCAATGTTCCAAGTATAAAATGGAGTTAATTAAATAAATGATGCATATTCTTGAGAAGCAAACACAATTATATGAGAAAAAGAGAGAAAGATATCATTAACCTTAGGTGTAGATCCACCTCTTAAGAGCTCTGGGAAATTAATTTAATCTTTAGAGGTTAAACAAAAGGTAAAATCTGTGACAAATTTAGTCATTTAAGCGGCATGGATGAAACAAATAAGATTAAATTTTGTACAAATAGATGTTTTTTACTTTAATTGCAATTGCACTTACTATCCTTTAATTCCAGCTCTAAAAATCAATGATGAATGAGACATATCCTAATTTTGACCATCTGTTTGTTATTACATTTTAACTGGTGAAGCAGCCTGGCACAGTAGATAGAGCACTGGACTTGGAGTCAGGAAGATCTGAGTTCTAATCCTGCTTTATGACATTAGCTGTGTGACCCTGGGCAAGTCACTTAACTTCTCTATGCCTCAGTTTCCTCGTCTGTAAATTGAGAAGGTTGGAATCCATACTTGAGTTGAAATCTAGCCTCAGATAATGACTAGCTGAGTAATCCTGGGCAAGACATGTAACATCTGCCTCCCTCAGTTTCCTCATCTAAAATGGGGATAATAATAACACTTATCTTCCAGAGTTATTGTGAGAATAAAATGAAGTATATATAAAGTGCTATGCCATCATAATCATCATCATCATTTTCCTTAGCATTATCATTATTCAAGTCAAGCATCACCAGTTTCTTCAGCCAGTTTTATCATAAGATGCTCTAGATTTGATATCTGACAACTGCACTGCTGTCATTGCTGTGCCACTTAACTTGAATTGCCTTGAACAAATAAATCTCTTAGTCTTTTTCAGCCTCAATCTCTTGTAAAATAAATAAATAAAATAAAGTTTGCCTACATAATAAGCTGATCAACCACAAGACTTCTAAGTTCTCTTCTAACTTTATATCTAAGCAATTCTCTGTCTTATGCTTGAAATGCTACATCAATGAGGCTAAAAGATTTCAGAATTTTCTAGCTTTACTAAGGCAGGAGGGGAAAGTATGAATGCTTGTTGTTCCTCATTGATACTTCTAGACCAGTGGTTCTCAACCTTCCTAATGCCATGGCCCTTTAATACTTATATGTGAGCCTATCTGTATGTGGGAGGACCTGCCTGGAGATGGATAGAGGAGCGGTGTCTCAGTTCCGAAGACCGTGGGAAATAGGTGTTTTCAGATGGTCTTAGGCGACTCCTGTGAAAGGGTCGTTCAACCCCCAAAGGGCACGTGACCCACAGGTTGAGAACCGCTGTTCTAGACCATCTCTTTGCCACCATTATTTGAATTCTCCTTTTAGGTTCACTACATTGGTCTGGTCTGTGGTTGTATACCTTCAGGTCTGTCTTTCTCCTTTCTGAAGGAATTTAGCACCTGGTTTCCAGTTTTCCCCTTCATCTCACCCTTTGCCATCATACAAAAGGCCTTCAACATATATGTTGTTCCATCAAACATCCTGATCTTTCAGTGCATCGATGTCCTCAGTGTTCATAACCTTCATCTACATTCTATCTCAAGTACATATGGGATAGTCATATACTTGTTTGTACATAATTGCTCTACCTCCATGAATAGAGAATTCTGAAATTTCCCAGTCTGCCCATCACCTGCTAACTTTCCTCTCTCCCCCTAGTTCATTTCTCTTAAGCCTCTTTTGTAATTATCCCATGACCTCTAGTCTCTTTACCATTTTTGGTTGTCCTGGTATTATTTCTTCTCTTTCCTAATTCTTTACAGTCTTGACTGTGTCATTGACATGTTTAATTCTGCTAATTTGTCCTCTCATTCTATTGCTGCTCTTGCTTTGTCAAACCTCAATCATCATTACTTCCAACATATGCTTTCTTTGATCCATATATCTTCCATTTCTTCTAGAAAGAATTCATTATTCCTGATAATATATAGAAAAATATTCCTCCAGATCATTTATCTTCTTCTTTAGGACAAGCTTGTACTTTGTTCAAACATGAATTTACCCATGGCTCTTCCCTAATCAACAATCTCCAGTGGCTTCCTCTCCAAGAGTCAAAATGTGGTGTAGGGGGTGATGTCGAGGGTTAGCTCTGAGGGGTCTGCCATGGATGCAAATCCAGGCCAAGGACCCCCTTGAGCCTTATTCCATCTGGGCCCATTATCTCAGAATGTTGACTAACCATCCTCCTTTCATCCTCCCTCCATTCATTCTTCCTCTGCGCATCCTTCCTCCATGCAAGCGAGGCACAGAACATTCTGGCCCTTCCTGGAACCCTGGCTGCTTGAGCCATATAGATAAAGTAGTGATACATGAGATAAGAAAGCAGGGAAGCGTCCCAGTCCCACAGGAGTAGCCTCCTGCAAAGTTGCAAGTTAGGTGCCTCATGTAACAAACTATGTGAAGTTTCCCATGAGAAAGTATGATGTAAGTGCTTTAGCTTCAGTATAAAAACCCTAACCCAGTGGTGTGGTTCTCAACCTTCCTAAAGCCGTGACCCTTTAATACTTGTATGTGGGAGTATCTGCATGTGGGTGGACCCGCCTGGAGATGGATAGAGGAGCGGTGTCTTGGTTCCTAAGACCATTGGAAATATGTGTTTTCCAATGGTCTTAGGTGACCCCGTTCGACCCCCAAAGGGGTCATGACCTACAGGTTGAGAACCGCTGCACCCTCAGATGCTTAATTGGGATTTGCTTAGCATGCATGCAATAAACATATGAATGCTTTCAATCTCTGCCTGGCCCACGATTCTTCATTCATTTGTGCGCTCATGTTTGGTTGGTGCTGCAAGGTACAGGCATTAAAATAGGATCAAATACAAAGGCCTTTGACATTTTAAAATCTTTGTAATCTGATGCCATCTACTTTTCTAGCTTTATTACACATTAATCCTCTTCATGTACTCTGTGGCTGACCCACTTGGCCTCCTTACAGTTCCTCAACATATGAAGTTTTATTTCTCTTCTTTCGGATGGGTACGACAGAAAGGCATAAGTATTTGCTCACATTGTCAAGGAGGGTCTTGAATAGCTTGGTCTGTCCCATTCCTAGGCAGTCATACCACAATTGAAACACAACTCATTAGATCTCTGTAGGGAGACACTGTCTCAGTCCACTTGTCCAATATCTTTCACAGTTTGAAATAAACCTTCTCAGTTGTATCACTTAATGGAGAGTGACTTACAGATTTTTGAGGCAGGTCAGTCACGTTATCAGTCCAGGCCTAAGATTTCTTGGCTATGAGAGATGTGCTAGGCCCTCCCCAACCAGGAATTACTTTGGTATCTTTTGGTGTAGAAGCTGAAGGTGAGTGACATGATCCTGTCCTGCACAGAAACCTTGTTTACTTTAAGATTTAAAAATACACATTTTGAGATGTGGCATGAAACCCTTAACCTCAGGATCTTTAACTGCAAAATGGAGTTAATATCTGTGACATTTTCCCACAGTTTTGATGAACATTTTATATTTTCTTCTATTTTTTCATTCTTTTGATTTTATTTGGTTGATTCTTGATGTCTCATAGAATCATGAGCTTCCACTTGCCTAATTCTAATTTTTAAGGAACTATTTTCTTCAGTAAGCTTTTGTATTTCCTTTTCTATTTGGCCAATGCTATTTTTAAAGAGTTGTTTCTTTCAGTGATTTTTTGTACATTTTCCCCCCATTTTTTGTGTTTCCTTTACCAAGCTGTTGACTCTTTTTTTCAAGATTCTCTTACATAACTCTAATTTATTTTTCCCAAGTTTTCTTCTACCTCTTTTTTTTCATTTTTAAAATCCTTTTTGAGCTCTTCCAGGAGGACTTTTGGGCCTGAGATCAATTCACCTTTCTCTTTGAGGCTTTGCATGTAGGCATTTTGACATTACTGTCCTTTTCTGAGTTTGTGTTTTAATATTTATTGCTGCCATTGTACCTTTCTGTGGTCAGGACTTTTTTGATTTTTGCTCATTTTCCTGACCAATTTCATGACTTAAAGTTGAGCTCTGCTGCTGGGATAGAGGGGCCACTTTTCCAAACTTCTTGTGCTGGGGATCAGGTGTCTGGCCCCTGGCTTACTGTACCAGGGCCTCTGGGGCTTGTGGCTCAACTGCTGAGCAGGAGCTGGAGGCCTCAGAGCTAGCCTGCTGTGCTGTTGCTCTGCTAAGCCAGAGCCCCAGGATCTGTGTTGCTGATTTGTGCTGGGGCTAAGGGACTCCTGGTTGCTTCTCCCAACACTATTGTGTTAGGCTATGTTCCCCTCTTAGCCAAGTGAAACAGACCTTTCCTGAAGTCCTTCTAGGTAATCTTGGGCTAGAAAATTGTTTTGCCTCATCCTTTTGTAGGTACAGTCACTCCAGAATTCTATTTAAGGCATGATTAAAGGTTGTTTCAAGGGGAATTGGAGAGAGCTCAGACACTCAGGTCTTTTCTCCATCGTGGCTCTGCCTTCTGGTTTTGATGAAAATCAAAGAAGATATGTATGTAAGGTGCTTCACAAAACTTAGGATATTATAAAAATAGATGTCAGCATAACATAGTGGGTAGAGAGAGTCAGCCCTGAAGCAAGGAGTTGCGTTCAAGACCCTCTTCTGAAACACAATGATTATGTAATTCTGAGCAAATCACTTAGCCTCTAGGCCAGAGGAGGAATCAACACATGGACAACCTAAATCAGATTAAAATGTAATTGGTAGATATTTAAGAAAAATAATTTAAAATACAACACACATAGATAATGTAAATATGTGGTTTTCTAAGTCAACATGTGGCCTTGAGGGATCACTATATATGGCTTAGTGTCCCTGTTTCATTCTGAGTTTGGTTTCTGAAGAAAATATGCGGAGCCATAGTCCTTGGAGGTCAAGCAGAGGGTGGTGGCAGAGGGCTGGCTTAGGTTTAGACAGGTCTTTTTTCTCCAGGGTTTCTATTTCATCATCTGTGAAATAATGAAAAAATATTGGGATGGTCTCTACAATTCCTTTCAGAGATAATAATAGGAATCTACATAATCTCCACTACTCTGCTGAAGGTAGCCATCTCAATTCTTGCCTTAGAGGGCTTGGAGAAACGGGGAATCATCATCATAGCTCTTTCAAACCAGTGTCTGCTGCAGGGGTATGTCAGAGAATCTTTGGGTGTCTGACATTCTCTGAGAGGTGTGGTCAGGGCTAAAGAACCATGTAGGATAAAAGCAGTACAAGTAGACTGCAAAGCCCCATATCACTGCAGGTCTTTGATGTTTGGGGCTCTATCTCTATCCTTTATAAGTTCATCTGCATCCATCCCTTGGCCTACCTTCTGCATCTTGGGAATTCTTGCTCTTATCACTTAAATAAAATATGTGTCAGTGAACACATATTTCTGGCATATGTAATGACAGATGATTATAATCAAAGTGACAAGATGACCAGGGACTTCCATGTAGGTCATCAAGGTTAACTACAAATTCTTGGTTCAGGAAGTCCTAAAATAATGAATAAATGAATTGCTGGAAAACTTGCAGTCAATGAACTAGCATTTATTAAGCACCTCCTGTATACCTGGGACTGTGCTAAACTCTTTGGATACAAAGAAAAGAAAAACAAACAGTCCCTGATCTCAAGGATCTCATAGTCTAATTCAAGGGAAGACATGTATTTTGTATTATGTGTCCCTATCTGGTTCTGAAACACAATCTTTTATTTATCCCTTTCAAAATCCAATCCAATGTAGTAAACATTTATTAAGTGCCTCCTATTTATAAGATCTTGAGCTAGGAACTGATGGTACAAAGACAGAACTGAAAAGTGGTCACTACTTTTAGAAAGTTTACATTCTGTTGAAAGAATATAGCATATAAACAAATAGATGTTATTTGAGGGAGATGGAGAGAATATAGAGAACTTAGAGTCAGGATCTTTAGGAAATTATGCTTCTAGAAGGTTACATAGGAATTAACCTTTGGAAATTTGAAGATGCAAGGTAAAGAGGAGTTTATTACAGGCATGGAACCCAGCTTCCACCCAGCCTCAAAAAGGCATTGAACTGGAAGATAGAATGTCAGATTTCAGGAAGAGCAAGTCACAATCATCATCATCATCATCTTCATTATCACTTACATTTTTATATAATTTTTATATAATATTTTAAAGTTGAAAAGTACATGTGTAGAAAGCTAGATATTATTTGAATTAAGGGGAAAAGTATTATGTATTTGGGAATTAACTTACCCAAACTCATTTAGGACCTACATAAAAACACTTTATGTTTCTGTGTATTTATATAAATTTAGGTTCTAGGTAATCAGAAAACTGTTGAATGAGTTTGGGGAGGTTGAGCTAATATGGTGAAGATATAAAACTACTAAAATCAATCTATGAAGATAATGCAATATCTATGAGATATTTCATACAATTAGCTAAAATAACATTTCACATGGGACAACAAGTCAACTATAAAGAAAAATAGGAAGAGAGTTATAATGCAGCAAAAACTGAAACTATATGGCACTGGTTTTAAAAAAAATGTAGTCTGGTAGAGTAGATTACATAATCATGACCTATCTGTTAACGGATAAAAAAAAATACATAGAAAAATAGGCCAGTAGAGTAGTTTAGATAATAAGCATCTATCTAGTACTGGATAAAAAAAAAATAGAAAAATAGGCCAGTGGAGTAGATTAGATGGTCATAACCTAGAGCCAAATCATGTAGTAGACTATTGTTTGCTAACCCCAAATCACAAAACACTGGAGAAAGAATTCATTATTGAATAAAAGCTTCTGGGATAATTGGATAGCAGTTTCCCCCCGAATGGGAATGGATCTTCTTTCTATTCCATATACTGCAATGCATTCCAAATGGATCAGTGATCTAAATATAAAAAAACATATAAAAAATTGGAGAATGGAATATTTTTCTCAGCTGTGGTGAAGGGAACAATTCTTAACTATCTCTGACCTAGGAGAAGAAAATTAAATGAGATAAAATAGATTAACTTGATTATGTGAAAGTAAAAGCTTTTGTATGTCAAACATAGAAAAAGAAGGAAAGAAACATGATGGTAAAGTAATTTTTGAAATAAGCAATTCTGATAAAAAAACTGACATCCAAAATCTATAAGAAATTATTAATTTTACGATTAAAGAACCATTGTACTCTAATAAGAAGGTAGTCACAGACCACAAATGGGCAACACTTAAAAACAGAAGTACATATTAGCAAACATAATAAAAGGTCTTCAAATACTCTAATAGATACTTATAAGTTAAGAGAACTTGGAAATGTTGCACTATATACCTACCAAATTTGTAAAAATATTAAAAAATGACAAAATTCAATGCTAATATATCCATAGTGAAATAACAAGGTTATACTCTACTGGCTAAGATATGAATTGTTTTAGTCTTTTTTGGAAGGGATGTTAGAATGACACAATTAAAGACAACAATATTCATAGGCCAGATGTTTTAGGCACCCCAAGTGTACATAATGCCATGAATCCAACTACTGTGGGTTCTAGATAGGTTTCAGAAAAGGTCTGTCTCTGTAGAAAATATTTCTGGCAGAATAATTTTATAGATATGTAGAACAATGGACTAGATTACCAATATAGTGACTGAGTTTGGGCTTGGGAGGAGTTCAGATACACAATTGAGAGAGTCCATACTATTTATCTATCATAGGGAAGATTTTAAAAAGTTTTTTAAAAATTTAATACCCAGCATATTCATATATGGAGTCCCTAGTTATCTGTCTTGACAATGTTTGTCCATCTTGGGTTTAAATTTGGAGAAGTGAACTCCTGGTCACCTAAGGTCATAAAAAATCCTTCTCATGTGGAGTCAAGGCCTCTATGGCTATCTGAAGGCTATTTTTGTCTCTATAAGTTGCCTGCTAACCAATTATGTTTCTATAAGGAGATGATTGGGACCACATCCAGAAAAGATAATTGCCAATATATTCTTTGTTGCATGAGGCAATTCAAGCCTCCTTTTATTAAATGCTAATGGTTTGTAAGTGCTTCATTTTGTCCCAAAATCAAATTTAAATTAAGAGAATATTGCCATTAGGCCTGCCTCTAACAGAGATCCATGGCAACAAATATTGAAGCAAACAGAAAACAAAACAAAAAAGAAAAACAAAAAAGTAAAGTCCCTTGTTCAAAAATTGAAAAAAGTTGATAAACGTACTTCCTGCCATGAGGTATAGTGTTTCAAGAGGCCTTACATATAGTATCAAGGCAGAAATGCCAATGGAGAAAACCTTTACAATAAGGCCTCCACTTCAGGAGAAGAAACTCTGGAAAGAAAAGAAGGTAGGAACAAGTAGATTGTTACTCTCAGTGGGCAAAGAGGACAGAAGGAATAATTAGCACAGTCTGGGGCACTCTGGGCCACTTAGGCATAGTCAGCCCCTCTACAGGAAGGGAAGGAAGGAAAAACAAAAGATAAGGCTGAAATCGCTGGATTACTGGCTGTACCAGGGTTGGTCACAGAGCAGAACCACCAGCCTCACAGAAGGAAGTGGACCAGCAGTGACCCTGTTAATTAAACAAGATTAAACAAGAAAGATCTTTGCAACCATTACAATTAATTCTTCCTCTGGTCCATCCAGACAGACATGACTGCTTACCTTCTTTTGGGAGAAGTAGAGATAAGGGTAGATCATAGAGGGAGGATATTCTCAGTATAGTTGTAATAAGGTTCAATGGGACTGAAAGTGAAAGGGGGTATAGGTGGTTATTAGTACTGCATATCAGTGTTTCCTTTGGGATATGCTAATAGTGCAGGGCTACAGAATCAAGGGAAACTAATGACACTGGCGTTTGGCTAGAGTATTGAGGGGGAGCAGATAATGAGAAAGAGACTGGTAAATCTTGGGTCAGGCAAGACTGCTATTCATTTCCTCAATCAGAGGTCTGTGAAAACTTTTTATGACCAATCTGTCCCTACCATGACTGTCCTTCTTGATCTTCCCTTTGAAACCTTTCTCTCACTCTCATTTAGCCACCTACCTGTAGTAGTTGACTTAAGCTGTTGTCTCTTTTCTTGTGCATACATGCATCATATCATAATGAAGGTGTTGGGGGGAGACGGGGCAGAGAGTTGTCTGGGAGATTAGGTGGAGAAAGCCTTTACACTATGCTGAACTGCTGAGATTTTTGTGTAGAATTCAGTGACTTGAATGAGGTAGTCCATCTCTGGTCTTCTTGACAGACATTTGTCATTTCCATCAGCATGCATGTATCCTATCATTCTAACCATTCATACAATTCTTTCCCACTGGGCATCAACATTAGCTTGACACATACTGCAGCAAACCACTTCTCCCTATCTCCTTTCCTCCTCCCCACCCCCCAGGCCTAATACTGACAGTTTCATAGACACAGATGTATGCTGTAAGCTGGAGACTTTCCACAATTGCTTCCTACTAAGCATAAATGAAGTTCCCATAAGTCTCACACTTCCCCACCTTTTATAAATTATTGAGCTGTGGTGTCAGGGAGCCCACTGCTAGTAATAACTGCATAACCTCTAGTTGCCCTCCCAGTCATGGGAGTCTCTGTGATGCCCCCCACCGTCCAGAACTCTAATGAATCTTCCTCTAGTTAACAGCAATCCCAGGGCTACAAGCATTCCTTTTTACAGTGTAGACTGATCCCAAAAGAACAAATGATGATACCCTAACCTAAGGGTCCCTAGTACAAATAGTAATAGCTTACATTTCAAGTCATAGTTTATGTATTTCTTTGCAGTGTAGTGCCCATTTTTCTTTTGCAGTATTTTTTAGAGTTTCCTGTAAATAAAAGTAAGGGTAGAGTTTGATCAAATCAATCATTCAATCATGCAGTCAGTCACCTTGCCTGACAAGATGGTACACCCAGATACCTTGACTAAATGAGAACCCCTCTAGTGGAAGGGGAAGGAAGAGATAGGAAGGGAATAAGCGTTTTATATAAATGTACTATATGTACCTACTAAGTTCTAGGCACTGTACTTTACAAATATTGATCTCATTTAAATCCTTGCAGCAACCCTTTGAGATAAATGCTATCATTATGCCTATTTTATATTTGAGGAAACAGAAATAAATGACTTGCCCAGGGTCACATAGCTAGTAGGTGTCTGAGGCTGGATTTAAACTCAGGTATTCCTGATTTCAGGCTCAGCTCACTAACCACTGTGCTCCCAAGATGCCTCCAATGATCTCTGTTGAATAACTTAATCAAACACTTTAAACTAAATGTGCAAAGTCTATGGTGATTTAGAGAGCTTTAAAAATCATTGAGTGAATGAGGTGCCTTTGTACAGGAAGTATATTCAAATTGGTGGTGGAAACTTGGTTACATCTGTAGGTCTTGTATAAAACAAATGAGTTAATTTGCATTTGGAGATATTTTAGTGTCTGATAGTTTAATTATGGAAGCTTGTCTAGGTAACGTCCTATTTGCCTACAAGCATTTAGTAGGCTTCTACTGTATACAAACATTGTGTTAAACAGGGATGCAAAGAGAAGCAAAAAACAGTTCATACATTTTGAGGAGCTCACAGTGTAATGGAGGAAGAAACAACTATGTACCGACAAGCCAGATATAGTACAAATTGGAGAGAATCTCAGAGTGAAGGGACTAAAATTAAGGAGGACTGGGAAAGTCTTCTTGCAGAAGATGGGCTTTTAGCTAAGACCTGAAGGAGTCAGGGAAGTCAGTAGGCAGAGATGAGGAGAGAATCCCAGAGAAAATGCTCTGGGAGTGGGAGTGGGAATGTTTTATGTGATGAACAGTGTGGAGACCAGTGTCACTGAACCACAGAATATGCAGAGGTATATAAGTGAAAGACTGGAAGGATAGGAAGGGACCAGGGTATGAAGCCAGATGATTTTATGTTTGATCCTGAAAGTAATAGGGAGTGACTGGTGTTTTTTGAATAAGAGTCTGATATGGTCAGACCTGTACTTCAGGAAGATTAATTTGACAGCTATAGTCTGGAGTGGAGAGAAGCTTGAGGAAGAGACATCAACCAGAGTCAAAGCATGAGGGGATGAGAATCTATACAAAGGTAGTAAGAGTGTCAGAGGAGAGAAGGAGGCATATGTGAGAAATCTTAAGAAGATAGAAACAGCAAGATTTTGAAAAGTATATTTGGATGATAGACAACTGAAATAGAAACAGAAGTGATAATATGATCAGAGTGTGTCATAGACTTACACTTGGGTTAAAAAATAAACTTGAAAACAACAGATGAAAAAGTTACATTTGGATAGCTATTTATCTGGGGGGAACAGTCTGTTTTATTTAGTTATTTACTTTGTGGATTGCAAACTCAATATGAGTCAAGTATGATATGACAGCAGAATAATCATATGTAATCTTATGCTTCATTAAGGGAGGCACAGTGTCCATATTTAGGGAGAAGATAGTCCCATTTTACTCTGTCCTTGTCAGATGACATCTGAAGTATTATGTTCAGTTCTGAGGAACATTTTTTATTTATTTTAAAACATTGATACTCCTACTAATTTATTTTAAAACAATACTTAATTGATATTCTACCAATAAGCCATCTCTAGTAAGAAAGAAGAAAAAATGTTAAATAAAAATTAACTCATTCACTATTTATGACAGGATATCTGACATTCTACACACATAGTCTCCTACCTCTGCAAGTAGGTGCATTTTCTTGTCTCTTCCCTAAGGCTAAGATTGGCCAACATAAGCACATAATATAAAGCTTTGTTTTAATGTACTTTTTATTTCTATTCTTTTAGTCCTTGTATATATTGTTCTCTGAAGCACTACATTTTAGGAAGGACATTGCTAAATAGGAGAACATCCATCAGAAGGCAGCCAGGGTTGTTAAAGTCCTTGAGATTATCCCATATAAGATTGCCCTGGAGCAGGTAGGTGACACAATGGATAGAGCACTGTGCCCAGAGTCAGGAAAACCTGAGCTCAACTCTGACCTCAGGCACTTCCTAACTGTGTGACCTTGGCCAAGGTACTTACTTTCTCCCTGCTTCAGTTTCCTCAACAGTAAAATGATAACAGTATGAGTACCTCCCTCCCAGAGTTCTTGTGAGGATCAAAGGAGAAAACATTTGTCAAGTACATAGCATAGTGTCTGGCATATAGTAAGTACTGTAAAATGTTTACTATTATTATTAGCTAACTGAACTGTTGTTTTTTTTTTTTTGTTTAGTCAGGAGAAGAGCAGACTTAGAAGGAACATGGTAGATGTCTGTAGGTTTGGAATATATGTCATGTGAAAATGAGACTGGACTTGTTTTTCTTGGATCCAGAGGGCAGAAGGAGCAGCAGTGAATGGGTAGAAGTTACAGAAATATAGATTTTTAGATTTTACAAAAGGGGAAAAAAATCCTAACAATTAGAGCCATGCAAAAATAAAATGCACTCCCTTGGGAGGTGTTGGATTTCTTTTCACTAGAGTCTTCAAACAGAGTCTGGGTAACCACTTCTAAAACATTTAGAAGAGATGCTTATGATGTATGATCTGAACTAAATCTGAACTAGATCACCTTTGAGATCCCCTCTTAGAAAAAAACCTTTATTTTGCTTGTTTCAAGATAGTAAGAGAAATGCCCTGAATCTTAATTCCAGAATTATAACCTACCTGATAGCAGAATTCTCAGTGGGCTCACAAAACATTCATTTTTAAAATTCAGGGCTTGCTTTGGTTCTATTGTAAAGGCCATATTTAGTTGCTTCCTTACAAAAGGCACTTGCAAAAGGTGTTACATGATGTCTGTGGCTATGCAGCTTTAACTGAATCTCAACCTATCACCAGGATGATGTGGTGTGTCTCAACAGACAAGAGGTCAGCAGGTCTTCCCCTGAGTATTCTCTGTTATTGCAATATTCTGGGATAAATTACACTCTAAACATTATTATACCATAACAAGTATGGGAACTCTAAATGATATGATATTAACAAGAACTTAAAGTGGGGAAAAATAAAATCTACCATCATCTATTCAGAACTCTCTGACTTATACATCTATACATACATATGTATAAACATTTGTATACATAATTATACATACACATACACAGTCCTGCCATTTGAAAATGGTAATGAATAATTTATTAATAAATTTTACTTCTAAGTAAATTATTCAAATGAGAAGTGGTTGGTTAATGGTTGTTGTCCTTTGTTCTTGAAGATGACCAAAGTGACATCACTGTGTTAGAGTTAAGTTACAGTGTATCTGACTGGCTGATCAGATCAATATGAGCTTGGAATGTTCTACCACAGATCAGGCACAAATAGTCCATGTGAACATTGAGCTGTTTCAGTTCTGCTTTACTCATAGAGCACAGCATCTTCTCTGTGCCAGTGTTTCCCATGCCATGCAATCAATTTCAAAGTTTTTAAGAGAGACCTTGAGTGTCCTTTTATCACTTTTTCTGACCACCATGTGAGTGCTTGCTTGAGAATTATATACATCTTCCAGAGCCATACTATGTATTGCCAAAGACTTCCTCTCTCCTCTGGAGATCAGAGATCTATACTTCAGTTATAAAGTAGGAAAGCAAGTGTGGGAGGAGTGTATAGGTAGACAAACAGGAAAAGAAGAAAATATACTTTCCTAGGAAGTTACGGAGGCAACTTTTACTCAAGGATTTCAAAGCCTTTAATTCTTTTTTTTCTTCAATACAAGAAGTATATTACTACTTGGCGGTTAACTTTCCAAATGTCTATAGGGCATTACTGGCAAATAAAAACTTAGGGCTATTTTGCTGACTCCTGTGTCTTTTCCTCTCTCAGGACAATCCCAACTGAGACTGCTGTTAGTCTCTTTGCCTAGGAATAAATCTAAAATTTTAGAATTCCAGTGTTCACACATTCCTTGGTTCCAATGACTGTGGAATTTTGACACTATAATGTAGCAGTTTGACCAAATTAAAAGGTATGTGAGCATAGCATGAACAATTATGGTAAATGAAAAGATTCTGATATTTAAATACACCTTGTGATAGAATATAATTTTAGGAGATTATCAAGCCACACACCATGTATGAGGTATTTATAGAATTTGACTTTTTAATAGCTAGTTTGCATTTCATAATGTTTATTAGTGAATGGGAATATTTTTTTCTATATTGAATAAATATTTCTTGGCAGGCAAACTGTGCATAGGCTACAATGAGCCTCAATGAAGTGCTTTCACATTCCCTTCCCACTGAGTTGAAAACCTTCTTATGTTCTCTCAAGTGTGTTTCTTTTCCCATGGAGGTTCTTTGTTGAAAATTGCTTCCTCTTCTCTTGATTATTGAATCAGATATTATAGTCAGTTTTTCAATACTTCATGGAGTGTTGGTGAAAAATGAAATATAATGAGTGTGATTCTCCTATATTTTGAAGGACCGTGTAAATTCAAGGTTGTGGGATTGAATGGGGCTACGACTGAAGTATGGAAAAAATAAAAAAAAATAGAGCTGATCTTCTGCTATCCTTGTGTTCACCCTCCTCCAAAATCTTTCTCCTTATGATCTCCATATCCACTACAACCACAGGCAGCCTAAATAAAATTGTTAGATATGCACAATTTGTAGCTCTCATCGCCCCTACCATCCTTACAATTCCTTCTTCTGGACTATTGCACCTAGGAATTTCAAGCTTCCCTATGCCCCAGCAGGACCTGCAATCCATGTTCTGGTTGCCTTTCTTTCCTTTAACTCCCAAAGTATTAATTAAAATGTATCTGTCCCAGGAAATGCTTCACATTCTCTTAGTAGGAATAGGATGAAGTCAAAGCCCCTAAAATTATTATTGAAACACAATACCCCTCCCTGCACTCACTCCAGCACCACTTAGAGAAGAATTGTAAGATTATAAAACTCATTACCACCCTAATTTATAGTCTACCAAGGTACCCAGCTACAATGTGTTTCTTTGCTATAAATGAAATTTTCTTTGTTACGATGAACTTAACTGTCAACATAAATATTTCAGTATACAAAGGACAACACAGATATGACAATAAAATTTTGAACTTCTTTGTATGTTTTAGACATGAGAAATAAATGTCATAAATAGCTTTGTTCCTGATCTTCTCACAATTTTTAGACATACTATACTACTAAGTTTCTCTGATTCCTGGGTCTTTGTCAGTATCATCTCCACGACTTTCTGGAATGCTATCCATTGCCATCCTCTCTCTGAATTGGGAGGCAAATGTTTGAGTGCTGGTGCACCTATGGGATGATATGGTTTTCACCTTTTTTGTTCATCTGCCTGCCTTCTGCTGGTACTGCTAATGATTAATGCAATGGTCAAGACCTCCAGGAAAGCAAAAGAAGAACACATCATCATAGAGTCTGAATAATCCACAAACTGAATTATTTCACTCTTGAATAAAAGTGTTCATGTTTTTCATTAATGTTTATAAAAATGCACTGAATTGGATAATCAGCTGAATGTTCTTTTATCTAGTGAAAAATAAATGTGATCCTAAAAGTCCATACTTTAAAAAAGAATATGAACATGTCTCTGTAAATATTTTTATAATATATGTTTTCATGACTCATTCATACATAGTAGGATTCAGAAACTGGCACAAACATATCTGAACATTTTACTTTACGCATCAGCTGAATTAGACAAATATTCTTTAGTGGAACTGTTTTTAAAAATCACCCTGACTTTTATATCAAGACTTTTTGAAAGCAAGTTTACCAAACTACAAATTCTTCTACTGATGTACTACATTTGTAATTCAAATAAAAAGGCTTTAGTTTATTGAGAGTTGGTTATTACTGATGAAACTGTTAGTACTATGTCTCAAGAGGAATGTCTAGTAGATACAGTCAGCTGTCTTGCAAGATTATTACTGAACTCAGACATTAAAATCATCAGCTGATAAAGTGAAAGCAGTTTGCCAATCTGATTTTTAAGAATGTATTTCTTTTAGTTAAAAAAATAATTTCTATAAAAATATACATTTGATTTTTATGTAATTAAAGAAAGAATGTCAGCTTTTGCTTAGGGCCAAAATTGTCCTTTTTAAACTTGCCTGGCTTTTAGAAATTTCAGTATTATCTAAAAATTGCTTGCATTTAAGAAAGCATGCATTTATTTTCTGAAAGTTGCAGACTGCATGTTACTATGGAGTGCTGAGAAGTGACCTACTATGTTATTATAAGGGTGGATCCATTTAAAGAGCAATTAAATAATCTACAGCAAACCTAAGTTTACCAAAACATCTGAAAAAACAAAGGAAAATTTAAAAGTACAAGGCATATGTTTAATTGTGTAACATACAATCCCACCCATGCTCATACATTAGAAAGGTGGTTTAATCACCCATAAGAAATTACTACCTTCTCTGTTGGTGAAGCATGACATTTCAATTGCACAGCCAATAAAAGAATTACATGAAGAGGACTGGAATGATTTACTGTATGGAAAGCAACAAGACCAAGGTTACCATGGTGAACTACCTTTCTGTGCATACAAGGTCAAGTGAGAGTGACCCACCAATGGACAACCTTTAGTTTTAACATATTAATACATTGCTCCAACAATGGCTGGTTGGTTTCTTTATTAAATAATCATGATGTGGGTGATGGCAATAATGATAGCATATACCTGTTATCCCTATCATTGTCATTTTCCTATATTTTCAGAATCTATACGTGAAATTTAAATTGTTGATTTTCTGCATTTCCAATATTGCTCAAAAAAGTTGGCAGAGAAGTATCTCCTGGAAATGTACACTATAACACTTTCCTGGTCTTGTGTACAGGTTTAAAAAAAATGTTAGCAGTGTTTAAATGTTTTTAATATAACCTGAAAGAGATTCCATTTGCAGCTTTCCATCTTAAACCAGGATCTTCTTTATGGTACATTCTGTCTTTATGCTTCAGGGAAGGTGTGGCAAAGGGGATATACTCCAAACAATATGTATATGTGTTATAACAAAATTTGTCCATTATTAGAACACTTAAAAAATGTTAAAGACCTGGGAAGTTTCTATATGGTCTTTTGTATCCCCAGAAATATTCTATTGATTCAGAATCAGTTCAGAAATGAAGACTATACTAAGAAATGTCTCTTGAATTACATATGCTGTAAGAAAATGAAAGCCTATGGGTTATGAATCTTGGATTTAAAGAGGCAATCATCAAATATTTAAGATGAAAATGCAGTAACACATGCTAGCTGTCATATGTAAGTTTGGTGAATGTTATGACAAGGTTTTTAAAACATTCATAGTTGGAGTATTTTTATGAAAATATTCATTAATTCAAACAGACATTCATATCTGGCAACCTGCATTACAATCGCGATTTCTAGCTGTATGAGAAATCATTGTAAAGCTACGAAAGAATGGGTGAAATACATAGCAATCATGTTTAAATTATACATGATAAGGCATACATATCTGTATGTTGTCATATTATGCATTAAATTTAGGCCATAAATCAGGTTGTTATAATTCTGATGTCGCCGAAAGGCACAAAATATGACAAACAGGACTAGGCATGTAGATATTATCATATTCAATAATTCAATGAGCATTTGTTTTATGTAAATTAACTTCTGTTAATAAAAATTACACTCATTTATAATGCCACTTCTATATGATAATTAAAAAAATGTCTTTTTTTCTGGAAAATCATTACAAAACGTGAATAATGCATTTGTTTAATATCTTTATAAACAAGATCTTACCATCAGATTAGTTCTGGAAATGAAAGCATTATTGATTTCTGTAATAATTGTATAATATTGCTACACTGCAGTGCTGAAGCTGCTAATCTCATTTTGGTGGTGAACTCTATGCATTTAAAGCAGTGCTTGAACTCTTGCAAATAAACAACATTCCTTTGATAGAACCTGTTAACGTGAAATCTGGAAGAAAAAAATATCTTTGCAAACCCAAGGAAAAAATCACATCTAGGAAGTTAGTGAAAATATTTAAATTACATCTCTCAACATTGTATCCTAATAGCTTTTCAAATAATGTTGAAGGATAGCATGTTCAACACCAGTTATATACATAATTCCCAATGTCCTTGGGAGTTGCATTCAGGAATAAGGGATGAGTGAACTCCCTAATGCCTGATTGAAATCTGGGAAAATATACACATTGGGAATTGCCACTTTAAATGAAAAAGTACTTCTTTTCTAAGTAATTTGTTCTTACATATCATTGTATATATTCTTTCTTAGGAAGAGTAATATACCATTCTTTCACAGGACATACAACATTTACTCTGTTTTTATTTCATCATCACAATCATCAAAGGTATTTAAGAAGCAGTATACAAAATGGTTAATCATGAGCTTTTTTTTTTAATATTGTCAGCGGTGGTCTGGATCTGTGCTTTATCAAGGTAGAGAACTCTTGGTGTGGAAATGCCCTACACCAGTGCAAAACTCACCTAGAACTAATTTTAAAGAGATGTTTAGTGCACTGAGAAATAAATTGAGTTACTCATGATCATATGTCAAGTATATATCAGAGGTAGGACTTTAAATCAAGCCTTCTTGAGTCCAAGGCTAGTACTCTACTGCCATTTCCCTAGGCAAATTGTTAGGTACATGACCTCTAACCTCTAGATGTTTACGAAATGAAATTTTTGGTAAACTTTTTAACAGAGGGAAAGGATTCTCATTTAAGGTAAAGGACAAGTAAAAGAAGTAATATTTTATATTACATATGTATATGTGTATATATGTATACATATGTATTACATTATATCAAAGAAATGGCACAAATTAAGCATATAAATAGACTAAAAATGGATGAGTATATATAGATGTGTGAGATGAAAGAGTTCAGAGTCTGAATCTGAGATCAGAAAAGGTCTTTATTCTTTCTCATGAGAAAGGACTCTGCCGCTGTTGCTCACATGGTGTCTGCAGGGAGAGAGCGACAGGTAGAAGCCAGCCCATGGTTATATATTCTTCCAATGCAGAAACCAAACCCCCTCAAGTGGCCTTCACTCTCATTGGTAGAGGGGCTGACCCATAACCTAAGCAGGGGAATCTATCTCTGAGACAAAGGACCCGGAAACATGTGGGTGTCCAGTGAAAGCAGTATTAACTTTATTTGGCATATCTTGTGCTGAGGTGACACTGGGGAGGGTCTCCATTGCTCTAAGTCCCAGATTTCTGGAAGGTCAGCTGACTTCTAAACCTAGGCCTAGTGAATACTGAAGCCATTCTAGATTTGATTTTTCAGAATGGGGAAATTTACTATAAATTATCCCTCACATAGATAACATTTGATCATTTCTTAATAAGGATAGGAAAATTACACACAGTTGTAGAAATGCCATAATATAGTTTTCAAAGCACCTTCCCACATACCAGTTGTTGCCTTAGATTTTCACAATGGAGATTTAGGAGATTAGGCAAAGATTATATTGTCCATGTTTTTATAAATTAGGAGACTAAGACATGGTGAGATTCAGGTACAGACTGTAGGTGGGGAAGCCTGGGTTAGGATCCAGGTCTTTTGGCACCTATTCTGGTGCCATTACAGAAATTAGAATGTTTTATAGGTACATTATTAACTTTACAAAGTTGACTTTAACTGGGGAGGGCAACCATGCCTTCACAAAAACCTATCATTTGCAAAGCATGGTGCCAGAGGCTAAGGATGTAAAAGCAAAAATAAAACCTTGCCTACCCTCAAAGAACTAGAATACTAAGCTGGATAAGTTATTGTCTCCATCCAAAAGAAACTTGCATTTTTAGAGAGCATTGCAATTTACAAAATGCATTCTTCACAAAACTGTAAAATATGTACAAGTATTATCAGCCCCATTTTAGGTGCCATGGCAAATCTTATGAAGACTCAGTATGGTATTGTGGCAAGAGCATTAGACCAAGTATTAGGAGGTCTAGGTTTAGTCCAGATTATTGTCACTTAAAAGCTACGCAAACTTGAATTCATCATTTAACTTCACTGAATATGTTTCCTTACCCAAAAAACGGGGATGATAATTAATGCTTCCTCTGATTACTTCATAGAATTGTATGAAGGAAAGAAAAGTCTGTATCTGAAAACCCTTTGACCAGTGGTTCTCAACCTTCCTAATGCTGTGACCCTTTAATACTTGTATGTGGGTGTATCTGCATGTGGGCAGACCTGCCCGGAGACGGATAAAGGAGTGGTATCTGGATTCCTAAAACCATAGGAAATATGTGTTTTGCAATCGTCTTAGGTGACCCTGTTGGACCCCAAAAGGGGTTGCGACCCACAGGTTGAGAACCGCTGCCTTTGACAATTGTAATGTGCTATTCCAACTTAAAACATTTGCTACAATTATCTGTAATTTAACTAGACAAGTAATCAACATGGCAAATGTAAGGACATAGGCAAGTGAATAAACTTTGAAAAAGTATTAGATGAATTTAAAATTAGCATGTGCAAATAAATTTATTTAGAGCAGTGGTAAATGAACAAGACATTTCATGCTTTAGTGTGGTCAAGAATTGGGAAATTGTTACCTTTCTTCAGATTTGTTGGTGGAATTCATGGTAGAAATGAGATTTCAGGAACACTTTGCTGGGAAAGATCATTGTTCAATTTTCTTGAATTGTTAGAACTCTATTATATCTTGTCTAAGACCATTGGCTTTAACTAAATGCTTGGATGTAAAGTAAAACTGGTCACGGTTGACTGCTCTTGCTTAAGATGATAACCTTAGCAGCAATCTGAAATGAAATTAGGAGACTCAGACTTATCCCGGAGACAATATAATGAGATTAGTAGAAATTTTACTCTCAGTATATTTGATTTTTTAAGGTGCACATGTGGTCCTTAGGATCAATGGGAAAACATTTTTTGTGAGTTTGAGTTACAGCTGAATTCTAAGTTAGAAATTATAGTTTTAATAAACTTTATTTGTTAGTGTTTGGAGATAAACACACACACACGCACACACACACAATTAGCAGAAATACTAAAGAAGGATAGTATCAAAACAGGACCTTAATTTGCAATGAGATACAAATTTATTTGGAAGTCCTTGCCATAGCATGGATTGGTAGTTCTCTAGGTAGTGGTGTGCAAACTCCAGGTGACAAAAGGATAATTTCTTAAATGCCTCAAGGTTTCATGATCACACTGTTATGGTTGGATGCTCCACCAATGTGTATCACAACCTCTCTGTGATGGAATAGTTTTCAAGAAATGTTGTAGTTGAAAAACTTAGCACTTGGTAGTCAAACTGATGAATAAACTTCTAATATAGTGTAATGGTAATGGGAAGATCTTCCTTGCCCCTTGTATTGGCAGGCTGGCAGGTATTTAACACTTAATTTCAGGTTCATAATTGTGTCAGGTGTTGAGACCCAGAACTTGTTAATCCCCCAGTGAGATGAACTTGCTGATGTGGCAGGAGGGGGTAGGACAGGGAGGACCCGGAGCCAAGTAGGGGCCCGGCTCCAGCCAGCTTGGTAACCAGAAGTGGCTGAGCAGCAGTGGGTGGAGACATAAGCAGCAGTGGTGGAGGCAGCAGCAGAGATACAAGCGGCAGCTGTGTGGCAGAGTTTCTTTGGAGACCCAGCCAGAACTTCTGCTGAGGACTTCTGCTTAGGACTGCTGGAGATGGGAACTGCAAAGATGATTGTGGCGGGGGGGGGGGGGGGAAGACATAGCTACTGGGAGCAAAATGCATGGAGGCTGAGCAGTTGCCATGAGTAAGGAGAGGAGGATCTTTGCTGAGGGAGCCTGTTTTTTTTTTTTGGAGGCTTAGGGATATGGGTGTTCACAACATTAACTATGTGTACCAATTTCATGGCTACTATAATGGCTTTGACTTTCTGGTTTTGGGACTTAGCTTTCTAGTATTTGAATAAATGCTTAGGCTCAGTCCTCCATGTGGAGAGCCTGTTACATTTTGTGATTCACAACTATACCAGCATATTTATAGTCACTGTGGGCATTGTGAATATTGCATTGTTGATACATATAGCAAAGGTGTTATTTGGATAAGAAACAGGCATAGAGTCCATCCCTGCCCAAGTATTAAATCCTTTTCATCTTGGTGGAATTAATACCATTTGGGATGAGGATGTTGTTACTACACAGGATCATAGATTAAGGAGGAAGGCACCTTGTAGGCCACTGAATCCAATAAATGAAAGGACTTCCCACAGTTACAGAATGAACAAATATCTGAGATAGGATTTGAGCTCAGGTCTTCTTGTCTCTAAGACCATGGCTCTTTCCACTACACCATATAGCCAGAGTATTTGCTCTAAGACCGAAGTGTCTTAGGACTCAGGGTCACCTCCATAGCAAGATGAGGACTTTACTAGAATAGAAGAACAGATTTACATGGTAGGATTAGCCTTATTTGCTAATTGCTTTTTCTATGACATAAACAATAAAGAAAATGGCTTTAATGACAGTCTTAATATAATTAAATGTGTTTTAGTAAACAAGTTTTTCTTTTAAACATGATTGAAAAATCAGCACCAGTGCAATGAATAAAGGGTGTTCATTTTCAGGCATGGGTTGGTCTAGAAGGCTAAACTAATCCTTATAACTCTGAAAGTCTATTAAGCCTGTGAGGTAACAATATTTTCTGTATGGTTTATGAACATTTCATAGCATTTTGATGTTATGTTAGTTAAACCATGAAACTTCTTATTCTGACAGAAATCAATCAATCAATTAATTAATTAAGAAGACTCCAAATGGACTCAATATTTTTCATCATTTCCTTACTAAGGAATCTTGATTATTGATACCAGAAGAGGCAAGTCTACTTTGATTTACTCTGTCACTAATTAGATGTATGATTTCTATCATTTAAAATTCGCAGACCTCAGTTCATGTTATCTAACTTCAATGGTGCTTTTACCACTGCAATACAAACCTTTTCTTAAACTCTGACTCCATACCACTGTATAGAAGCTACTATAATCCACTTTCTTTCCCTTCAAGCCTCAAATCCAGACCCCAATCCCATTCTTTCAGGACATGATCTCCTACTTTTCCAATAAGATTGAGAATATCCACATCTTGAATTTCCTCATCTTGCCTTCTCCACGCCTCCAAAACATTCTACCTCTTTATTAATCCTTTCTTCCTTTGCTCAAGGAGTATAGGATTAAAAGGTCCTTGTCCTCAGTAAACTAACCTTTCCACTTACACCCTTGGTTTTCCTTCCTTCCTCCTTTTCTTCTCTTCTTTCCCTACTTACTCTCTCCATCTTCTTCCTTCCTTCCTCCCTTCCTTTCTTGCTTCCTTCCTTCCTCCCTTCCTCCCTTCCTTCTTTCCTTCCTTCCTTCCTTCCTTCCTCCTTTCCTCCCTTCCTACTTCCTTCCCTCCTTCCTTCCTTCCTCCTTTCCTCCCTTCCTACTTCCTTCCCTCCTTCCTTCCTTCCTCCTTTCCTCCCTTCCTACTTTCTTCCTTCCTTCCTTCCTTTCTTGCTTCCTTCCTTCCCTTCCTTTAATTTATCTTTATCTAGGTACTCCTTCTTTGCTACTTACAAATATGCTTAAACTCCTTCAATTCATATAAACACTTCCTTTGCTCATATTATTCCCTCTAGGCAATTAGCCTAGACTGCTGTTCTTTTTCATTGCTAAAGTCCTACAAAAAAAAAGTCTACACTCTATGCTGCTCCTTGCTACTGAACCAAAGTAGAGAGCTGAAGGTTACATAAATCTCCCTGCATTAAAGTCGTTTCTCCAGTACAATGTCCCATTTGAATTTGTTTTAACTAGCTGATAGTTTGTCAGCTGTGACTTCTATTGCTGAAGAATTAGGAATATCTTCTTATTCTTGGAAGTTACACTTCTCTTTTTTAAAAAAAAGTCAAATTTTATTTTTAAAAAACATGAAAACCGCTGTTCCTTAGCTTGAATAAGAACATTAGTGTGCAACAGTCTTTGACAAGACAACATTCATATCACGTTAGACAGCTTATTGATTTCAATTTTTGGTTCATTTTGATGATTACAAGTGTTGATAATTAAGATTCATAAAGATATTTTGTTGCAAATTCATCCTACAACCAATGAGTTCATCTTTGGCTAGGTTAGTTTCTTAATACGGTTTATATCAGAAAGAAAAGGATTGTAAAGAAAGGGATTGTAATGCCATCCAGATTAAAAAAAATAACTTTTGCAAGAGTTCCCAAGTGTTTCCAGGCATTCTCAGATTTCTCTTTTCAAAGAAATTGACAGAGAATTTTGAAGCTCCACTCCATCTTGGTAAAGCATTTCTTTTTTTTTTTAATAGTTAAAAAAAATTAATTAATTTACTTTTAGTTTACAACATTCAGTTCCACAAGTTTTTGAGTTCCAAATTTTCTACCCCTTTCTTTCCTCCCTTCTCCCCTCTCCCCTCATGGCAGCATGCATACTCTTCTCTTAATAGAGTTTGTTTTGAGGGCTGCCAAATCACACCATTGACTCTTATTGAGCTTGTAATTCTCTAAGAACCCAAGTCCTTTTTCACATAAATGGCTGTCTAGCCATGCCTTCCCCATCTTGTACTTGTGTAGTTGATTTTCTGAAGCCAGGCATAAGAATTTACAATTATCCCTATTGAATTTTATTTTCTTACATCCAACCCAACGTTCTAGCCAGTAAAGGTCCTTTGGCATCCTGACTATCATCTGGAGTGTTAACTAGCCCTCCCAGCTTTGTGTTGTGCAAATTTCATAGGCATTTCACCCAGGCTTTTAAGTTGTTGATGAAAATGTTCTCAGCACAGAATCAAAAACAGATCATTCGAGTATACTGGAGACCTCCTACTACACTGAAATTGTACTATTAATAGTCTTGCAATACAGTCGTCTATACTTCTAAATCCATGTAATTGTATTATCTGGTCTATATCTTACTATCTTCTCCACAAGAATAGCATAAGATGCTCTATCAAAGTTTTGCTAAAATCTGGATAAATTATATCCATAGAATTCCCCTTATCTACTAGTTTAATTGAGACAACTAGGTGGTTCAGTGGAAATAGCACTGAGCTTGAGTTCAAATTTGACTCCGGATGCTTATTAGCTGTGTAGCCCTGGGCAAGTCACTTGTTTGCCCAATCTACTAGAGAAGGAAATAGCAAGCCACTCTAGTATCTTTCCCAAGAAAACCCCCAAAGGGGTCATGAATATTTGGACATGACTGAACAATAATAACAACAACAAATTTAATAATCCTGTCACAAAAAGAAATAAAGTTAGGCTGCTCTGTTCTTCATGAAGCAATTTGATGAAGCAATTCTTTGTATTCACAACCTCTCTTGATGTTCATCTACCACCTCTTTAGTGATTCGTTCTAGAATTTTCCAAGAAATTGAAGTCAACTTCCCCGGACTATAGTTCTCAAATTGTTACGCTTTACCCTTTTTTGAATATTAGGGCAACATTTACCCTTCTCCAGCTTTGTGATACCTCTCCTGGTAACAATGATCATTTAAATATCACTCATGGTGGCTCCACCTGCCAGTTCTTTTATTACTTGAGCATATCTAGTTTGTCAGGACCAAGTGACTTAAAATCATCAGTGACAGGTAGGTGACCATCTACTGTCTTTTACCATCTTTAATATTACTTTTCTCTTAGTTATTTTTTTTTCTGTTCTTTATTCAGTAAAGGTCATTATCCTTGGCAAAAACAAAACAAAAATAACCCCAAACCAAAAAACAAAAAATGAAGTAAAATTAGATTTGAATGCTGTTACTTCTCTTGGTTATTAGTTATAATCTTATTCACTTCAAACAAGGGTTCCCTCCCTCCATCAATCTCCGCCTTCCTCCCAATATCACTCAAAACAAACATTATCCTTTTCATCATCTCTTGTTTGCCTTGACAGCCTCACTACACATTAAGCATTAGCTTTCCTAATATTATGTTTTTCAGTTTTCTGCCAAAGTCATTTAATATATAGTAGGCATGTAATGTGGCCTTGATTACAACTGTGTACATTTCATTTTTAAAATTTAAGTTGCTTGATAAGTTTCCTGTGTAACCACATTAGTCTTTTCAGATAACAAATCTCATATTTTTGGTCCACATTGGAATTGCTTGCTTTTCAGAATTCCATTCCTGAGTATCTCATATTCTTCCTTGACTGGGCTGATTTTCTTTATTGTATTTTAGTCCATGGAATCCTGTATACCTCCTTTGAACCCTTCAAAATATGCTTTTTCCAAATCTAGGATCTATGACCTAATTTCCTCCCTCCTATCATCACAAACATTTTGTGTTCAACCAGGATTACCTTTACTTACAATACAGCAACCAGTTCAATGGAAAATTGATTAATTATGAAATTTCCCTTTACCTGTTCTCCACTCCCCTACATATAGAGGGTTCTGCTATAAGTGATATATGCTTTCCAAAATAGTACCAGGCTATATAAAATTGTACAATGAAAACCATAGAGCTTATGAGAAAAATTCAGAAATACTTCAGTAAATAATCTGAGGCCTTGGTTTCCCCTGCCTTGGGCTGGCACGGTCCCTCAAGTTGGGAAACCATAGTGGAAGGTTATAGGAACAGTGGGCAATGCAGAACAGCCCTCCTCTGCCCATATCTCTTACCACACCAGAAGACAGACAATAAAAATAGCACTCTACTTGCCAAAGATCTGAGGTTCGCTTGTGGAAGGGTTGCAGCTTGTGAGTTATTGCAAAGTGGTATAAGTTTCTGCATTTTTACTGTTTCTTGTAGAAAAAAAACAACAAAAGCAAATTCAAAATTGAGGTATATTCAGAATTTTCCCTACTATATCAATCTATTGAAACAAATTAACATATTTGAAACAAGTTTTGTAGCAGAACTAAAATGTAAAATTCTGTCACTTTATAGTATGATGTTTTTGTGCCTTCTAAAATCTTGATAAATGATAATTCAGAGAAAACTATGTATGCCTTTGAATTAGTCCACAAATATTTATTAAACATTTACTCTGTACTGTGCTAAATGCTGGGTTATTAAAAAAAGGCAAAAACCAGATGATTTCTGTCCTTAAATTAAGGTAGGAAACAACATGCAAACTACTACATACATGAAAGATATATGGTGTGTAATATATGGAAGGTAATCTCAGAAGTAAAGCATTTTCTACCATCTATACTCCTCAGACTGAACTTCACTTCCACCTACACCAGGTGTCTTCTTCCCAACCCCTTTTTTCCTTCCTTTAGAACAGCAGTTCTCAACCTGTTGGTTATGTTCAATTTGTAACAATGAAAATACATCCTGCATATCAGATATTTACATTACAATTCATAACAGTAGCAAAATTACAGTTATGAAGCAGCAATGAAAATAATTTTATGGTTGGGGGTCACCACAACATGAGGAACCGTATTAAAGGGTTGTGGCATTAGGAAGGTTGAGAACCACTGCTTTAGAATGTTATCTTGCCCCATTGAATTTTAAGCTCCTTGAGGTCAGGGGATGTCTTTTCTTTTTCTTATTTGTATATTTAGAGTTTAGTATAGTGCTTAGGGCACTATAGGCATTTAATTAATTGTGTATTGTAAAACTTTGGAACTTGGGGTAAGAGGGAGAAAGGAGGGACTATAAGAATGACCTCTTGAGGAAGATGAGACTTAAGCTGATGAGGTTGCAGGGGAGCCAAGAGGCATAAAAGAAGAGGGAGAGCTTTCTAGATATGAGAGAGTCACTGACAAAGATCTTAATAGTAGTCAGAGCTACAATGGACCTCAATTAATTTGTGAAACTGGATGGTATTTCTGACAAACGGAAAGTGAGGATCAATAATGTTGGTTATAAGCAATCCTTTAACTTTAATTTTAATCAAATGTTAGTAAAAGAAAAAAAAATTGAAGAAGTCAAAATATTTTAAAAATTGGTTGAGGTCTCTCATTTTAATTAGAGTTTAATTACAGATTATAAATACATTGAAATATTTGTAAGTCTGGTTGATAATTATAGCATCACTATAGGGTGCAGGTATAATAAAATTCTCTTCTCAAATGGTTCTCATTGATATTCCTTAGCAGCAATTTATAAACATATAGAATATTCCTGGGATTATCACCTGTGAATTGTTTCTTCCTTTTTTTTTTCTTTTCTGGAAATGCAGCTTACCTTAGTGTCAAAAGATTTAAATTCATGAAAATCAAATCGCCATAGAACTCTTTAGAATCAGAAATGAGATTTACCTGAAGTCACTTACCAATTGCTGTTTGTTTTGTCCTCCTTCATTGTGTTCTTTCAAAGATTAATCAGAGTGTATATAAGTATACATAATTCATAAAATAGCAGAGACCTGTCCTCTGTGTGCGTGCATAGCTCTGGATGTTATTGCAGCAGAGGCAAAATAGTGAACTCAAGTCATGTCTAATTAAAAATAAAAATCCCCAAAGAGATACGGGTAGTATTAAATTCTACTTTTTCGTAAGTGAAATGAAAATTAAATAGCTAGTTTAGAGTACATGTTTAAGAGTTCATGTGTCAAAAATGTTTGTTTTCTTCCTCCATCTTATTTCAAAATTATAATATGTCCTTGGTGTACAGATATGACACTATTGGCCCATTATTATTAAGAAATGAATCCTTGGGAGCTGATGAAATCACCACCCAAGAGGTCCCCCAGCAGAGCCTTAGGGGACACCCATAGCTAGTAAGCACAATGAAGATAGGATGTAGCAAATGTAATAGAGAACTGAGTAGCTTGCTAGGAAGAAATCCAAGAGATTTCAGAAAACCCAGTGGATCAGAGAATCAAGGAGGAGAAGGTAGTTAACACTATCAAACGATGCTGCAGAGAGGTCAAAAAGGATGCTGATTATGAAAAAGCTTGTAGATTTCAAAGTAGCTACGTCACTTAGCAGATAGAGTGCTGGGCCTAGAGTCAGGCAGACCTGAGTTCAAATCTAGCCTCAGACACTTATTAGCTGTGTGACCCTAGCCAAATCACTTAACCTGTTTGTCTTAATCCACTGAAAAAGGAAATTGCAAAACCACTCCAGTTTCTGCCAAGAAAACCCCATAATGGATGGGGTTACAGAGAGTCAGGCAAGACTGAACAACAAAATTAGATTGGGTAATTAAAGAATCAGTTTGAAGAGAGTTACATAAATGCTCCTTTCAAAACTCATCTCTAGTATTACTTCTTACATGAGGTCTATCTTGATCTCCCCAGATACTAGTGCCCCCTGAAATTACTTTACATTAACTTTATATATGCTTTATATTTACATATACATGTGATTCTCTATATACATACATATACACACACACATTTTTCTATCAAGAAGAAATATTATATATTATATATATAATACATATAATAAAGTTATTTCTGCTTGATAGAAAAAAATGCTTCTTGAGAACTAGGACTGTATCATTGTTGCTTTTATTTCCTCAGTGCCTAATAGAGGGCTTAGAGCAGTGGTTCTCAACCTGTGGGTCGTGATCCCTTTGGGTGTCAAACGGGGTTGCCTAAGACCATTGGAAAACACATATTTCCAATGATCTTAGGAACCAAGACACCACTCCTCTACCTGTCTCCAGGCAGGTCCACCCACATGCAGATATGCCCACATACGAGTATTAAAGGGACGTGGGAGGGACGCGGCATTAGGAAGGTTGAGAACCACTGGCTTAGAGCATTGGACATGTTGAGGTTTAGAGCTGCTGGGACCCTGAAATAGTGACATGAGAGTCCTGCCTTGAATGAATTTGACCAAAGCCTTCTTTCAGCCAGAGACAAGGTTTATTAGAACACTGGTCAGGGTGGATGTGATTCTAAAAATCCACAGTACTGGCCAGAATGAATCTGAACCATTGGCTAGACTCTTTGGAGTAATTTTTTATAGCTATGTGGAGATGTCTGGGGGCAATCTCAAGCAAATCCCTGCTTTTACTACGCCATCTTGGCTCCATCTTTCCGACCCCCCCCCAACCTTCTTTCAGTCAAAAAAGCCCAAAATTTATTAAAAATCCTCCATATTGGCCAGCCTCTTAAGAAATCTCATCATTGGCAAGAATCTTAAGGAACCTGAGCCCATTGACTAGACTCTTAAGGAATCTGAGCACCTTAATGGAGGCAAGATGGATTTAATATACAAAAATCTGGGAAGAATCTAGGCCAACTAGTCTGGAGTGACTAGGAGGTAACAGAGAAGGGCTGGGTGCCCTAGATGAACCTCAGAAACTTGGACCATGTAGCCAAGGGAGAATGAGGTCTAGATAGGATCAAGAGTGGGAAGTAGCCAGAGGTAACAGACAATGAAGGGCTGGGTTAGGTTCAAAGTAACAGAGAATTGGGAGATTGGACATAGACTACATTGAAAAGAAGTTGAGAGAATTACTGGGATGGGTCCTGCCTCAGGAGAATGCCAGAGACTTGATCATGTGGGAAAATTCAAGGAGAGTTGGGGGAGGGAGCAAGGATTTCCTAGGGCCCATAACCTCTCAGACATGCTTAATAAATACTTGTTGATTGGTTGTTTGAAGAAGCCAACTAAAATAATCCAATACTCCAGGCTTTGTTGGTGTAGAGATTCCCTCCTCTGATGCAGATGTCTTCCACTTTACAATTCAATTTAGATCACTAAATATTTATTAATGATATGTTATTTTAGGCACAGGAAGAACTAATGAGAGAAGTATTATGGCCAGAAAAAAATCATTACCTTGAACCAATCTAGCAGCAGATCTTTCCCAGTGCAGTTAAGTTGGTCTTTAGATGACAGACATCTTCTGTCACCAGGTCAGAATTTGACATCTTCCCAACTTGCTAAGAACTGACAGAGCTTGTACTTTTCTGGCATGGTTTTCAGGATGCTGGGGCCATTATCATTCCATGTGAGTCATCCTACTAGGACTTTCATGTCAAATCACTTTTGGTGTACTTTCATTTTTGAACTAAAAACAAACAACCTAATTTATCTTCAATTGGCCAGAAAATTTGCAACTTTTTGACAGTGATATCACTCAGGAAATATATTACTAGAAAAGGAAGTAGAGAAAGATCTGAAGAACAGAGTGGGTGGTGGTATGCTAGATTAACATTCACAGTTTAAATTTGTGCTAGAAAATAAAACATAGTCTACTGAAGAGACTTGGTAAGGATCAAAATGAATGCTGTCCTAGCGTTAATATTCTCATTCAAAGGTTTATAACAATAGTCAGGGATAACAGAGCCACATTCCAAAGGTAGCATTAATACTCTATTTTTTAAAATACTGTTGTACAGAAACAAGAGAGAGTTGAGAAATGGGTTCAAAGTAAAATTTAGCATGTGACTACCAGACTGTTCACTCAAATTGGTAGTAGTCCATTGAGGGTACAGGCCTTGTTTAAAAAGGGTAAAACCACAAAAACCACAATCAGGGAGGGGAGCTAGCAGAAGCAATGATGTACAGAAGCCAAGAACAGTGATTGATTAGATCTATAGCTCAGGGCTAATTTGGGAATATGGTGCAAGGGTACAAGGGTGCAACCTTCCTGTGATATGGGGGTCCCCCCTAGAGCAGGGTAGAAGGCACAGGGTGGAGGGTCATAGTCAGCTTCCCAGAGCAGGGTGGAGGGGTCATTGGGTAAGGGGTACTGGAATTCCCCATAACAGTTCAGGGTCATGTTCTGGGCAAAGGGTGTGGGGACCCTGCTTGGTCTCTACATAAGATAGTCTTGCACCATAATGAACTTTGTACACTTATGCTGATTCAGGGAGAATATATAAAATGCTGATTAGGGAAGGAGGGGGTGAGGGGACTATGCATTGGGTAATGCCCAGGCATACCGTAAGCAGTTTCAAGCTATTACAGGGTATAGGATAGAGACAAAGACAGAAATATAAAAGGGGCTTAATGGTGGGCCACAAATCAGGTGGTATGTAGTGACCTGGAATTTGGGTTTGGGTACAACAATACCAAAAGAAGGACCTCCAGCACACTGAGCAGACCCTCTGGGGTATCATCAGTGGAAAGGTATGGGTAGGAGTTACACAGAATGAGAAGTATATAACAATTGTGATCTATATTAATAAAGGAAATACCCATATTAATGAGATCATGGATCCAGTGAAGTATTCAACTCTGATTGCTTCATTATTCTTAGAGAAGATTGCTGTATGTCACCTAAACTGTATCTTATGTTTTTCTTTTAGTTCTTACTTTAGGTTGTCAAAATAATTTTTACATAGGTACACATTACTGTAATGCCATGCACAAGCAGCTTCCCAAAAGAATGCTACTGTGAACAGCTTTTAAGGGTCTGATTACACAGTTTAGTGAACACTTCATTTATTCCATTACAAATCAAGGCAAACATTCACAACAAATCACAATATAATATAATATTCAATACAACAAAACAATACAAAACAACAATTCAATACAATTCAACACAATGTAATATTCACAACATTACATCTTATCACAGAAAATCACAATATAGCATTCACAACAGCTTAACATTAGAATGGCCACGTAGTTTTCACCAAAGTAGCCACAGTATAGAGAACAAAGAACAAAAGAATAATCATCTGGTTTCCCTAAGGGGAAAACCCTCCATTCAGTCATCTCACAATAAAATAATCAATCTTCCACTTATGAGGCAATCATAAGTTGACTTAATCAGTCACTTATCCAGATTCACAATTACTAAGTATTATTAATCACTAAATATAATCATTAGAAAATTACACAAACCCTCCACCCTTTGGTGTCTAGTAAACTTCAATTTCATCACTCGTTCAATATCCAAGGAGAGATCTTTTCTTCATCTTGATTCAGGGT
>CM053580.1:363399807-363427055 GCA_028627135.1 Pseudochirops cupreus
ACCACAAGGAGACAACCACAGAAGAGGAACCTACTTGACCTCTTTAGGATACTAAATGGAGAATAGTGACTGTCCATCAGTTACCCTTTATTCTCAACATGTGACCAATGTATCTTCTTTTGCAATTATATATGTATTTTATGGCATCCTTTATATATTTGTGTCAAACTCAATCAAAAATGAATCCCTGTGACCCTCATAATGATTTTTGTTCTTCAGTCATTTCAGTTGTGCCTGACTCTTCATGACCACATTTGGGTTTTTCTTGGCAAAGATACTGGAGTAGTTTGCCATTTCCTTCTCCATCCTTATTTACAGATGAGGAAAATGAGAGAAATCGGGTTAAGTGATTTGCCCAGGGTAACACGGCCAGTAAGTGTCTGAGGCCAGATTTGAATTCAGATCTTCCAGAGTCTAGGCCTGGTACTCTATGCACTAAGCCACCTAGCTGCCTCCATATTGATTTAGAAAACTACAAATTAATTATTAATTATATTTTATTGCATTTTTATCTTGTTAATCATTTCCCAATTACATTTTAATCTGGTTCCCAAGGACACTGAGGAGTTTGACATCTTTTCATCACACCATTTCTTCATAATTCTTTGCATCATATGATCACACTTACCTTATGCTTCTCCACTGCCCTGTGGGTAATCCTCAACTTTAGTCTTTTGAAGACCATAGTGTTCCTTCATAGATATAGAGGCAAATTTTGTATGCTGGTGATCCTTTTTAGCACTGGTAGCATCTTGAACACAGCATCAAGGTCAGCTTGCCACTAATGGCAAATTCTTCAACTTGAAAAGGCTACAAGCCAAGACCAAAATGGAGGGAGTGTTGGTGTATGATTTTCTATTTGCAGATAGAAGATTGTGCATTCAATACAGCCTCTGAAGCTGAGATGCAACAAAGTATGTATTAATTCTCTGCTGCTTGTGCTCATTTTGGCCTAACAATTAACACCAAGAAAACATAGTTGCTCCATCAGCTAACACTATACCATCTATATGTGGAACTATCAGTTACAACAAATGGAGAAGTTCGGAATGCTGTGGATAAGTTCACTTACCTTGGTAGTGTACTTTCCAGGGATGTACGCATTGATAATGAGGTTGACATTGCCAGAGCTAACTCAGTATTTGGAAGGCTCTGAAAGAAAGTGTGGGAGAGAAGAGGTATTAGACTGACTACCAAACTGAAGGTCTACAGCACTGTTGCGCTGAACTCATTGCTGTATGCCTGTGAAACCTGGACAGTCCACCAGTGCCATGCCAGGAAACTTAATAGCTTTCATTTAAATTGTCTTAGGAAGATTCTAAAGATCATTTGGAAGGATAAGATACCAGACGCTGAGGTCCTTTCTTGAACTAAACTGCCAAGCATTCAAACTCTACTTCAGAGAGTGCAACTCTAGTGGGTTGGCCACACTGTTCAAGACTATTTTATGGAGAATTCACATAGGGCAAGCATTCACATAGT
This sequence comes from Pseudochirops cupreus, assembly GCA_028627135.1. Taxonomy (NCBI): domain Eukaryota; kingdom Metazoa; phylum Chordata; class Mammalia; order Diprotodontia; family Pseudocheiridae; genus Pseudochirops; species Pseudochirops cupreus. The sequence goes on from CM053580.1 coordinate 363,401,290, forward strand.
GATCAGAAAAAGTTATACAAGGACACTCTCAAGATCTCTCTTAAGAACTTTGGAGTTGATTATGTGATATGGGAGACACTGGCATAGGACCACTCAGCATGGCATGCTCACATCATAGAAAGTGCTGTATTCTATGAGGAAGGCAGAATTGAAATAGCTCAAAAGAAATGCAAGATGTGCAAATTTAGAGAATCCACTCCAAATGTTCACATGGACTATTTGCACCCGACCTGTGTTAGAACATTCTGAGCTCATATTAGTGTAATAAGGCACAACTGGACACACCAAAACTTAACTCTAGCATAGTGATGTCATTTTGGTTCTCTTCAAGAACAAAGAACAACAATCAGTAACCAGCATCTTATACCATAAAGTCCAAAATACTGGTCCTAGAGAGGGAGTTAGAATACTCCTTGCTCCTCATTGCAGACTCTATCTGCCAACATCACTCTAATTTTTCTTCATTTGAGGTTAACTCTGTCAAAGTATACTGTACAACCCAAATCCTGGTGGAAGTTATCTTATAGTCCCCTGTTCTTTCTCCCTCCTTTCTCAAAGAATTCATTGACTAACTCACTGTCTTCCTCTCCACTACCATTTTTACCCTTATACTAGGGAACTACAACATATATATTAATGCACTACTATCATACCATTCCTCAGTTCCTCAGTATACTTAACTCTCATAGCCAGTTAGCCATTCTGCATCAGTCACACACAAGGATGGTCACAATATTGATCTTATCACCAACAATTTTTTTTCTGTATCTGTGATAAAGAATTCTGAAATTCCTCTACCTGACCATAAATTAATACACATCCATCTCTCTTTGCCTTATTCTTCCTAAACATATTCTTCAACTTTACTGTGACCTTCAGTCCCTCCATCCCTCAATACTGTCATCACCTCTCTTCTGTCTTCACCTCCATCCTTTTCCAATCTATATTGTATGGTTAACCAATTTAATTATATGTGGTTCTCTACTCTCAAATACCTTTCACTCTTGATGAATTCTTGTTTATTTTTTTTTTCAAACCCCAACCTTGGTCTACCACCATCCACCTTTTCCATTCACATGCTTCTGAACAGAGCTGAAAGAAACCATGACACTCATTCCACTAAAAACTTAGGTTAACTAATTTCAATTGGGCATTCACTGTAGAAAGGCAATCCATTTCCCAATTGATTCTATCACTCTCCCCCAAAGGAGCTGTTCCATCATCTTATTTAATCCTTTTACAATAAAAAAAAAAGCTCCTTCTTCCTTTTCCTACATTTCAAAATCCTCTGTCATCATTTCCCCTTTTCTCTTCATTCTTTTCCCCCCAAAGAATGGGGGTGGGGAAAGGAATGTGCTGTGCCTAGCAAAGTTCTTAACACATGGCAAGCAATGAACTTTAATTTATTGATTTATTAGCATGTTCTTATTACAAAGTTATACAATGTATTTATAATGTTAATGAAATAGGAAGATCTTTCCCACCCATTAATAGGTCTAACACATGGAGCCTGAGTCACAAGGAGCCTGAGTCATATGGAGCTTAGTGTGGGAGGATCTTGCGAGAGAGGGAGAGAGGGAAAGAGGGAGGGAGAGAGAGAGAGAGACAGAGAGAGAGACAGAGAGAACACACAAACAGATTGAGAGCAGGCAAAGCAGAGAGAGAGAAAAACAAGCTATGAGTGGATGAAGGGAGGAATTTGCCTAAGGGCAAAGATGTCTACTCTCTCTGGATTAGTAAGGAGTACCCTGTTAAATCTTACCTCCTCCTGGTATTCTAATAATGTCCAAAATAAATATTTTGATTTTGTCTTTGAGGAAGAGAGTTTATTATATTTTGTAAATTTACCCTGGAAATATGCATGCATATTCATAGCAGCTACTATGGGTATCACACTGGCGTTAGAATATCTTATTTCCTCACCTATAGAATCAACATTTTGGGGAACTGGAAAATCCTTAGACACTTAACCCAATTCCATCAACTTTATTTAAGGAATTTAAGGGAAAGAGAAGTAAAACTGCAAGATTTACACATAAGCATGTCCTTGCATAATATTATTGTTTCCACTAAAACACTACATATTTAAATGTATCAATGGATCTGTGATTTTTTTGGTGGAGTAGGGGAAAGGTGGAAGTCTACTGAGTATGCTCTCCTATCGTACAGATTGCAATTCATCCGTATTTTCTCATTATGGTTAATTTGTGACTATATACTTCTATAAATTCACCATAAAGCATCTATCCAAGGTGCTACAGGTTTTCTTATGGGCCTTTTAAAATTCTATGGCTATCCATCCATCTGTTATCTTATACTCTCATTAATTGACCAGGCCACTTCATTTTGATTATATTCGGGGTTAATTTTTAATAAGAATGACAATGTTGATATAGTTCAGCTTCTCCAATAGTATGCACAATTGTAGGTTTTTGAACAAAGATATCATATGTTTATCACCAATAACTAAATTATCATTTATAGATTATCAAAAAGGTATTATTCTTGGGCTCTACTGCATAGTGAATAAAGGCTAAACTTGGAGTCAAGATATTTATGTTCAAATCCTGTCTCAATCATGTGCTAACAGTGGAACAATGGGAAAATCACTTTTCCTTCTGGAGCCTCAATTTCATTTGCCAAATGGGAATGCTAATGCTTGCATTTCTTAACTCACAGAGTGGCCATGGAGGAAAAAAAAAGACACCAATAACAGCAGCAACAACAAATACTTTTCAAACCCTAAAGATGCGTAGAGGTTATTGATTATTAATATTGGCACCCCCAGCCCCCTTTTATACCATCACTGAAGAGTGGAGGGAGACATAAAGGAGTAAGGGCCATTTTTATGTTTGTTCATGTTATGGGTTTTCTTAGCCAAAGAATTCTTCATCTAGTAGCCAGATCCTGGTGCTAATGAGCCTATCTGGACTTAGATGAGTTGATTTTCACAGAGGAAGGAATAATTTCTCACCTGGACTATAGTTAAAGACATAAAGCTTGTTAGAACCTCATAGAATTTGTTCTCTATTGACATGGGTTAAGAAAATTGGTGGGGTGGGGGCGTAGGGAGGGTAGGGGGCTCCTCTGGGGAGAATCCAGGGCAGAAAATAGCATTGCAGAAGGCAATCAGTTCCATAAAGCAATATATATTTCTGACAGCCAAAACTGACTACGAAATCTGTCAGTGAAGTAAGGTTGAATTGTCTAGGAATCTCATATTTAATTTGAATTTTTCCTTTTAGACCATATGCAGTTCTCTTCACTGTTTTCAAGTGGAATAGTGTACTTAAGTATAGAATACAGTTCTATAGTCTAGTATTCCTAGTAAGTGTGCTGAATTGATCAGAAATCCAACTATTTTCAATAACTTTTACCAAATATATGAGGATAAAATAATTTCCTCAAAACAGGTGAGTGAATCTGAAAATAAAATTTTAGCAAGAGCTTATGAAACACAGAAGTTTAAGCATAAATATATACCATTTTCTCAAGACTATTAATTTAACAAAACCATTGATGTCACTCACTGGTCAGGGAATATAGCAAAAACTACATAGCCCTGAAAGTCTTTCAATGGCTACATGATATATTCTATTTTCCCTCTCTTATATATCACTTTTCCTTCCTTCTATTTGATTTCAACTTAGTTTGGCCAAACATCCAGGACCACTATCAACCCTTAAAACATTTCTATCTTGTTAACACTTCCATAAAGACTTTAAAAAAATGATGACCTAGTTTTACTTTCTAAAAGTTAAATTAAAGTCTGCAATGTGCTCAGTTAGTTTGCATGACAGGAAGCTAAATTTACATATGAGAAGGTTGATGCAGCTGCATAAACTTTGATTTTAGTGAGACTAGGGTGGCAGACTTCTTGGCTTCTTTTGAGAAGAGTATATAGAATATTTTTAACATCACATGCCTCTAATGACATGTATTTAAGTGACATGCCACTGTTAAATTAGTCTTCCCACAGAAGTTTTAAAGGGCAATTATATGTTATTTTTTGGTTTTGATGAGAAAAAAGCCTTTGCTTCTACTTTAAAAGGGGATAGACCTGGGATCATGTCACACCAGTATTTATGACTCATTTGATAATCTCATCTAAAACATATATTAAGATCAAAATATGCTATATGAGCAGACTGAATGGCAATCTGGGTGACAGAAAACCCTAAGCTACAAATCTGTTCTGTAAAATGTTCCAGAGAAAATGCCAGTGGTAGAAAGTCATTTAGGACCCATTTAACCTTCTAGACTCAGCCTAGTTCTCAAGAACAACTATGAAATAAATATTTGGGGGGGGAGGGGTTGTAATGGTAATGGTAATATGAAGATCTTCCCTGCCCCCTAATAGGCTGACTGTAATCACATAGATCCTGTGGTGGGAGAAGCTTGCTGAAGGGTGGAGCAGAACCCACAGGAAGCTGGGAGTCAGAGTAGCTAGATGGTGGGAGAGAGAAGACACACACAGGGAAAGAGCTAGGCTTGTGTTTGTGGGAAGGCTAAAGGATGGTGTGTGTGTGTGTGTGTGTGTGTGTGTGTGTGTGTATGTGTGTATATATGTATATAGCAGTGTTATAGTGTATTAACTTCTATGATAGATTCAGTTTCCTGGTGTTGGGATTTGGTAGTCTGGTATCTGAATAAATGTTTTGCTTCTGTCTTCTATATGGAGAGCCTGTTACATTTTGTAAATGAGAACTATGCCAGCATATCTACAGTTGCCATCGGCTCTGTGAATATGGCGTGGGTGCTATAGGGGTTCAGTGTTGATGGGAGTGAAAATGTATTTTTATTCCCTAGGACAAAATATTCACATCCAAAAGAAATGGTGTGTTCTAAGGAAAAAAGACCTTTGCAAATTAATAGGGATGGAACCTATTCCTCTACCATAAGGACAAATCATAGAACTGGCTTGTAGTCAGTCAATTTCCCAGATTCAGACCTAACGGTATTGGCCCTGGAGTCACTTAGAACAAACAACTGATTATCTAGGGACTTGCCCTGTCATATCAGAATCTTTTATAGAGTTGTGGTAAACTATCTTCCAGTGATATGATTTATAGAACTTTACAACTGGAATAATAATTATATGCATAGTCTTCAATCACTGTATATTCCTCACCACTACCCTCTGAAGTAGTTAGTTAATTTTTGCCATTTTAAGATGAGGGAATTGATGATTTGCCCAGTGTCACAATCTAGTAAGGGGCAGAGCCGAGACTGACAGCTCAGGTTCTCTGGCTCTGAAATCCATACTCTTCCTACTATACCATATTGCCTCACTCTGGAAAGGGCTTTAGAGATTTAGAATTTGAATTTGTTGATTCTCCCTATACAAACTATCTGGACTCTAGCCATCTGCTTTGCTGCTTCTTCATTCCACTTCCAAAGCTTTATAAGGTATATAAATTTAATTCTTAATTTGAAAGTGTTAATGAGGTATATGAGATTTTTTTTTAAGTTGAAGAAGAATGCCAATCAAAAAATGGTTAAGTCCCTATTATGTGCTGGCACTGTGCTATGTCCTAGAAACAACAGTATGCAAGAGTTTTTAAATAGTGTCCAAAACAATGGAGCTTATAGGCCCACTGTACCCTGCCCCACGTTGTGAGCAATGCATTCAGTTTGGGGTGTCACATTTTAGAATGAAATTAACAAGCTACAAAGAGGTTAAAAAGGGCAAAAAGGAAGTTGAGAGGAATCAAAATCATCTCATGGGTCAATCAGTTAGTCAGAACTTAAGGATGTTTAGCCTGGAGAAGAGACTTTGGTGAGGTGATTATAGACTTTAAATATTTAAAGGTTAGTCATTAGGGGAAAAAATATTTCATTTTATTTGGTCTCAAAGAATAGAACAAGAAATTATCAGTAGAATTTGCATAGGACAGATTTTGACTTGATATAAATAGTCAGTCAATAAGCATTTATTAAGTGCTAAGACTGGAGACACAAAAAAAGGCAAAAGTCAGTTCTTTCATCATAAACCTTCCATCTCCTGCTCTTCATGAACCCTGAGGGAAAGATGCTAGGGGTGACTTCTCTTTGTATCAGTATAAAGCAACTTCTACCTTCTGCTGCTTGATGGATCTCCCAGTTGTGATGGGGGACGGAGAGAGAGGCCTCCAGGACAAAGAAGAGCAACCTTCCTGTTGGCACTAGGCATCAGGAGAGGTGAACCTGAAGCCTTGAGGTCACAGGTTCCCCATCTGTGCCTAGGTCTCCCATCTCTTACTGCCCCTGTCCCTGGAGGGAACAGAAGAGGAAAGTCAATGAGGAGTAAGTAGATTTCCATTACTTGCTGCACCATTTCCTGTTCAATCTCCCTGGTTGAGAGAGAATAGTAGGGAACTGGGCCTCCCATTTGTAATGGTAAGGGAATTTGAAGATCTTCCCTGCCCCTTAATGGGTCTCACTTGGAGACCAGCAAGAGAAGCTTGCTTAGGGGAGGCTTGTTTTTCAACAGACCTTTTGTTACCTTGTAATTAGGTAGTGGGTCATGATGGTTGTGATGTCTTCTGACCCTGGAGAAGGTTATATATACACACCCTGATGTGAGATTTTGCTTTGGGGCTCACTTTGGAAAGAGTTGTATGATTTGGTCAGATGAGACTCTGGGTAGCTGTTGAGCCTCCTGGCTTTGAAAACCCAGATGTTGGTGCTTCTCTCTCTGGTAACTAACACTGTATGTATGTAATGATAGATAGCTAGAAGCCCTGTCTGGTGGTCTATTCAATTGTGTTATTTTCTCTTCTGTATTTTTTATCTGCTTGTAATTTCTGTTTGTATTTTATGAAGTTCAGGGTACTGACTTTTTCCCCTGAACTAAGTGAATGATACATATGTATCATACACACACATATATGTTTGATTAAAATAAGATTGTTAAGCCCTTCTGAGTTGCTTTCCTTTAGAAAAGCAGATCAAAGAACCTGTACTAGCAGCCATCCTGGGTATGCTAGGGTATCTGCGGATATACCATTTGACCATCTGACTTTATGCCTTCTAGCTCTAGCTGCAATTGCCCCAGAGTGATCTCCAGATTCCTCTTGGAAGAGAAGTGGTGCCTTCTACTAAATCATAAACATTCTCACTTAATAATATCTTAATAATATCTTAAACATCACAGTGATTCTGAGTTCCTATAGGTCATCACAAAACCACATCACTCAAACCCTATCCACTACCTGATTCCATATTCCCATCTCCCTCAACCTTCCTACACCAAAGTTGCAACCAAACATAACTGACTGTGGAATGGTTCCATAGGACACAAACTTCCCTTAATCCTAAATCTTTTCCTCTCCCACTCCTTCCAGCTTCTAGCTATCACTGAAACCTGGCTCCTCTCTTGTGGTACAGCCTCACTGGCCACCCTTTCCAGTATCATTTATTAAACATATGAAATCATTTCTTCTAAATTAAAACTAGGTATTTTTTCCTCTAATTCCTCTTATTCTTTGGAATCATGAATACTTATGGTTTTTTTTTCCAATTTTTCACTATAACTCCATATCAAAAGTTTGGTATGCATAGCAATATACATCTTGAAGAATGATACCTGAAATATGAAATTTTTGCTCTAATTTTGTCATAGTAACTTTATTTCTCCTCCCTTCCCCCCACCACTTCAGTCTACCAGAGACTTCTAGGAGTCATGTTTCACTTTGACTTTCAAATGTTTATCATCCCTGCTCTCTTTAGGGGTATTCCACCACAATTTACTGAATAGCAAATGTCTATGGCTTCAGGATACTTCTATTGTCTGTAAGTGCTCTGTATGTAAACTTGAAGTTATGTGGGGAAAAATTCTACTTCAGTGCTGATTAATTGGCTACATTCCAAACTCATTATCCATGATCTTGTACTGTCATTTCACCCTCTTTGGCTTACATTTGTCATTAATTAAACTCTTTGGAAAGCCAGCTGTGATAGCTGAGAGGCAACACAGCATAACTAATGGAAACAATGGAGTCAGCAAGACCTGGGTTCAAATTCTAACTCACATAGACTTAGCTTTTAACACTTATAAATTCCTGTGTGATCACGGTCAAATCATTTTACCTCTCTGAACCTGTTTCCTCATCTGTAAAATGGAAATGATAACTTTCTTGCTGTCATTCAGTTATTTCAGTCATGCACAACTCTTTTATGATCCCAGTTGAGGTTTTCTTGGCAAAGACAATGGAGTGGTTTGCCATTTCCTTCTCCAGCTTATTTTACAAATGAGGAAATGGAAGCAAACAGGGTTAAGTGACTTGCCCAGGGTCCCAGAGCTAGGAAGTATCTGAAATCAGATCTGAACTCAGGGAGTTGAGTCTCCCTTACTCCAAGCCTGGTACTCTATCCACTGTGTCACCTAGCTGCCCTGGCCTCACCATTACAGATAACTTTAGAATCATGGTGAACTACTTTTCCTCAGAAAAATGTCTAAGTTTGCTTAGTAGCAACCAGAGCCTAGATCTAACTCATTATGTACAGATATATCCTTTTAGGTTAGTGAATGTGGCATAAAGGTCTTAATGGTGATTCCTCTGTTTCTGATGTACAGGTAGTCTATCCATGGTCATTTTTGCTATGACTCTTTATGTTCTAAATCTATAACAAAACTGTGGAAGTGCATAGCTTACAATACTGTTTACTTAACATTGGAGATAAAAATGGTACAGGATCTTTCCACTAAACAAAGAACAATGAAATATCACTATAGTTAACAGAATCTATACTCTTACCTTCCTTTCAGAATAGGGGTTCTTAATCCGGAGTCCAGAAACTTAGTTTAAAAATAGATAGGTAGATAGATAGATAGATAGATAGATAGATAGATAGATAGATAGATAGATATGCAGAGAAATAATTTTAATATAATTGGTTTCCTGTGGAATTCTATGCATTTTGTTTTATGCTTTTAAAATCATTTTTTTCTGAGAAGGGCACCATATGCTTTACCATACTGCCAAAGGGGTTCATGACAGAAAAAAAAAATTAAAGGTTAAGAATTCTTATTCTAGAACATGCCTTTGTGTCCCCAAACATCCTGATTTTGCCTAAATTTCCCATAACTGAATATTCCACTAAAGTCCTACTCCAATGCTTCATGAGAAAGCAACTTCAGATTTCCATAAGCTATCCCAGCAAAAGACAAACTCAGGCAGGGTCTATCAAAGCTAGAAAGGCCTTGAATACAGACACAAAGATGGAATACTGTCAGAATTCCAGAATAGTTACATTTAAAAAGGCTTCTACAGAAAGCTGGTGACCAGAGGCATGTGTTTTCAGCCACAGTCATTGACAAAGAACAGTTCCTGAGGATAAAAAGTTCAGTCTTCAGTGACAGAGAGTACCCATGTAGATGGCATCATAGATCATTGCAGTAAGAATGCATAATGAATATTGGTAGAAAAAATACATAATTATAATAAAAATACTCTTGAAGAATATAAAGATATTAATTATTTTGTAAGCATTTTACTGAGATAAACTGGCAACAAATTGATTAGTATCCTCTTCCATGAGCAATCAATGATTGACTCTAGGCAATAGAGGTCAATCATGTGACTAAACTCTTGGTTTTCTACATTGGGTGAACATGCAAAATGGAAACACTAAATTTAGCTGTGAAATTGGTAGTATTGGTGTTATCTTCATTTTATAGATAGATAAACTAAGGCAAAATGATTTAGTTATTCACTCCTTGTGAACTATGTGATCTCTATGAAGTCACTTTATCCTTATGAGCCTCAGTTTCCTCACATATAAAATGAATTGGTAGTGGACTAGATGATCTCAGAGGTCCTTTCTAGCTCTGGCACTCTACAGTTAAAGTAGAATCACACCAATGGAAAATGAGAGAGTGGGAAACTGAACTTTGCTTTCCTGATTCTAAAACCACTGTTCTTTCTAAAAGTCAAAAAGATTTAAGGAATTAAAGCCAAGTCAAGTTTCATTTATCTAAAACTAATTTACCTAAAGCCTATTAAACCAAAATCAACTGATCCTGTCTTAAGATACCTTACTCTAAACTCCTGAAACTTAGCCATCAAGTATTTGTGTGGAGAGTTCCCCAGAATTCTATCAGCAAACCCCAAAATGGGGCTGGTGATTATTTTTGTTGCTGTACTTACGTTGGTATGCTGTACTGGACTGCCATGATAATTTGTCTCTGATAAAGGAAAGTGAAAACTTTTCCTTGGTGGCATTTGGGTTTTTTTTATGATATGTGTTATTGGTGTTAGAATACTATTTGATGTATAAAAAACAGAATCATTTTCAGGGCACAGTATGAGCTGTAAAAAAAATAAAATAAAATAAAAATGAGACAACATAAGTTGCCTAAATGAAGACAGTCATGTATCCAAGGCCAGTCATTCAAAAGTAGGATGTAACTGCCAAAGAGATCATGAAAGGGGCAAAGGGAGTACTGAGGTACAGTACTTCTGGAACACATGAGGATGAAGGGAACACTTTCTGCTGGGGGATCAAAAAGGGTTCATGGAAAAGGTGTCTCAAATTGATCCTGTTAAGAAGAGAAGAATTTCAAAAGGTAGGGATGGTAGGGGTGCTTGCAGATGTAGAAAATGGCAGATTGAGAATGGGAAAGAATTTGTAGTAAAATTTCATAGGATTAGAGAGTCAAAGAAAAAAAATTATGTAAAAAAAAAAAATAAGGCCAGAAAGGCAAATTGAACTCAGATTATAAAGGACATTAAATACCAAGCTAAGGAGCTTAAGACAATAGTGACAGCACCCACTTTGGAATTACTTTCCTAACTTCAATTCACATTAGCAGGCCAGGTCTCCAAAGGCAGGTGAGTACTACTCTCAGGGTCCTAGAGATACCCCTGAGGAATTAGTTTTCTAGTGCTATCATTCATGTACTTGCTAGGATGCTTTCCTCTATTAGCCAGACTTAATTAGATTTTAGCAAAAGTATTAACTAAGATGGTACGACAAAAACTATAATTACAAAACATTCCTCAAAAAAATCTCAGGCATATTCTTTCACTTATACACACAAAGTATGTGGGGAAAGTGGGGAAATAATTTAAGTAAAAAGGGAAGCAAGGTACACATGTAGAGGACACAAGTAGCAAAATGGTATTTTATAATTCCTGGCTATCTGAAGTCCTGTTTCTGCCCTTGTAGAGGATTCTGTGTAAACCTCAGCTGAGTTCTGAGGCTTCATACTTTTTTGAAGTCTGTAGGCTTCCTGGGACAACATGAATTGGAGTAAGGGTGGAATCCTTCTTTGACAGGGGAGTCAGTAAAGATTTTTAAGCTTAGGAGTGATATGGTCAGACTTTTGCATTAGTGGCACTCTTTTGGCAGTTATGTGAATGATGAACTAGTCAAGAGAAATACTGGAGGCAGGAAGGGCAGGTAGGAAGCAAATGCACTAGCCTGGGCATGAGATGATAGGTCAATGTGAGTGGAAGGAAGGGGACAGATTCAAGAAATATTATGGTCATAGAATCAACAGAAGGCGACAGGTGAATGGATGTGGCAGGTGAAAGAGAAGGAAGATATTTTAATTAGCCATAAACAGAACCAGGGAGGTTGAAGAATTTGTTTAAAAAAGCAAGATGAAGAATTTAATTTTGAATATGTTGAGTCTGATGTATCATCATGACTAAGAAACCAACATAGCTTAACCAAGAAAAAATCATGGAAGGACAACCACTTTTCCTTTTCTGAAGTGGTTAGATAGATCTGGAGAAATTCACAGACATAATATATCTGACTTCAGTGAAGCATTTGACAAAATTGTTTGTGTTATCTTTACAGACAAGGCAGAAAGATGTAGGCAAGACTAGAATGTATTTGTGTATATTCAGAACTAGTTAATAACTAGACTCAAAGAGTAAGTCAATAATGAAATGATGCCAATCTAAAGAATGACCTTTAGTGGAGCACTCCAGGGATCCATCCTTGTCCAATGTTTTTACCAATGGTCTGGATGTAGACATGGACATATATTTATCATATCTGTAGATAATACAAAGTTGGAAGACAATAGTAACATGAATGTTTAAATGACATCAGGATAGATCAAAGAGCCAAATCTACTAAGATGAAAGTTAATAACAATAATTATCAAATGTTCCATTTGGATTACAAAAAAAAAATACAAGTGCTCAAGTATAAGAAGGATAAAAAGCCATTACAAGTCAACAAAGGGAAGGAGGGAGGAAGGAATGAATGAAGAAATGAAGGAAGAAACAAAGGAAAGGTAGTAAGGAACAAAGGAAGAAAGGAAGGATGGAAGGAAGTATTTATTAAGCATTTACTATGTGCCAATCACTCTGCTGAATGCTTGGGAAAAATATACAAACAAAAGAGAAAGACAATCCTTGTTGTCACTAAGATACATTCTAAGGGAGAAGACAACACACAAAAGTGAGCCGAAAAATGAAGTGGAATAAGATATCCAAAGTCTTATGGCATGGGTCTGAAGTCTGAAAGTCAAGAACAAGGCCTAGAAGGGATGTAAGCTGGCTAGCCTGGGAATCTTCACCAAATGGAAGCCCCAGGAAGAACTCACCAATGACCTTATAAAGGATTTTTCCAGGATGAGAAGGGCTACAGGAATGGTTAGATGTTCCAGGGCAAAAAGACCCCAGACTCTGAGAGAAATTCTAAGATGAGACAATAGCAGAATATGGTTAATTCTAGAAAGTCAGGTCCAGAACCAGGAGGTGGATGTTAAATATTGTCACCATTTTACAGATAAGGAAACTGAAATAGAAATTAAGAGACTTGCTGTATCAGCAAGCACCCTAGGATACCCGGGGTGGCTGCTAGCACAGGTTCTTAGATCTGCTTTTCTAAAGGAAAGCAACTCACAATGGGTTAACAATCTTACTTTAATCAATCAAACAAATATCATTTACCTAGTTCAGGGGAAAAAGACAGCACCCTGAACTTCAGAGAATACAAACAGAATAAAAACAGAAGTTACAAGCAGTCAAAGAAACAAATCAGCAGACAGGCTTCCAATCGTCTGACCATTACATCCACACCTAGTCAGTTACCAGAGAGGGAAGCATCAACATCTGGGTTTTTCAAAGCCGAGGGGCTCAACAGCTTCCCAGAGTCTCGTCTGGCCGAATCACACAACTCTTCTCAAAGTGAGCCCCAAAGCAAAACCTCACATCAGGGTGTATATATAGCCTTCTCCTGGCTTAGAGAATGTCACAGCCCTTTTGACCCACCACCCAATCACAAAGCAACAAGGCGTGGGCATTCCTGAAGAACAAGCCTTCAGCCTATTGGGGGCAAAGTATATTTTCAAATCAGGGAAGATCTTCAGATTCCCATAACACTTGCCCAGGGTCACATATTTGCTGTGTCTGAGGCAAGACTTGAACTTGGGTTTTCCCCATTCAAAGTACAATGATCTCCCTTGCCGACGTTAGGATAAGGTAGATGAAAGATACGTATGCTAAGATAATATATATGAAAGTACTTTGAAAATTTTAAAGTCACTTACGGATATATAGTTTTTTTGTTAGAAATGTTCAAAAAAATTTAGAAGACAAACTAATAAATTATAGGTGACATGTAAATATTACTTAAAATCTTAAAATAAATTATTTCTTCTGATCTTCACAACAACCCAGTTAAATGTTGATGGTGGTGATATTGCCATTTTACAATGAAGAAACATCTTTGTGTTAAGTGACTTCCATTGTCACAAAACTAGTACATTGCTTCAAATATGGTAGTCATTTAATTGAAGTTTGTTGAACTATCAGAACTATCAAATTTACATCCAAAAATTTTTACATCCAAACCAAGACATTTCACTATACCATACTACCTCTTCTTGAGAGCACCTAACACCCAGCACTTTTGTGTTCTCCCCAGCACACAGTACTTTGCCCATTTGGGGGCTAAATATTTTTGGACCTATGATTTCCTGACTCCCTGTTAGAAACTCTCTTTACCACTGTAAGTCATAAACTGCTCTTCAACTTAAAATCTGAAATCATTTGGGGCATAGAGAGGTGAAATGACTTTCCCAGGGTCAATAATTGTCAGAGAAAAGACTTAAAGCTCTATCTTCCTAATTCTGAGGCTGGTTCTCTATCCACCATTCCACATCGCCTCAAGTCCTCAGATATTCATTGAATGAAATTACAGATTAGCATGAAATATGATTGGCAATTAAATTCAGACAAAACTGAACAAAATATCTTTCATTCTCTCCTTCCATTATCATCAGGCTTGTAAGGACCTGAGCTTTATTTACCTGACTCTTTTTATTTTCTTCAATGGGAAACAATCATCTGTGATAAGGGACAGAGTTAAAACTGAGAAGAAAGTAGATGGTACAAAATCTTAGTTAAGCTAGTTGAAGTAGACACAAAAATGACCCCTAATGTGAAAAATTAATCATTTCAGGAAAATAGGGAAATTAGGGACACTTTCCTGATTCAGTTAAATGAGAATAGTATATTTGACAGCAAAATCACCCCCGTAGACTTGGTATTCTTGCCTTAAGTCTAATATGAGCTTTACATCTTAGTCACTTGGTCTTGCACACAATATTCTGCAACAATAATATGTGTGAACAGAAAAAAAAAAGTAAAATCACTTAACTGAATCAGGACACTACCCTTAATTTTTCTATTTTCTATGATGGAATTGTTTTTCTAGTGAGGTTTTGGCAGTCCCTTAAAATTGATGTCATTTTTGATTAATTCTTTTTATACTCTGATGACAGCTAATGGAATGATTTGAAAGCTATTTGCTTTACAAAAAAGATCCAATAGAGCTGCCTTTTGTGCCCTTTCTTAATGCTTTTACTTCTTTTCCCTGAAATAATTAGGGGAAAAAAAGAAGAGAGATTGCTGTAATTACTAAGCATTATAAACTATATCTGGGTGCCTGACATTAACAGTAGCTGCCATTAAAATTAGATCACTTGTCTCATTTTAATGAAATATCACTTTTACTATTTTGATAATATAATAAGAAAAAAGTCTTAACGGTCTGCTACCTCTCAAAATGGCACAGAGACCCTTCAATATACCTGCTCCTAGAAAGGGACTCTCTAAAGTGATTAAGGTTCTGCCTTCATGCCCATCAAGGCCTCATGATAGGCATTTGAAAATGGATCAAAACCAATCATTAATTTCACATGAACCAGCAGTTTGAGCATCATTACAACTCTAAGCTAAATCTAAAGACATGTCAAGAAGTGAAAGGCCTGAGTCTCTTCCCAGTTCGATTCAAATCATCAAGTGCAGTGTTTTGGGTTCAAGCATTCATGTAAAAGGGCTTTGATTTGAAAGAGGATTAATTTCCAGATTTTTTCCCCTCTGTGATAAAGCTAAATACCAGAGTATTACAACATTTTGACACCCACCACTTGTACATTTCAACAGGAAACATGCTCCCACCTTGGATAAATCCTTCATAATTACACGGCAGCTTGGGGTCTAAGACCAAAATACTTTATAAATTAAAATATAGAAATTTTTGCTAATATTCATGTAAGATAGATAGAATATTGACACTTCCAGTGTCAATATTTCAATAGAAATATTGAAATCTAAGGAAAATTCTGTTTTGAATCATATAAGTAAAAAAAACTGAAGTCAAAAACACTGACAATGGAACTCAGGTAACTCCTCAAGAAATCAAAACAGGCTTCTGGCTGAACACAGCCTGAATGGCTCAAAGGTCTTAAATTACACTAATTAAGCACTTTCACAGGGGCAAGAAAAATCACTAGCTGAACAAACATGAATAGTTCTTATTTGTTAGATAATTAAATCCCCCTTATATTATGAGCAAAAGTTCTGAGTTATGCATCTCATATTTCTATGCTACATAGACTACATAATTATGGTAAATATGTAAACTATCAATAAAAACAAGTGAAATTAATGGGAGTCAAAGTTACACTTGGAAATTAATCCTTCTCTCCACCCCAAAACAACAAAGTTGATTCTATTAAATGTGATAAATGAAATGTAAATTAAAATTTTAATAAGGTGCTTGTTAATCCATTTGTTCACAACTAATTTGAACTCAGTTAAATTAGTTCCTTATTGTGAGTACTAGAGATATGATTTCTTCCAAATCTCAAGGGCAAATAAGTGTTAGAGGACGGCTTGTCTCAAGACAGGTCCATAATGTGTATTAAAGGTTTCTGAAATTATGCACCAGACACACTTTCTGTGATGCATTTCATTTAAGAAAATCAATGATAGACTGTTAAAGCAAGCAAAGTCCTCTGAAATAGCAATTTAGCACACCAGAACGAAAGAAGAAATATATCCAAATAGAGACTGCTTTCTGTGCTATTTATCATTTTTTCAGTCATTTTTGTCCCTGAAGTTAAACTGTTGCAGAGAATGGATAGTCTGTGGCAGTGATTCAGTTAATTATAAAGTTCAGCTTCGTGTCTCAAAACTTTTAAATTTCTGTGGGAGAATGGCAAACATTTTTAGCAGGAAAAAATGTTTCTTAGCAGGAAAAAAATGTTTTCTTTGATTCAAGTAATGTGAAAAGTCAACCTGCTTTGGAAACTAATTTAGCAATACTATATTGGTAATGAGTCTTTCATATCAGTATCTAACAACAGTTTAAAAACAAAGCTAATATTAAAATGTGTTCGTGTAGATAAGAGAAGGCTTGAAAGAGATTGTTACATTGGCACTTTTTGGTAAACCCATGGTTTCATTAGTATAGGTACTTTCTCTATCTGTATAAATTGCAACTCCTCTACATTTCATCCTATGAGGTTTTACCATAAATCCTCACCTCATCTGAACCTTTACATACTTGACAAAGCTATTTTCTGACCAAAGTTAACCAAAGCACTAATAATATAAATTATTGTCAATGAAAATAGCTATGGTACCAGGTGTAGGTAAAAAAAAAATGATTGGAGAAGATATGAAGAATATCAATGGAGGATAAATGTGTATTTAGAGTTAAGAATGACTTACAAATCAAAACACTAATAGTAAGAAGATTAAAGATGAGAACGGTGACAGAGACCCAGAGATATTGTCAAAGGAAGAATGTCTATTAGACAAATGTCATTCCAAAGGCACCACTTTAAGTGATTGTGATTAGAAATGGGAAATATTTTGGCAAATCTAATACTGATATTTAAGTATAAATTATTCTTGGCATTTCCATACTGGTAGACCCTAATAAAACTAAATTTTTCCATTGAAATACACTTCATAAAAATGGATAATAATTTTTAATAGTCAGGTAAGGCTTCAGGGAAAATAGAAACTCAAACTGAGCTTTGGAAGAATGGTAAGGTTTTTACAGGTGGGAAGTATATGTTGGACAAAGTAGTAAATAAGTCTGAATAAGTAGTGTGGGGTAAAATTACAGAAATCCTTAAGTCAAGCAGAAATGACCAATAAAGCTCAGCAGCAAAAGATAGAAAGAGAAATTCCATTTAAGATAACAATATAAAATACTGAGGAGCTTACCTACCAAGACAAACCCAGGAACTACATGAACACAATTACAACACACTTTTCACACACAAAAAAAGTCACATCTGAACAATTGGAAAAATATCAGTTGCTCATGGGTAGACCAAGCCAATATAATTAAAATTATAATTCTGCCTAATCTAACTTGCCTATTAAGTGCCATACTAATCAAACTACCAAAAATTATTTTATAGAGCTAGAAAAAAATAACAAAATTCATCTGGAAGAACGAAGGTCAAGAATATCAAGGGAATTATACACACACACACACACACACACACACACACACACACACACACACACACACACACACGAAGGTGGCCTGGCAATACCAGATCTGAAACTATATTACAAAACAGTAGTCATAAAAATTATCTGGCACTGGCTAAGAAAGAGAGTAGTGGATCAAAGGAATCAATTAGGCACACAAGAGAAGTCAATGACCATAGTAACCTAGTGTTTGATAAACCCAAAGACCCCACCTTTGGGGATAAGAACTTATTATCTGACAAAAATTGCTGGGAAAACTGGGGGAAAAGGGGATACAAACTAGGTATAGACCAACATCTCACACTGTAAACCAAGATAAGTTCAAAATTGGTTCATGATTTAGACATAAAAGTTGACACCATAAGCAAATTAGAAGAGCAAGGAATAGTTTCCCTATCAGATCTATGGGGAAGGGGAGAATTCATAATCAGATGAGATAGGGAGCATTGTAAAATGTAAAATGGTTAATTTTGATTATATTGAATTTAAAAGTTTGTGTACAAACAAAATGAATGCAACCAAGATTAAAAGGAAAGCAGAAAGCTGGGAAACAATCTTTGTAGCAAGAGTCTCTGATAAGGCCTCATTTCTCAAATATTTAGAGAACTGAACCAAATTTATATGAAAACAAGCCATATCTCAATTGATAAATGCTCAAAGGATATAAACAGGCAGTTTTCAGACGAAGAAATCAAAACTATCCATAAGCATATGAAGAAGTTCTCTAAATCATTTTTAGTTAGAGAAATGAAAATTAAAATGACTCTGAAATTTCACCCACACCTATCAGATTGGTTAATATGACAAAAATGAAAAATGATAAATGCTGGAGATGATGTGGGAAAATTGAAACACTGATACACTGTTTGGTAAAGTTATGAACTGATCCAACCACTCTGGAGAACAATTTGGAACTATGCCTAAAGGGCAAACAAACTGTACATATGCTTTGATCCAGCAATTCCACTACTAAGTCTATATTCCAAATAGATCATAAAAAAGGGAAAAGGACCTACATGTGCAAAAATGTTTATAGCAGCCTTTTTTCCAGGAGTAAAATATTAGAAACTGAGAGGATGCCCATCGACTGGGAACAATTGAACAAGCTGTGGTATATGAATGTGATAGAATATTATTGTGCAATAAGAAACGATTAAGAGGCAGATTTCAGAAAATCCTAGAAAAACTTGTATGAACTGATGCAAACTGAATGAGCAGAACCAGGAAAACACAGTATAAGCAACATTATATGATGATCAGTAATGAATGACTCAGCCCTTCTCATCAACAAAATGATCCAAGACAAGTACACAAAGGACTCATGAAGGAAAATACTTTGCATATCCTGATATAGAATTGATGGACTCTGGATGCAGATCAAAGCACATATTTTTTCACTTATTCTTTCTCATGTTTTTTTTTCTTTCAATCTATTTCTTCTTTCACAACTGTGACTAATATGGAAATATTTTTTACATCATAACATTGTATAAACTATATCAAACTGCCTACCATTTTCAGAAGTGGGGGGGAGGGGATGGAGCAAGAAAAACTCAGAATTCAAAATTTGTTTGGATGAAAAGAAGTCTTATTGATTTATCCAAAGGTTATCTCTCTTTTCTCTGGACCTCCATGATATTTCATGAATTTCATATGGCAATGATCATATTCTGCTTTGAATTATGGTTTGCACAAAGCTTGCAGAACTGAATTATTTGTGTACTTCTCTCATTTCTTCCCTATACTTAGTATCTATCCAACTGTAAGTTCCTCAAGAGCAGGTTCTACTGTTGAATGCATTTTACATTCATCCAACATCTAGCACAGGGACTTATAAAGCATTACAGAATCACAGATTTAGAAGTGAAAGGGAATGCAGAGACTATTTAGTCCAACCCATTATATTGGCAACCACACTAGCATAGCAAGGATGGTGGCTAGCACAGGTTCTTAGATCTGCTTTAATAGGAAGGATAGCTGTCCACAGGGGTCTGCAATCTTTTTAATTATATTCATTAGTTAAGGGGAAAAGTCAGTACCCTGAACTTCTGAGAAAATTCAAACAAAGGAAATAGAGCAAATACAGGCAGAGAAATAAAAACCAACAGACAAGGCTTCTAACTGTCTGAGAAATTAGCACAGATCAACAGACATATCCAACTGTCTGACCAAGGCAATACACACATAGTTACCAGAGAAAGAAACACCAACATCTGGGTTTTTTAAATCAGGTGAGTTGGGGGGGAGGGGGTGCTCGCTGCTTAGCAGCTACTCAGAGCCTCATCTAGTCAAATCATAAGAACACTCTTCCAATGAGTGAGCCCCAAAGCAAAATGCTAACCTCAGGATAGATAGAGAGACAGATAGATAGATAGATACATAGATACATAGACAGACAGACAGACAGACAGACAGATAGATAGATACCCTTTTTAGACCCAGAGGGTATCACAACCCTCAGACTCAGTGCCTAATTAGAAATTAACAAAAGGTGTGAAAGCCTTCCTACAAGCAAGCCTTCCTACAAGCAAACCTTCCCTAAGCAATCTTCCCTTAATGGGTACCACTATTAATGGATGGGGAAGATCTTATATCCCATTAACATTATACCCATTCATTTTATAAATAAGGAAATTGAAGCTCAAGATATTACATGATTTATCCAAGGTCACACAGGTAGCAGGGGACAGAACCAGAATTCAAACCAAAACTCTTTACATCCTAGTTCTCATTCCACTAATTTGCTGAATTACAATGAAATAGCAGTGATATATTTAGCCTTCAATTTGGGACTCATTACTACCATTCATAAATCCATGGCTTATCTGGCACTTCTACTGCTATGACAGGGCACATAATCAAGAGCATAGTCAAATTATATAAGAGAATAATAATAATGCTTATATAAAGCAGCAATGAGCAACATATAAAATAAGTAAATACCATCTAAATGTTATTTACCACTACAAAGCATAATTTTTATCTCATTTTGATCTTCACAACAACTTTGTAGATAATATTCCATCTCTTATCCCTGGGCCATCTGTCCTTCATGTTTGAAATACTCTACCTTTCTCAGAAGCTAGCTTCTTTCAAGGCTTAACTCAAGTACCACTTCCTATGTGAAGTCCTTCCTGATCCCCACCATTGTTAGTATCCCCCCTCAAAAATGATAGTCTTTTATCTATCTTAGGACAAATATTTATGTTTATAATATGTACTGATTTATCTTTGTATGTGTGTGCTATTTCATCAGTAGAATACAACCTACCTTAGGGCAAGGACTATAATAATTTTGTCTTTGTAACCCTAACACCTTGCAAATACAGAGCATTTAATGCAATTATTGAATTGAACTGAATGAGCAAACTGATACTAGGAGGTTGTCACTTGCCCAAGGTCACACTACTAACAAGTAAAATCAATAGCAACAACATTGAGGTGCTAGAGGTCAAATAACTATCTAGAAAAAGTCATAATGAAATGTTGAACTCCTGGTTAAAAATTCACAACATTTTAAAGAAATTATTATTTTAATATTTGTCACATGTATTAAATTACTTTATGAAAACAGTTCTTAAAATGATATTAGTTTCTTTTCTGGACAGTTGTATTTTGTTTTTTTTGAGGAACAAACAAAAGGAAACATTTAGCATTACCATTTGGTGCAACTAAGACCCTAAAGAATTATCAAGGAGAAAATACATGGAGAATAAATGGCTATTCTATAGCCACAAAAGAGCAACAACTGGGCCTACATTAGAACTTGAGCTCTTACTGTTTAGAACACTGGGATGTGCTGTTGCAATGTGTCCATTGTCTAGAACAGCATTTCTCAACCTGTGGTCGCAACCCCTTTGGGGGTCGCCTAAGAGCATGGGAAAATACATATTTCCTCACTCGACACCACTCCTCTATCAATCTCCAGGTGGGTCCACCCACATGCAAATATGCCCACATATGAGTATTAAAGGGTCATGGCATTAGGAAGGTTGAGAACCACTGGTCTTGAGACTCATTATTGAGTCAAATAATAGAGTCTATCAAGTAGAGAAAAATTCAGTACCCATCAATTGTGTAATACAAATAGAAAATGTGAAAATATAAAATATATTCATCATTCATACATTAAAAAGAAAGAAGCACCCTGCCAATTGTAGACACTTAAAGGTAAATGTACATAGGTAGAAGGGTAATAGTCTCTCCGATTTAGAAGCCAGTGGATCCATTATGTATGCTATATTTATGTGATGTTTTTTAACTTTAATAGCACCTCAAAGAGGGTCCCAATGAGGCAGTCAGTTTGTAGAGAAGTCTTAGGCAAGAGAGAACAATTACATTACAGCATAGGTCAAAAAGCCACACGCTATTAGAGTTCAAATTACTATTCATCCAGCCTTGGTTACGTCCAGTAAATACCACTGAAAAAAAGAGCCTAAGCATTTATAAATATTTATGAATTTTGGATTGAGAGGTCAGACCATTACTTTTTTCTTCTCACCTTTTAATATTAAAAGTAAATTGGGGTGGGGGGAATAGCATTCAAGAAGCTTTCACAAACATGGAAACTTAGACAGATATACTATTTATCCATTCTTAACCTTAAGATAGCTAGTGCTTTTTGTGGAACCTTTTCTGATCAATTCTACCTAATTAAATACTTTTGTAACTAGAGACAAAGCCAATAAAAACAAGACTGGTAGAAATACAACACATGGTACAATTAAACTTTGAAACAAATTCTTGTAATTACACGCTGAATTGACATTAAAAAATAATGAAAAAATGAAGATCTGCCATTGTGGCTATGTAGTATTCTACATATTAATTCTAAAGAAAGTACATTTCAGGATGACTATTTTAAATTATAATATGACTATTATGTTAGTTTGTTTCACCCCCAACAAATCTAGTCACCACCCTTGCTTTGGTGAGGACTCTTCCTCTTTAATGGTATGATTTATAGATAAAGTGACAGTGTAGGATACCAGCAACAGGGTGCCTAAAGTAGCAGTTCTTTAAGTTTTGGCACTCAGGACAACTCAATACTCTTAAAAATTATTGAGAACCCCTCCAAAGGATTTTTGTTTATGTGAGTTCCATCTATTAATATTTCCAATGTTAGAAATTAAAATATCTTAGTAATCTTATGAAAATAATTTTGATCTCATAGACTCCCTGAAAGTATCACCTTTATCACTAAAGTATGAGCTGAAATTCAGAGATATCTGATTAGGCTAAAACAGCAAAATCAATATGTAAAGTTGTCCCTTTTTTTTTTTTACTGAATTTTAGTAATCTTAGGGTTTTTTTTACTGAACTTTTAATAGTAATTAAGTGATAGACTTTATTAATATTCTACATTCCTTATCTTTGAAAGTTTCCAAATGCAATTAAATTTACCATTATACCACACACAATTGTCAAATTTCATTAATATAGTCCAATTTTTATCATCTGGTGAAGGCACAGGGAACCAATTCAGCTCTAAAACTCATCTAAGTGCTAGGGCATAGCAGGCCCCAGAAAGGTGGGGGTGTTTCCCAGACAAGTGTTATCAACCTCCCAAGCTCAGGTTCACAACCTTCTTCCCCAAACAACCAAAAGGTGGAAGAGCAGATACATTTTCCATGACGGAATTCCTTAGCGTTTTGGGGCTAAAGGTCATAAAGCTAAAAAGTATTGCAAGCAGCATATGAACATGTCTTCCTGACCCCAAGCACTCTACCTAGTAAGCCATTCTGCCTCTATGAAAACAATAAACAACTGTTTATTTGGAAAACAAGGGAACATACTGGATTTCTAGCATTGTCCCACAATAGAATTTTGTAAGATGAACATTGTGCCAAACTATACACCAGCTATACTCCATATTACAAATCCTCATATCACAAACACAAATCTCAAAATATCATTAAAAATTCAACAAATAAACTATATTGACACTAGGCAAAAATCACAAACAAAAGTGTTACCCATGATCTCCCTAACGTAACACTGATCCACAAAAATTTGAGAGCAACATTTTTAATAGATGCCATGATACCAAATGCTCACCTGAGATCTTGCTGACTGGTTAGAGTTAAATATATCCAGTTGACACTAGTCACATAACCATGCCATTGTTCTGACATACTTCCATGCAATATCACTCACCACCATCCCCATCATCTACTCTTTCACTTCTTAAGTTAGGTACAATGATCATATTAATACATTGCTTCTGGAAAGGGATCATCATTTAATTGCCTTATGCCTCTACTAACCATGCCTGGGACTTTAGACTTTCCTGGAAATCACTTCTTTTTATATGTTTTCTCTATTACAATATAAGTTCTCTGAGGGTAGGGACTGTCTCTCTTTTGAATTTGTATCCACAATGTCTATCATAGTGCCTGGTACATAACAAATGCTTAATACATATTATATAACATGTCTAAATATAAAATATGTTACTGTGTAACATATTATAGTATATATGATGTAATTTATTATAATGATATAATAACGATAACATATAATGTTTCTCTTCTCTTTGTCTTCCCTCTTTCCCTTTAAGACACAGGTCAAGCATTACTTTCTGTATGAATCCTCTCCTGATCTCAACTGCTAGTGCCCTCACTCACAAACTGCCTTGTATTTAACTATTTTATATGTATTTCTATTTATTGCCCTTATATTTACTCTGTATATGCTTATCTACAACCTTATTATCTCCTCTATTAGAATATATGTTCCTCGAACTTAAGAATTATTTCATTCATTGTAATTTTATTTCTAGCACCTAGAACAATGTCTGGTTCATAGTAAGTAGGTCAGTGAGTTAAAAAGAATTTATTAAAGATCATTTGTGTGCCAGGTATTGTGCCAATACAAAGAAAGGAAAAAAAAATCAGTCCCTGATGGATGCTTAAGAAATATTGATTGATTGATGTATAGGCATGAGGCTTCTATGTAGTTTATAAAACATTGATTTTTTCATATTTTCAAATATATTTTTCATTATCTTCACCTATCTTCATCTTTGCATTGAAGTAATTAATCATCAAAGTATATGTTGATTAAATCTGTATATATCAAGATCTATGTAGAATCTTACTACATCTTCATCCTCTGCAACAGATGTTGGGTACATAGGCTTCACCTATGAAAATAATTGTCATGAGGCATGCAATGCTTGATGACCAAACAACTCAAACAAGGAGATTTTTGGTTGCCTTGTGATGCATTTTTTTTTGGTTGTGAGACAATAGAGGTTAAGTGACTTGCCCAGGGTCACACTGCTAGTAAGCATCAAGTGTCTGAGGTCACATTTGAACTCAGGTCCTCCTGACTCTAGAACTGGTGCTTTATCCACTGTGCCACCTACAAGCCCCACTTGTGATGAATTTTTAAGTCAATTCTACAACTATTTTAATTGTCCAACAAGGAAAACCTATGTGCCATCTTTACAGTGAACTATCTTTTGGCTATATTAATAGCAAGAATGTCAAGACTGGGGGGGGCGGAGCCAAGATGACGGCATAGCAGCAGCAACATATCACAGCTCTCACATAGCCACCCCAAAATACCCATAATACAGGACTCTAAATCAATCCTAGAACTCCAAAACGCACACAAAGATACTTCCCACTAAAGTCAGCTCAGCTACGAGGAATCATATCAGCACTGAGAACCAAAACAGCCTGCCTGAAGCCGCAGCTGTGCCCCGGGGGCGGCTGGACAGGAGGAGCAGAGGAGCCTCTCTGGTGAGCGGATTAGCAGCAGCTGCGAGCAGTGTTCAGAACTAGGTCAGTGAGACTTGCAAAATTAGGAGAGTAAAGCAGTGCTGCCAAAAGGCCTCCAGAGTGGAAAAGTGAAAGGCAGAGGTTTTGCACCCGCCTCCGCATTGCAGGTTCCCGCCCACGGCCTGTAGACAGCAGGGGGACTAAGCGATTGTTCTGAGGTCAGTGTTCTCACATTGAGCGGCCTGGATCCGGATCGCCGTCTTGGGCCTCGGTCCTGGAGCCTTCATTATCC
>CM053580.1:363427555-363451549 GCA_028627135.1 Pseudochirops cupreus
GGGGGGACACACTGGGATGGCTGTTTTGGGGCGGTGGGTGGGGGAAAGAGGGGGAGACAATATGTAACTCAAAATCTTGTGGAAATGAATGATGCAAACTAAAATAAAATTTAAAAAAAAAGAAGTAACTGATAAAAAAAAGAATGTCAAGATTACTACAATTCCATTATTTGAATAGTATGTCTACTCTTTAGTCACTAGACAAAGATCAATCAAAATATTTATTAAATGCCTACCATGTGCCAGCCATAAATACAATCAATGGAACAATACCTACTTACTTCTCTTGGTTAAGGGAGACAAGAATATTAGTAGGTGATGGGATCAAGGATACATGTACAGGAATTGGTCTTGGCATGGAGAAGAGCCACTTCATTGTCAGGGAACAGGGGAAAAGTTGGAAATAAGAGATTAGGTGATAATTTAAAGGAGTTTTAATATAAATGGAAAGAGAGAAGAAACTTGTTATTCCTGTAGACTCAAGGTATTATCTGTTCACATCACTCCCAACTCTAGGCTTTTGGATTTCTGAGGATTATAATTAAGGGCCTACAGAGCAGGGAAACTAAGGATAGGATCTGACAACTTCCAAATGGCTTTAGGTCATTTCTTATAGAGATAAGAGCTGCTACTAACAGTCTTAGTAGACTTCTGAGAAAATCTCCCCTGCAAAGGTAGCCACAAACTCCACACACAGACAAAAAATGCAAAAGTTTATTCATGACTAGAATATCTGATTTAACTCTTAATTCTCCTGTGGCAGGCTCCAGATGCTAAAAGTACGCAGTCTGCAAAGTGGAGAGCTTAATATTCATTCAGGGTTTTTTTGTTCATTACTTAGCATATTGGAGTGTCTTGTTCGTTACTGCCCAGGATTAGAATAGATCCTAACAAAACTGATCTCCCAGTCATTTTCCCTGTTCCTTTGTTCAAAGCAGTCCCTACTATGTTGCTGAAGCCCTGTTCTAAAGATGCTTCCAGCTGATCAAATTAGGTTTCCATTGGGTCTCTAACACATCTGCCAAGCAGAGATGGAGGATATAAACTCAAGTAACTATGAATAGAGAGCTCCATAAACAAAGTATTTGTCTAGTCTACTATAGGAGTACGATATAACTTTAATGGAATTGCTTTACTATTTCATTTTGTTTTACTGAGCTGCTAATTTGCCTGGCAAGTGTTAAATAAGTAAATAAGTTAATAAATAAGGAAAAGCTGTATCTGTGATTTCCACTGCAATTTGGCCATCAAGTTGCAGTCCTCAATATGAAACAATATATGCTGGAAACTTACAGGGGTTGATGGCAATTGAGAACAGAAAATTAAGTGACATAGTCTGAAGAATTGGAAAAACTACCATAAATATAGTGATGAATACTTGGGACAGCAGCAGATCAATTAAGAAGTCCACTGACACATAGCATGATGGCTGTGGAAAAGCAACTTAATTACTGCAGAATTTCTACAGATTATTCTAAGGTCTCTTACTGGCAGTAATCATATTTACAAACATATTGGACATCTTTGAGTCACTCTGACCACCAGTGATGCTGATATATGATATTTTTAGTCAATATAAACCTAAGATATCCCACTAGTAAGAAATAAAAGAAGTTGCCAGTTCCCACAGCATCCCCGGGGGGTGATAATGTAGTGAGAGCTTCCCTATCATTCCTAAATTATTTTGGCCAGTCTACATGACAAGAGCAACTACATATCCCAAAAGTTTCTTTGATTTAAAAAAAAAATCCTTTCTTTTTATCCCCAGTGCTTAGCACAAAGGTTGGCATATACAGTACCTGGCTCATAGTAAACGCTTAATAAATGCTTGCTAACAGATTGACTTTTAATCTATCCTGTTCTTCTGCCCTCTGATATCTTGATGCAAGATTAGATCGCCTTCCTTCTCTTTAGAACTTTTTTCCTCTTTATTTTTCCCATTAAAACAATTCTTTTATTTCAAGAGGCATTTTAATCTCCCAGATAAAATGAAGAATTAAAAGCCTTTTCTCTCGTCTAGTAAGGAAACCATCATAAATTTGTGTATACACTTGTTATTTGATGCTAACAAAAAAAATTAATTCATTTCTTCCAGCATTTATTGTCTGTTTACTATATGCCAGGCATTGTGATGGGCACTTATAATACAAAAATAAAACAATTACTTTGCCCAAGGAGTTTACATTCAATGGGACACAAACATAGAAAAATGTCTATGTCATTGGAAGAATGCCCTTGCCCTCCACATTTACCATGTTGTCTTTTGCTTTTGCTTCTAGTTTCTACAACTAATTCCCAAGTCTAACTGCCACAGCAAAATGCCTCTGTACTTTTCCTGTTTGTGATGCCAGGGGTTTTTGTCAGCAGAGGCTCCTCTCACTTTTCCTAGAGTAGGATTTCCTACCTTTTTTCTCCAGATTGACTTTGATTCACATTTAGTAGATTCCTGACAATGCCCTAATCCAAATTGTAACTGCCCTTGGTTCTTGTCTGACAGAAGATCTTACATAGAAACAAACTTCCAGTCACTTATCATCTCTTCCTTTCTATTCTCCCTTTTGACGACTGATCAGATTTTAGATAGAAACAGTAGCTTCCATTTCTTTGTTCCTGTATCTTCCGTTATAGATAAGAAAACTAAACTCTTACTAATAACTTTACATGCTATGTTAATATTTCAAAATAACTCAAATTTCTCTTATTTCTAAATACAAAATTCAAAATAAGTACTGCATAAATTAAGACTTGTTTTGACTGTATTATCTTTTTTTAAAAATCCAATCAATAAGAAATTTAAACACATACATTACATTTTGTTAATATACAAAAATATACTTCCTCAACTTTCCTAAATATTATTTACATGATATTCTATGTAAAAATAAAAATCACTTAATCAATCATAAAAACCTTTGGACTTCAACAGTATATGAACTAGAATAGAGAAACCTTGGATCCACAACATCATTACACATATTTTTTAAAGCCTAGTGTTGGACTTCAACCAAAAGAAAACTGGTAATTCTGATATTTCACCTCCAAATAAAATTTAAATGCTAAAATATCACCCTGAACTGCCTCTTATAGCTTACCAAGTTATGCTAATGACTGCCAAAAATCCAGAATTGGCACTTATTGTCAAGAGAATATACAGTCTGGCCAGTTGGAAAACTCCCGTAGGAGTTTGAATAATTTTTAAAATCATCTATATGAATTTTCTCCTAAGAAGAATTGCTATTCTGAGGAAATTGAACACTATTCCAGAAGAATGCTAAAGGGTACTTTACTGATAGCACATCCAGGAATTGGCCTTCAGTTGTGTGCACAGTGGCTCAAAATTAACTCTAATTGGAAAAGACATAAATTAGCATAGCTGTAGGAAGGAAATAAGCTATAGTTAGAATCCATAATGAAGGTATAGGTTACTTCTACTTAATGGCTTTTAAAATAATTTTAGTCCTAACACCATTGATTAGACAGATAGATTAGATTAGATTAGATAAATATTTAGAGAATTTGTTATGCGCTTGCTTTATGCCAGGCACTGGGCTAATAAGTATTGGGGATTCAAATATAACTAAGCAGGAAAGTCCCTGCTCTCTAGGACCTTACATTCTAATGGGGACAAACAATACAGAGAGGGACGCTGGAAGAGGGGTTTGGAAAATCCATCGGGTCATGATGAAGAAACAGTAGCAAAATGTAATGGAGGACTGGGCCCCAAATAGAAGAGCCAACAATTATATCTGGGGGACCAAAGATGGAATTCAAGTACATTGCACTCTCTTTCCACTAATCGCTTCTACTAATAGGACTATATGAACTGCTTCTACAATGAATCTTTCCTCTTGCTGAGAGGCGCGGGTCACAGCATACATCAGACACTGTTGAGAAGACTTTTTGAAGTGGGAGGTTGCCACCAGAAAGACCAACCTAGAGATGAGAGGCAAGGCTCCCCCCAATCCCTTTTAACACACAGCTGTAGTCTAAGGTGCCTCACTCAATTGTCCCCTACTGTCTGCTACCAAGGGGACTCTCCTTCCCCCTCTGCCTATTGCAGCCCTGACTGTGGCCTAGGCATCAACACTAATGAAGAGGATATGACCCTTCATTTTTAATGAGAGGTATAAGGCATTTGCTTCTTCTCCCCTTTGGCTGCTTTCACAGCACAGACTCCATGATGCTAGGCCTTGAGCGGCATTTTGGGTGAGGCTGATGCTAACCACCTGGGCTCCAGGGATGGAAACTTCCTAGTTTTCTGAGGGGGAAGAGACTGGAAGAGACTAGAGAGTGGTATTCATTTAACAGATCAATTACTTCATATGCTGCATCAGAGACAACTGAAGATGAAAATGAGCTACATCTCAATATATAAATAATTTGTATTGTGTCCTAACAAGAATCTGCTTTCAATTTCCATGGCAGTTTAAAACGCCTATCCTGTACCAGCAAGTTGGAAGTAGAAAAAATGCCCTCTACAGGAAACCTCATGAAGAATGACTCCTTTGAACCATGTATGAAAATGAAACATACAAATAAAGCATTCCCCCCCCAAGAAAAATGTTACTTAATGTGAATTGAAACCATTTTACCATATTGACAATGGTTTAATGCAAAGCCCATAACAACATATCTTATTAACAAAATTAGAGCTACAAAGTCTGACAAGTGCCTTACGTTTCTCATTCTCTAGAAGTGCAGAGATTCCAATGATTGGAACCAGAGCATGTAATAACAGTATCTCAAGACATATTTTAATCACCTTCCTCCTGCACACAAGAAAAATTGCAACAAGTGTGATATATAAGGTTTAAATTCTTTTCATTGTCGTTTTGTTTTTTGTGTGTGTTTTTTTTTGTTGGGGGAAAGGCAGGGCGATTGGGGTTAAGTGACTTGCCCACCGTCATTCAACTAGTATGTGTTAAGTGTCTGAGGCTGATTTGAACTCAGGTCCTCCTGACCCAGGGCCACTCACTGCACCACGTAGCTCCCCTCCCCACCCTCCATTTAAATTCTTAATTGTCATTTGTCCTCTAATGTTTAAAATGTTCCATACTTACTAAAGTCACAGTAAACATTAAATTTATCATATAATTCTCATATAAGATGGACAATAAACTGAAAGAATTTTACATCTTCTTTCATGTTCATTGTTTTTTGATGTAAATGAGCTGAGAAGACATGAAGAATCTTTATGTATTTATCTCTGGAAATAAATCTCAATATTTCTCCTCAAGCTTTTTAAAGGAATGTTAAAGAAAAGACCTTTGTATGATTTTTCAGATATTAACTAAAATTTAAGGAGAAATGTCTCTAGTAAATTGCTTTTTAAAAAAAGTAATATAACAAAAGTCATACAAGTGGCCTAAGAAACTCCAAACTGTGATACATTTTATTACAAAAGCAAAACTAACATCTCTGAATGAATAAACCTTAATCTGACTCCCAAATTACCAGGCTGAAAAATATTATCAAGCCACAATCCCTAGCCAAAGCAAACTACTTTTTATTACCTGCATTCTTTCTTCTGTAGCTTTGCTTACATTCTTCCTTACTCTTGTAATCTCTTCTCCCATTATCTATATATACATTTCTTAGTTCTCCAATTCCACCTCCTCTGTGGAACCTTCCCTGATTTACTGGATCAAGATCCACTTCTACTTTCTGAAATTTTGTGGCCTTTTGCATGTAGATCATCATTATATACTTGGTATTCTATTCATTTATTGCATATCTATTTCCTGCTAGACAAGCAAAGAGTGTCTTATGCATTTTTGTATTCCACCTGCATTAATCAAGATGTTGGGAAGAGAGTAGACTCAACAAATATTTGGTAGATAAATGAAAGTGACTGTTAAATTATACACAACTCTTAAGTTTCTCCATCTGTTATTATATGGGAAAAATAGTACCTAATTCACAGGGTTGTTGTGAGGATCAAATGAGATAATGTGTGTAAAGTGCTTTGCAAACTTTAAAGTGACATATAAAGCTAATAATTATTATCAACTAATAATTAAAAATTTAAAAATTAACAAATATCTAAAAATTCAACACTCTAGTCAAGACTATTTTCAACACTTGAAACATTAAGTTCATGTGCAAATTTGCTCTTCAATTCAAAAAGCACTCATTAATCTGTCCAAAAGATGTATCAAGCTCTTTCTGTGTGTCCATACTTGCAGTAAGCTGGTTGGTTGGTTGGTGGTTGTTGTCCTTCTCAAAGAGCACCAAAATGACATCACTATGCTAGAGTCAAGTTTCAGTGTGTTCGACTGTGGCTGATCAGACCAGTATGAGCTCAGAATACTCTACACAAATAGTCCATGTGAACATTTGGGGTAGATACACTAAATTTGCGCATACTGCCTTTCTTTCTTTTTTTTTTGTCTTTATTAATTTGTTTGTTTACTTTTAGTTTACAAGATTCAGTTCCACAATCCCTTGAGTTTCAAATTTTCTCCTCCTCCTTCTCCTCCTATGCTCCCCTCCCCCATTGATGGCATGCAATCAAGTACAGGATCTGCAAATACCTTCACATTAGACATTAGTCAGGGTATAAAGAAGGATTGTAACCAATGGAATGAACAACAGGAGAGAGGAAACAAAACCAAACAAGAAAAAGAAAGAGAGCTGGTAGTTTGCTTCAATCTGCATTCAAACTCTGTTCTTTCTAGTTCTTTCTCTGAATGTAGACATCTGTTTCCATCATGAGCCTTTTGGAGTTATCTTATAACCTTGCATTGCTGAGAAGAGTCCAGTCTATCAAAGCTGGTCATCACTCATACATTGTGTCTGTGATTGTGTACAAATTTCTCCTGGTTCTGCTCTTCTCACTCAGAATTAATTTGCATAAGTCTCTCCACCAGGTAAATATGAAGTCTGTCTGCTCCTCATTTCTTATAGCATAATAGTAGTCCATTACATTCATATACCACAACTTGTTTAGCCATTCCCCAATTGATGGGCATCCCCTTAATTTTCAATTCTTTGCCACCACAAAAAGAGCTGCTATAAATATTTTTGTACATATGCATCTTCCTCCCACTTCTATGATCTCTTTTGTATGCAACCCTAGAAGTGGTATTGCTGGGTGAAAGGGTATGCAATTATTTATTTGGGCATAGTTCCAGATTTCTCTTCAGAATAGTTCAATCAGTTCACAACACCAACAATGCATTAGTGTTCCAATTTTTCCACATCCGCTCCAGCATTTGTCATTCTCCTGTTTTGTCATCTTAGCCAATCTGACCAGTGAGATGTGGTACCTCAGAGTTGTTTTGATTTGCATTTCTCAAATCAATAGTGATTTAGAGCATTTTTTTAGATGCTTATAGATATCTTTAATTTGTTCCTCTGAAAACTGCCTTTTCATATCCTTTGACCATTTATCAATTGGGGAATGACTTGTATTCTTATAGATTTGACTCAATTTTAAAGAAATGAGGCCTTTATCAGAGACACTGATTGTAAAAATTCTTTCCCAATTTTCCACTTCCCTCTTAATCTTGGTTACACATCCTGCCTTTCTTTTGAGCTATCTCAATTCTCCTTGACTCATAGAGCACAGCACCTTCTCTGATGTGGACACACCATGCTGAGTGGCACTGTGCCAGCATCTTCCATGTCACACAATCAATTCCAAAGTACTTGAGAGAGACCTTGAGAGTATCCTTGTATCACTTCTTCTGACTACCATGTGAATGTTTGCCCTGTGTGAGTTCTCCATAAAAGTCTTTTTGGGAAG
The DNA here is from genome assembly GCA_028627135.1 of Pseudochirops cupreus. Classification (NCBI taxonomy): domain Eukaryota; kingdom Metazoa; phylum Chordata; class Mammalia; order Diprotodontia; family Pseudocheiridae; genus Pseudochirops; species Pseudochirops cupreus. The sequence goes on from CM053580.1 coordinate 363,435,303, forward strand.
CATATGTTTTGCATTCAAACAATGTGGCCAGCCCATTGGAGTTGTGCTCTCTGAAGTAGAGTTTGAATGCTTGGCAGTTTAGTTCACAAAAGAACCTTAATGGCTGGTACCTTATCCTGCCAGTAAATCTTCAGAATCTTCCTAAGGCAATTTAAATGGAAGCAATTGAGTTTCCTGGCATGGCGCTGGTAGACTGTCCAGGTTTCACAGACATACAACAATGAGAGGGTATAGGGTGTGTTCAGGGAAGACTGGTACCTCTGGCGTGATGGCTGCCAAGCCCTTTTCAGGGCTGCTTTCCACCTTTTGGTGTCCAGCTGTTCTACCCAATTCTTACCTGTGGGTCCAAGAAGCTCTAGCATGCACAGCAGCCAGACCTGGGTAAACTATTTCGATAGATGGGTTAAACCATATTGAGGGTAATCAAGATGTAATGTTGTGAATATTATATTGTGATATATTGTGAATGTTTGCCTTGATTTGTAATGGAATAAACAGAGTGTTCACTATACTGTGTAATCCAAACCTTAAAAGCTGTTCACAGTAGCATTCTTTTGGGAATCTGCTGGTGCATGGTGTCACAAATGGCCATAAAGGTGCCTGAAGCAAGCACTGTGGAGCTCTTAGAGCTTGGTTACACACAGAAGACACCAAGGTCATCCACTGTCATCTTGAGCTGTCACCAGTTGTCTTGATTCTGTCCTGCCATTGGATTGTGATGACTCTAGAGGAGAGAATGAGACCAATGACTTTGTGCAACTCTGCCTCACTTAAATCCAATTTATGTACAAATCAAAAGAAATCACCCATACCATTTCACCATTATACCTATCTCAAAGTCCTGTGACAACCAGCAAGTAACAAAATAGCAGATGCAGATACACTGGGAGGGGTAGTCACAACCCTGCACATAGGAGGCCCAGGCCATTGGGTCATTTCTCACTGGAAGCAGCAGTGGGATTTGGCAGCCCCTGGGTATCTGAGCAACCTTTTAAGGATAACACTGCTCACCTTCTGGTGTGAGGAAGGAGCTAGAAAAGGTGACCTAAAAATTTTCTGCTTACCCAACCCTGGTCTGGTTGGGGCAGGTAGGGAATTCCAGTCTGTGGTCGAAACACAAAAAAAGTACAAAAACATCTGCAAAGACAGTTCCACTCACCACTGGCACATGGAATGTGCACACACTTATAAACAATGCAAAATCCAGGAGACCTGAAAGACGAAAAGTTCTTGTTGCAAGGGAACTCAGCAGGTATCGCATCCAAATAACAGCCATAAGTGAAACAAGGCTGGCAAATGAAGTCTGACCTGGATACACATTTTTCTGGAGTGGCCACAGTGAAGGGGAGTGCCATGAAGCTGGCACAGGTTTTGTATTCAAAACTAATCTAGTCAACAAGCTAGTATGCCTGCCAAAAGGAGTGGACAACAGGCTCATGACAATGCAATTGCCATTTGCAGAAAAAGGTCATGCCACCATCAGTGCCTATGCTCCCACCATGACAAACCCTGATGAGGTCAAAGAAAAAAATTTATGAAGACCTAGAGACCCTTATCATCAACGTGCCAAAAGAGGACAAGCTTATGATTCTCGGTGACTTTAATGCTAGAGTGGGCTCAGACTACCAGACTTGGCAGGGAGTCCTAGGGAGGAATGGAGTTGGAAGCAGCAACAGCAATGGTCACTTACTACCGAAGACTGCAGTGAGCACTGCAGATACAAAGATAAAAATGAACAATCCTAGTCCTCAAGGGGCTTACATTCTATTAAGTACCAACTGTAGGCAAAGCAAAAAGAGTCAGTGTTGAATAGCAAATGGAGCCCCAAAGGCAGATGGGCCCCAAATTGTATAGTACTTTATACAATAGGCTTAGAAGTTTATATTTTACTCTAGAGGCAGTGGGGAGCCACTGAATGTTTTTGAGTAGGGGAGTGATATGGTCAGGTCCTATATTTTAGGAAGGTTATTTTGGCAGTTATGTAGAGATTGGAGACAAAAAAGACTGGAAGTAGCGAGGTCAACTAGGAGACTATTACAATGGTGAGAAGCAAGAAGTTCCTTGAACCAGGGAGATGGCCTTGTGAATGGAGAAAAGAGATGCAGAAGATGTGTTACATTGTAGAAGCACATCTGATAATCAATCAATAAATCAACATTTATTAAGAACCTACTATGTTCCAGACAACATGCTAAACACTGGAAATACAAAAAGAGGAAGAAGACAGTCCCTAGCCTTCAAAAAGTTTACAATCTAATAACAATTGAAAACTAATCAAATATGAGAAAGGGAGAGAGAAGGATGAGGAGAGGGATGGCTATGCTTACAAACCTGAGCAACAGGGGAGTTTGGTTCCCAGGTTCCCAAAACAGAAAATAGAAACAGTCAAATTTGGAGGTAAGGTGGTTTGAGGGGAAAAGATGGTTCTGTTTTTGACTGTTGAATCTGAAATGTCTATAAGACATCTAAGTAGAGATGTGCAGCATCAGTTAGTAATATAGTTAGTACTATATTAATCAGTAATCAGTTAGTACTATAGTTCAGGAACTATACTAAGAATAAATATATAGGGTTTTTTTTTCTGCTTAGAGATAATAATTGAAGCTGTGGAGGCTGATGAAATCACCAGTATAGAAGTGCCAGCTTCATGGCACTCTCCTTCACTGCAGCCACAATTGGGAAATGACCCAAAGACACCAACTCTTCAAAATGCATAAGTACATGAAGAACCAGCAAAATAAATTGAAAAAGAGAAATCAGATAGGATAAAAATGAGGAAAGAAAAGTATCAAAGAAGCAAAAAGAGAAAAGATAAGGAAGGGGATAATCAACAGTATTAAAAGCTACAATGAGGTCAAGGAGGATAAAGACTGAGAAATGGTCACTGGATTGAACAGCTAAGAGACTTGATAACCTTGAAGAGAGCAATTAAATCCATGTTGTTTGGCCAAATGGAATGGATGTACTCATAAGCAGTTTGAACCACCAGATTATCTGTGGAACAACAGACATTTTTAAAGCATTACAATTTCTAAACAAATGTATATTTTACGATCAGCAATAGTTATAAGCCAAGAATAGATACAAAATTCAACAAAGCAGCTTTCCAAGCTTTCATCTTTTTCTTAAACTAATAATTTATGGTATTCGCTATGGAGTTAAATTGTTCATCAGTTGCCATATTTCTAAAGAAAGATACCATTGCTCACAAGAAACTTTCTAATGCCACACACAGGCCAAATCCAATCACATCTACCTTGCCCCCTACTTGTTAACCCATCTGGAACAGACACCAACCGCACAAAAATTCACAGAAGGGTCTTGTTCACACGTGTTCTTTCAGGCTGAATTGTCACCTCTATATACAATAGGCTTTCTAACAATATCCTCATCAGCCCAGCTGTGTATACATGCCAAAGCATGTGCTCATATGGCATAATTCTAAAAATTAGGTTCCAATAGCAATTTAATCCACTTCCAACATCGTATCATGAGTAGAAAACTGACCTTTTATAAAGAAGGCAGTCTTCTCACTATTGTATATTTTTTGAAATTCAACTCTGAGCAACTTTTCATTGACATCAGTTATGTGCTAACTTACATGATAAATCTAGTATTTCAATAAAGTAGTACAATATGCCCAATATATATTTTCAATTTTTATTCAAAAATAGAAGCATTTAAGTATTTAAATAAAGAAACTAAACAGAATTTGAATTTCCCATATTAGAGACCATTGTTCCCCATAATCTAATTTTCAATATTTGACAAGTATTACCACAATCAGGGCAGCTAGGTGGCACAGTGGATACAGTGCCAGGCTTGCAGTCAGGAAGACTCATCTTCATGAGTTCAAATCTAGCTTCAGACACTCATCTACAAAATGATCTGGAGAAGGAAGTGGCAAACCACTCCAGTATCTTTGCCAAAAACCTCCCAAATGGGGTCATGAGGCATGGGACATGACTGAAAGGACCGAACATTACCCAAATCATCCAATGTAAATATTTTAATTTGGTACTTTAATAAACATATGACTACATGGATGCAGGTATTCCCTCTACTGATACAGATTCCAATTGCTCTTCTCATCCTATCGTAGACCAGAGGCAAGCTAAGATCCACAGCACTGACCACAGTCATTTGAGAGGGCAAAGAAGATGAGGCAGCACTGTCATAAGAACAGAGACAAAACCATTTACAGATCACAGAAAATGTCAGAAAGGAACAAGCAACCAGAGAAAGGAAGAAGAAAGACTGAGTCTAGGCAAACACACATTTTGGTTGATTTAGTGGCTACAAGGAGATGTGCCTTAATGTGCTAGGGGAAAAGTCACAATTTTGTCATTCCTCCATTACTGCTTGACCTGTTTCCCCTGGCTTTAACAGTGAGTCTCCCAGAGTAAGTATATAACTCAATGGAGCTATTTATTTAGAGCATAATAGTTGTAGTAAAATATTTCATTTTAGGTAATATTACTCTGCTTCCACTCTTTAGCATTAGGCTTAATTTTTTTTATTTCTATCACTTTAAATGGCCTTTTTATACTTTGATTTGCTGTTCTGAATAGTTTGATTCATAATAGCAATAAGCCATCTATTTCTGAATTGTTTTGCCAGGTTTGCATGCATACAAACACATGCAATGTTGCTAAAGTCATTATAATGCCTTCTGAAGCATGGGAATTATGAATTCGTGAAGGTTATGTGAAGGATAAGCTCCCAATTTACTTTTTTAAGATCAACAATGCAGCAATTATTCATTTGCCATATTCCTTTATGACTGGAAATTTTAATAATGCTTATGTCATACTGTTTTAGCGCTCGCTAAACACAATTTGTTTAAAAATGTTTTGGTTTTTTATTCTCTCCATCCTGTTATCAGAAGAGTTAGTCAAGGAAAAATACACAAACAACATACAAGATAGAATTTAGACAGTTGTCAGCAGTACTTGTTATATAAAAACCAAGAAAATTTGCAAATGGAAATATTCTCATAATCCATTTTGTTTATGCAACAATAGCAGTTAGAAGTCTGTAATGCTTTATTTAAATATGTATAACTGATTTGGCTCTGCCTGGCTGAATTATCCCATCAGTCTTTTATAAACAAGGTAATTAACATGAAGTTCCAAATTGGTGCCAGTTCTAATAATCTGAGGTATTTATTTTAAAAAATTATTCTTGATACACAAAATCCAAATATAATTTTGATTTTTCAAATATTTATTTTTCATTTTAATCACTTTGCTATATCTAGGACAATTATTTCTTTTGCCAAAATAATACATCTCCTCATTCTTCATATAAAATAAAAATTCTGACCAATTAGAAAACACTTATTATAGAATTTAGATAGAAGAAGCCAGCCTTGTATAGCGCTTTTATTTTCAGTGCCTCATACCAATAGGTACTCATCCATTCACATCTTTTAAAGGCATTTACAACAGGAAAGCTTCTCTACTCCACCAGTTTGTTCCCATAGCCCTTCTCCCTTGAATCTCTGCATCCTACACATAGCAACTAACATCACATAGTACTTGAAGATTTGCAAAGCAAAGGAACATATAGGAGTTGAGGGAGGGATACAAGGAAAAGCTAGTCAACGTAGAAACAAAATGTATCAAAAAAAATTTTTTTATATAAAAAAGCTGGGCATTGAGTCCTCAGACAGAAACCCCTATTGTAACAATGTTTTAAATTATACTATTTATGTCTTTTCCAGGAACTTAATGTGTCACAAATGCAAGGAAAGCGTTATGTAATTGTACTAAAGCAATGAGTTTCTATTTCAAACTTAATGAAAGATAGGTATTTAGTTAAATGCTTCAAATTAAAGGTGGATGATATTGCTGATGAAGCCCTACTCTTGATAACTGTAAATTCTATAATGAACTATGAATTCACACATTCTTGTAGTTTTCTTCCCAAAGCAAGAATATATATGCACTTAATGAAATTTTTTCATTTACAGTACAATGTTGCACCCACCACTAAACTATATAGATCTGACATGTCATAAGAGGCTATATGTGAAGAAATGTTCCATTTTCCCTTATAAATATCAGAAATATATCATACCAATTGCCATAATCAGCAGGGTTTTTTCTGATTAGAGGGCCACTTCACCACACCAGAGATTTTAGTTGTTTTTGCATACGCATATTTTTAAAGTACTGATCTGTTTTCTCCAAGCTGGCAGAGTCCATAATGTCCTAACTTTTTTTCTATAAATTTCTTGGACTCCAGCATTTGGCACAGTCTCTCTTACATGTTGTTTCCCTACAAATATTTGACTAGTTGATAGCAGATTCTGTTGCAGTTCATACTTGCAGTCAATAGAGCTGTTTATGTTTTATACATTCAAACTGGTACTATGTCTTGTCAAGGTCTCAAATCTCTGAAGATTCATTTTCAATCATAAATTTCCAAAGGAAAAAATTCATTTGTGTTGATATATCTCCTCTTCCACAGATTTTTCTGTGTAAAAATAGATTCCATTGTACAATGCTTAGAAAAATCCTTTGTATCTCTGTCCATCTAACAACACCAAAAAAGAAATAGACCATGTATTATCATCTTGACAATTGGGTAGAAACTAGGAAGAAAGACTTGAGCTGATTTCTTGGTACTAAAAGCAAGTGTCAGGGCTTCCTCCCTAGAGTTAAGAGAAATTACGACAGATGTAAAGTCTTTATTTTGCCTTTTGACATAAATTACAGGAAAACTAAAATGTAATAGATTTATAAACGTCAAAATCATCATCACATGAGATTAAAGAATACACAGTAGAATTTCACTATAACACTATAAGAGAGTAGAATGTAGACAAAATACAGCTCCACCTTAGAAACCAATTCAAGGGACTGAGTTAATAAACAACTAAAATGACATGTAATGAAGGTAATTTTAGATTTGTTTTTAGGTAGATGGCTCATTACTACCTCTGTTTTAGAGACACAGAAGCATTGGTATAGATACACTAAGTCTAAATTCCTGTAGTCTAGGATAGATTAACATTTTGGGCAAACAAAGCAGATTTAGCTCTAGACTTTATCAGTGGATTAAAAAAAACAGTGTTCACAGCGTGGAATTAAACATAAAATCTATTCTTAAAATCTCAGATTCTTCAATTTCTACACAAGATGGTTACATGAAGAGAAAGCAAACCACTCAGCACCGAAATACCTTCTCCAGAAAAAACCTTAAGTTTATACCAGAATAATGATCAAGAAATCCCTTAGCACCCCCCACCCCCAGAATTGCATAAGAAGTCAGTCAGAAGCCCAAGGACAATAGGAAATGGAGAAAGCTATAACCATAGACAATAACCACAGATAAGACACACATAGCCTGCAAGATTCTATGCCTCAAGTCATTGAGAACTGAGGGATCTCTTGAAAAAGGCCCAGGGTAGGGATTGTGGGAGCCCTCCCCCCTCAAAAAAGTAGCAGCCAGTAGAAACTGCTGACCAAGATGGAGTTAATAACAACCTGGAGAGACTTATATAAACTGATGTTGAGTGAGGAGAGCAGAACCAGGAGAACTTTGTGCACAATTACAGACACATTGTATCTGTGATAACTGACTTTGACAGACTGGGCTCCTCTCAGCAATGCAAGGCTATAAGACAACTCCAAGAAAAGGTTATCCACATGCAGAGAAAGAACTATAGAATCTGAATGCAGATTGAAGCAAACTGCCTTCTCTCTCTCTTTTTTGTTTTGTTTTGCTCCTTCTTTCTCGTTGTTCATTCCATTGGTTATAATTCTCCTTTACAACTTGACTGATGTTTAATGTGAAGGTATTTGTAAAACCTGTATCGGATTGCATGCCGCCATGGGGGAAGGGGGGAAGAGAGGAAGGGGGAGAAAATTTGGAACTGAAGGAATTGTGGAACTGAATGTTGTAAACTAAAAGTAAATAAATAAATTTAATTTAAAAAAAAAAGAAAAGAAACTACTGACCAGTAAAATGCCCCAGTACTCAAAAAGACTTCAGAAGGCACAACAAGGCCCAGGAGATTTGAAGTCCCTTTATTCTCTGTCTTGAGATGCCAGAGAGGGTCCTGAAGATTGAGTGCTCTGTTTGCAACAGGGGTTTTGTGGAAATGGAGGTGAGAGGAAGAGAAAGCCGATTTTTGCTGATTGAAAAAAAAATAACATTTTATTAAAAAGCAAAACAAAACAAAAACTTAAAAGAAACCATAAAAGGAAAAATCCAAGGAATGTCAAAGATAAAATCTAGAGCTTTCCTGTGAAGAAGAAAGAAGAAGAAGGAGAAAGAAGAAAGAAGAAGAAAGCAAAATGAGGAGGAGGAAGAAGTGGAAGAGGAGGAAGGGAGGAGGAGAAGGAGGAGGAGGAGGAATAATAAGAAGACTGTAATCTAAGCTTCCATAAAAGAAGTAGTTCAAGTAACAAAAACTCCTGTCAGGATCACAAAATACCTGGAAGCTTTTACTAAAAATTAGAGATGCTGAAATGCAATAGTACAAAAAGCAAAAGATAAAGGCTTACTTGACAACATAATTGGAGTGACATCTCATGACCCTTTAATGTGTGCTACAACTGGGGTCTAATCACAAAGAGAAGTATGGAAAACCCTGCTGTCACACTTGTGGCCTCTCACTGAGAAGTGTATCACACTCAACTTCTTTCTGGGACTGGCTTGCTTACTCCAACCTGCTCTCTGTAAATTTCTAGAGAAACTCCACCCCTACACAGTTGCACTCAAACTCTCTCAGGGTTTTATGGGTAACCTTCTTGAAGGAAAATATACTTCCTCTCCTCACCACTCTTGAGCCTCATCCCATGTGTTTTCTATTTATGTAATCAGTCACTCAAAAGTAATATATCCTCATAGTATGTGATATTTATGCAACTAACCACTCACAATAATATATTTTAGCTATCAAATATATTTATTTAATAAAATAAAATTTTTAAAATGTCATTGATACTGACATATTAAAGCAAATACACAAATAATAAAATATATTACTTACCAGAGGCAAATTAGGAGATCATAGAATAGAAGAGTTTACCTGTCAGATTGATGGATAACAGAAGAATTTAGGACCAAAAAGATAAAGTAAAATAAAGAGAGCATTACAAAATGTAAAATGGATAATTTTAATTATATAAAATTAAAAGTTTTTCATAAACAAAATCAATGCAACCAAAATTATACAGAAAGCAGAAAATTGGGGAGGAAAATTTTAAAGCAAATTATCTCTGATAAAGGCCTCATTTCTCAAATATATGTGTCAAACCTATAAGAACACAAATCATTCCCCAACTGATAAATGGTCAAAGGATATGAAAAGGCAGTTTTCAGACAAAGAAATCAAAGCTATCTATAATCATATAAAAATGTTCTAAATAACTATTGATTAGAGAAATGCAAATTAAAATAACTCTGAGGTACCACCTCATATCCATCAGATTGACTAATATGACAGGAAAGGAAAATGATAAATACTGGAGTGGATGTGGGAAAACTGGGACACTGATGTATTACTGGTGGAGTAATGAACTAATCCAACAATTCTGGAGAGCAGTTTGGAACTAGGTCCAAAGGGCTACAAAACTATGCTTACCATTTGACCCAGGAATACCACTACTAGGACTATATCCCAAAGAGATTTTATTTAAAAGGAAAAAGAACTTATTTGTACACAAATATTTATAGCAGCTCTTTTATGGTGGCAAAAAATCAGAAATTGAGAGGATGCCCATCAACTGGGGGATGGCTGAACAAATTGTGGTATTTCATTGTAATGGAATTATTGTGATATTAAAAAAGAGCAAGCAGATCCAATACATGATTGCATGCTGCCATGGGAGAGGGGGAGAGGGAAGGGAGAAAATTTGAAACTCAAGAGATTATGGAACCGAATCTTGTAAACTAAAAGTAAATAAACAAATCAAATTAAAAAGAGCAAGCAAAATGATTTCAGAAAAACCTGGAAAGACTTACATGAACTGATACAAAGTGAAGTAAGCAGAACCAAAACATTGTACACATTAACAGCAATATTGTGTGATGAAGAATTTTGAATTACTTAGCTATTTTTAATAATACCAGGATCAAAGACAATCCCAAAGGACTGATGATGAAAAATGCTATCTGCCTCTAGAGCAGTGGTTCTCAATCTTCCTAATGCTGCAACCCTTTAATACTCATATGTGGGCGTATCTGCATGTGGGCGGACCTGCCTGGAAATGGATAGAGCAGCCATGTCTCAGTTCCTAAGACCATTGGAAATATGTGTTTTCCGATGGTCTTAGGCAATCCCATTCGACCCCCCCAAAGGGGTCGTGACCCACAGGTTGAGAACCACTGCTCTAGAGAAAGAACTGATGTCATCTGAATAGAGTGAAGATGCTATTTTTCACTTTCTTTCTGCTCTTCTTATTTATTGATTTTATTTTTAGTTTATGAAATGAAATGAGCATTTCTATAACATAGTAGAACTTTTAAAAAGATGATTGCACATGAAACTGCAAATAGACTAGAATCAAGTTTCAGTGTGTCTGACTGTGGCTGATCAGACCAATATGAGCTTAGAATGTTCTACCACAGGTGGGGCCCAAATAGTCCATATGAACTTTTAAGGTGGATTAAATAACTGCTCAGACACCCAGTGGGCTGCCAAATCCCACTGCTACTTCCAGTGAGAAATGACCCTATGGCTTGGGCCACCTGTGCATAGGATGGTGACTACAGTTCCCAGTATATTTGTACCTGCTGCTTTGTCACTAGCCTGTCACCACAGGACTTTGAGATAAGTAAAATGGTAAAATAATATGGGTGATGTCTTTTCACTCTTGCATTAATTGGACTTCAGTGTGGCAAAGTTATACAAAGTCACTCTCTCCTCCAGAGTCATCACAGTCCAGTGACAGGACAGAATCAAGACGACTGGTGATGGCTCATGATGCAATGGATGACCTTGGCATCTTTCATGTCTAACCAAGTTCTAAGCACTCCACAGCGCCTGCTTCAGTTGTCTTCATGGCCATTGGAACAAATTGTTCTCATCTGCCCATTTCACCATGGGAAGTCTTCACAGGCTTGGGGTAGACACCCCGCTACCTTACCAATGAGTTTGAGACCCCTCAGTTACCCTCAACCTGGTTTAGTCCATCTGCCAAAACAGTTTATTGGGGTGTCACCACTGCTCATGCTACAGCTTCTTGGAGCCACAGGTGAGTGTTAGGTGAAACAAGTGGACACCAAAGGTAGAAAGTAGCCCTGAAAAGGGCTCAGCAGCCCTCACACCAGAGGTATTAGTCTTCCCTGAACACACCCTACACCCCTCTGCCCATTTGAAGAATGGCTGAAATGAGAGCCTCCTGACTCTCAGTGACTCATCTTTCACTTAAAGAATCATAATTCCCCAAATTTCCTACATGAAATTGACAGTCCTTATTAAGTCATATTTATGTATCCAAATGTTTATATGATTTCTCATTTTCATAGTTTTACCCCCTTTGATCATAAAACATGCCTATGAATGTTAGGTGAGATACTTATCATGCCTTAGTTCTGAAGTCTCCAACAAGACAGTGTGTCTCTTTGGTGCCCTTGAAATTATGTTTCTTTACAATCATATTTTCTAGTTTTTAATAATAAGAGTTCGGTATCTATTTCTTTTTAACAGTAAATTGTTTCTACATAAACAAGACATCACTCCATCCAGTTAAGAAAGAGAACTGAGTCCTCAAATCCACACCACAAATCATTTTATCTCCAAAATTGGCCAAAATCACTTTTGAAAGCTGATTCTTCATTGACATATTTTACCAATATGTATTTGAAACCAAGTTCTTTTTCTACTCATATCAGACATCAAAATACCAATTGGTAATAGCAGCAATATTCCACATCTTTTGGCAATCCACAAATCTCTTCCTTTACAAAAAAAAATTCTGCCCTTTTGATCATTAACTTCTCTCCATAGGAAAAGAACTTTAAAGATATAGTATACTTTACACTTACAATCAAGTATAATTTACCCTGCAAAGCTGAGTACAATTCTGCAGAGGAAAAAAAAAATATGAACCTTTAATAAAATGAGGACTCTCAATGATTTCTGATGAAAAGACAAGAGCTGAGTAGGAACTTTGAAACAGAAACACAAGAGTCTAGAGAAACCCAGAAAGATAAATGTATTTAAGCAAATGGGAAGGAGCTATAGGATTATTTAGTACTAACAATCTAATAAGGGGAGAAGAAACAAGTGTCTTCAGTACTTTAATGTCTTCAAAAGGCAAAGTTAAAGAAGGAAAATAAAGGTCTTGGAGGTGCATTGACTCTTTTCAAAGGGTTTTAAGAAAGGAAAAAGAAAAAAAATGTAAAAAGAAATAAACTAGTGTAGAAAGGAAGGGAAAGTGGATGAAACTTGCTATTTTTCATAATTGGGGTGCATGAGAAGAATATTCAAGCATAGAGGACAGGATGAAGGAAGTGGACATCAGCAGACCCTCAGTTTTATCTGAAACAAAGAGGGATGAGCACATACATACACACACATACACACACACACACATACACACACAATCACGAAGAGATTGGTGTAGAGGTATATTAAACTCAAAAAGGAAACAAGTCGGGACAGGGATGGAGGGGACATTAAGAAGGAGGATAATACTGTGGAAAGAATAGGAAGAAGCAAAACATACCTCCTGATACTGAAGGGGCAGGAAAAGAAGGGGGAAAAAAAAACCTGGAACCTAAAGGGGACTGATACCTTAGGTTTCCTTTTAGAATATTAGGGAACAGCTGAATAAATTGTGGCACATGAATGTAGTCTAATGTAATTGTGGCATAAAAAAATGATAAAAGAGATAATTTCAGAGAATTCTAGACAGCATAAACTGACACAGAATGAAATGAGCAGAACCAAGAGTACATTTATAAAAGGATAAGGAGATAGTATAGAAAAACAACTTTGAAAGACTGAAGAACTCTGATCAATGAAATGATCAACAATGCCTCCAGGGAACCTATAATGAAGTATATTATTCAGCTCTTGAAAGAGAGGTGATGGGTACAAGGTGCAGTCATACATTTTTTAACGTGGTTACCATGTAGTTTCACTTTGCTTACATTATTTGTTACAAGATTTTTTTTTCATTTTCTCACTCAGTTTTTAATTGAGGGACAGAGAGATTAACACTAATGCCAAAAGCAGGAGTGAAGGTGGAATTGTAACATGTTTTAAATATACTGAAAGAAGTTCAGAGAAGCAAGATGATTTGGAAGGTAACATGTCAAATCTATAGAATCCTCTTTTTGAGTTCCGCTGTGGGTATTGAAATTATCTTTTTTTGATGATAAAGTTCAAAATTTAAAAAAAAATAAACCTCAGGTATTTTCTCAATTTCAGAGTCTAATGTAATTTCAAGAAGAGGGAAATTCCTACTATCCTGCCTCCTTCCGGATGTATATTAGATAATAATGCAACTAGTCCATTCGTTTTCAAAAATATTTTAACCTGTAATTCCAATAATTACACATATTAACTGTAATTGTATGCTTTTTGAAGTCTAGAATGCCAAGATTTAAATTTGCAGGTAGGCAAAAGAAATTCTAATTTAAATGTGTACAAATAGATTTTATGCAATCTTTTTCTGTCCTTTTATTAAATCCTCTTGTTAGATAATAACAAGCTCAAGAATTCGAAACCTAAAGAATATGCTTATTTTATGTGCCAAAAAAAAAGACAGGTAAAATAAAATTTCCATTTTTCACCTATAGAAGCCTCCAGTAATAAAAAGCATCTATAGAATCTTGGAATAAAATTGTTCTTCAGTTGTGACTGCCTCTGCACTACCTGTTTGGGGTTTTCTTGGCAAAGATACTGGAATGATTTGCCATTTTCTTTTCCAACTCATTTTACAAATGAGGAAACTGAGACAAACAGGGTTAAGTGACTTGACTAGGGTCTGACTGCTATTAAGTAACTGAGGCCAGATTTGAACTCAGGAAGATGGGACTTTTTGATTCGATGCCAGGAACTCTATCTACTGTACTACAGAGGTGCCCAGGAATAAGATATCCTGCTAGTATAAACAATTCCACTGGAAATGAGAAAATGACAAGTTGTCCATTCTTTTAACATTTAAGTCACCAAGGAAGTGCTCTAAGATTTAAGATGACAGTCAATACTTTATAAGGAAAAAGGGTGAAAGAGGTCCTTATAATCTACACCAACTGTCAGTAGTGGGGTTTTTGAGCACCTTCAAAAGTGTATAATACTATATTTAATGCTATAAATGTAGGGAAGGAATTAGATTTTTTTAAAAAGAGAGATAATATCCTAAAGGAGGACAAAATCAAATTACAGATAGTCCAAATACAAATAAAGTACAAACCAATTCTTAAAATGTATCAAGTGCTCATTTACATTATGTTATATAAAATTTGACATTGCTTCCATTTGCATTTAAAGTTATTTTAAAAACATATACTTGGTGTAACTATAAAATAAAGAGAATGATTTCTTACACAGCCTAACTTGGGAATTAATGTCTTTATAGGCACACTATATCTGTTACAGGAAAATTATTTCTAGACTTCTATTCCCCAAAGTAATTGTTTAAATAAAACTACTTTGCTTAACACTCCTAAGTGTTAACTTAGTTCTTTAAGTGTTGTGAAACTCAAATGTTCATTTAAATATTTTCATTATCCCTATGGGGAAAGGACATGAAAAATACAAATACACGGGATCATGGATATTTGATCAAGAAGGGATCTTAGAGGTCACCTAGTTCGACCCCTCATTTTACAGATGAGGAAAACAAGACCAAGAGAGATTAATGCCACTTAATGCCTAACGGCACACCTAATGCCACACAGGTGGTAATTGGCAGGGCCAGAATGTGAAATCCAGCTCTTCAAACTCTAAATCTAGCATACTCTCTACTGTACCATACCTATCACTCAAATGGTTCAATATCACCAACTTCCTATTGACTATTTCAAATTGAATATTCCATTGGTATCTCAAACTCAACATATTCCAAGTAGAACTTACTTGCTTTGTCCACAAACCCACCCCTTTTCCAAACTTCCCTGATTCTTTCAGGGGCACCGGTATCGTTCCTGTCAGTATCAGCCTCATAACCTCACTCTACCTCACCCCATACAGCCAATCACTTTCTACCACCACATCTCTCTTATTCAATCTTTTCTCATTAATCATACCACTACCACATTAGTTCAGGCCCTAACCACCTCTCACCTGGACTAGTTGGTTGTTGTTCTTCATTCTCAAAGAAGACCAAAATGTTATCACTATGCTAGAGTCAAGTCACAGTGTGTCCAACTGTAGCTGATCAGACCAACAAGAGCTTAGAATGCTCGACCACAGGTTGGGCACAGATATTCCATGGGAACATTTGTAGTGGTTCTCTAAGTTAAAGCATCTTACATTTCTTTTGAGTGACTTCAATTCTACTTTGCTCACAGAGCACAGCACCTTCTCTGTAGAGCTGCTTCTCTACATTTATGATTGTTGGAACAAATGTCACTTCAGTGTTTTAATACTAATATGGAGAAAGAGAGAGAAAGAAAGAGAGAGAGAGAGTTATATGAAATAGAGCATTCAAGAAATAAATTAAATCAATAATAGTATCTAGCATGGCTATTGCAGTTTGAGGTTTACAAAGTACTTTACAAATATTATCTAGAAGAAGCCAAGATGGTGGAGTATGTAATGCCAAGCAAAGGCAACTTCCAAGGTTCAGATTACCAGCATAGTAAACCCCATTTGTTCAGCAAACGTTTACAGAACAGAACTTGTTCCTTTAGCAAGTTCTCAATTCAATCCAGGTACTACTCCACCCCTAGACAGTACATTCATTTAGTCTCTTCTCAAACGGAGATTAGTTTACAACCATAAACAAAGTACATTCATTTGGTCAATCACTCAAAGGCTTCCCTGAATCTCAAAAGGGGCATGAGAGCACAAAAGACCATCCACCTTTAAGTTACAAGGTTAAGCTCAGCATTGAATACACAAGGAAAGGGCCTTCTTTCATCTTCACTTGAGGCAAGCCCTCAGCAATCTCAGTTCCTGGAGAGACAAGGCTCAACAAAGCCACAGCCAGTGTCCTCATCAAGTCACTCTCTGCCTGTAGAACAGTCCCAGAACCACTGAAAACATCAGCAAGGCCCTCTTCCAGGATTTCTGTGCAGGTACCTCTTTCAGGGCTTCTGAATCAACAGCCAGGTTC
>CM053580.1:363452049-363473349 GCA_028627135.1 Pseudochirops cupreus
AGCCAACTTATCACGGGGAATGTTCCATACCCAGATAAGAGACTGCAGAATACACTCCCAGGAGCCTCAGAGCCTGAAGCCTCAAGGCCAGGGGCCCTTTTTACCCTCTTGGGACTTGGCAGCTGCTGTAAGGCAGTAACAGTTAATGATTTCAGTTTTTCCACTATTTAAATCTTGATTTTTATCATCATAGAAACTAGAAGGTAGAAGATACCTTAGTATTATCTAGTCTAAACCCCTCATTCTGGGGAAACTTTTTGAAAACACATCAACCTCCTTATAAATAGTTATGTGCAAGTGACATAACTTCAAGTGACCTCAAATTCAAAATTTATAAAGTTTAATAGTTCAATCATCAGATCTAAAAAAGAAGTTCTGACTGTAGTTTTAGAAAAAAAGTATCTTTCTTGAAGAACAAAACTATAAGGACTGGAGTTAGGCACAGAGGAATAATGCAAAAAAGTCTGGACCTTGTTACCCTAACATATTGCAGTAAATTATTCAGCCAGTATAGAAAGGAGTAATTGTCCAAGTCTTAGGAAGACTGTTGGACCCTATAGGAAAAAGAAGATAACTGGAATGTTAAGGGGAGCTAATAGCTATTTGAGACAATGACCCTTTGGAGGTCAGCCCCCAGGATCAGATTTTGTCTATGCAAGCTCAGAGCCTTTAGAGAGGTCCCAGGTCATAGATTACACTACAATGGCTCAAAGCTCTCACACCTAAATTTTAAGAATAAAAAGATACATACCACTGTATCATTAATGATACTTGCAGTTGTCATGGAAGTGTTAATGCCAATAACACCAGCAAACAGGAGGGCTGCTAGCACAGGTTCTTTGATCTGCTTTTCTAAAGGAAAGCCAGCTTCAACAATCTTACTTTAAACAATACAGACAGATAAGTAGAAAGAAGCAAGCATCTAAGAAAGCCTTCAATGGAAAGGACTCCAACTGTCTAAACAAAAGAACAGATATAATCACCAGACCAGAGAGCACTGATGTCTGGGTTCACAAAGCCAGGGGACTCCTTAACAACAGCTACACAGATTCTTGTCTGGTCAAATCACAAAGAAACATTCATCCTGAGTGAGCCTCCAAAGTAAAATACCAACCTCCCAGTATATATAGTTTTCAACTAATAGGCTCAGAGCCAGAAGGCATCACAATCCATGTGACTCAGTGCCTAATTGGCTCAGTAACAAAAGGCGTAAAAGCCTTTCTGCAAGCAAGCCTCCCCGTAAGCAAGCTTCCCCCTAAACAAGCTCCTCCCTCAAGAAAATATAAATCTCCCTGAATCTATATCTCTCTATCTATCCATCCATCCATCTACATATAGTTTTCACTTGATAGGCTCTATGTGACTCAGGATGTGTCACAGCTGTGAAATGGGCCAGAGCTCAAAGCAGAAAGATATCCATGCCTGAAATACCTGTGTACCTTTAGACCTGGGAACATGGCCCCTGTTCCAAGGGGGAAAGGGTATACATGTGGTCACATAGACCTATTAATGAATGGGAAAGATCTTATATTTCATTAACCCTACAACCATCTGGCTTTGTAGATTGGAAAAAAGTCATAAAGCACAATGAGACAGCCAACAAGCATTTACTGAGCACTTACTATAATGCCAAGCACTGTGCTAAGTGTTGAAGATACAATGAAAGACAAAAACAAGATCTCTGACCCTTAAGGAGTTTATGTTCTAATGAGGGAGACGACATACAAATAATTATATACATGCAATATATATCAATCAGTAAGGTAGTATCAGCAGGAAGGCACTAGTACTTCGGTGTGGGGGGACAGAGGGAGGAGAAATACGGGAAAACCTCCTGCAGAAGGCTGGATTCGAGCTAAGTCTTGGAGAAAGTTAGGAAAGCCAGGAGATAGAGGTAAAGAAGGAAGGAGTCTACATATTGGGGACAATTAGGCAAAAGGGAGTTAGTTACGGAGTCTGGAGATGGAGTCTTACGTGTAAAGAACAGCAAGTGTGCCAGTGTTTCTGAATCATAGCGTATATAGAAAGGAACAAGAAAAAGGACATGGCAAGGCTGTGAAGAACTTTTAAATGCCAAACAGAGCATCTTGTGTTTAATCCTAGAGAAAACAAGAAACCAGTAGAGTTATTGAAGAGCATGGCATGGTTAGACTTAAACATTAGGAAAATCATTTTGGTAGCTGAGAGGAGAACAGAGTATAGTAGTGAAAGACTTATCTGCCTAAAGGTGAGTGAAGTAGCCCAGGTGTAAGATAATGAGTCCTATATCAGGGTAGTGGGTGTAAGTAAAAAAAGGAAACATAAAACAGAGATGTTGAGAAGGTGGAAACAAAAAAGTCTGACAAAAGATTGGACATGTGGGGTGAACCAAGAGAGAAGAGAGGTGAACCAAGAGAGAAGAGGAACAGGATGATCTATTTTCTTTCTATTGTTATTCAATGAGTTCATTTCTGACATTAGTGGACTTTATTGCTTGCTTTTGGCTAAGCTATGAGCTGTAGAAGCCTTTCCTTGATTCAATTATTCCTCGAAAAGGATACTAAATATGAATTGAAAGTACAAATAAATATCTAGTATAAATAAATAAGATAGGTAAATAAACAATTTGGATAAATTGTCTAAAGTTGAAACCCAGCATATTAAATAGATTGGTAGTTGTGTTCTATTTTTTTTAAATGGCCAGTGCACTTGATATTTATTTCTTCAAGAAAAATTAAATATTGTTATGTATGACTTTCTTCCATGTTGTTTTTTTTAAAGTTTTAAAATAAATTAGACCCAAAAATGCAATGAAGATTTGTCTTCAGTTCAATATGGTTTTGTTTCTGGTAAAAAATACTTAAAGTCCTTTGAATGATTTTTAAAGTATCATTTGGGATATTAATGAGTACATATTTTAAGTGAAATATTAAATTAAAAGCCACATCAATAAGTTGTGTTTAGGAATCATATTTATTGCTAAATGTTTAGTACAAATTCATATTTTTCTACATGCTGACATCTTACGCGAGTTTGTATTTCCATATAATCTGATTCCTTTCCTTTCAAATTCGTATCTAAAATATTGTCACTGTGTCCTTTGAACTGGGAGAAATTTGATTTGAATCATTAGTCAAAAAACTAAATAATCAATTTTTCTACCAAAAGTGCTTTCTTTTTTTTTACATAGGTCTAATATATATTTTTCACATCTCAGGTAAGTGTAACTTTCCTTTTTTAAAAGGTATATATTAAACATTTTAAAGTGATTCATTTCATTATTTTTCAGATTTTACAGCCATATCTGGAAAACTTAAGATGTTATGGTCATTTTAAAATAAATTATCATTTAAGTCACGAAGAAATGAACTGTCTTCCAAATCGATCAATAATGACAATAACAACTATTTTGGCAAATTTTTATTACAGTGTTTTTTTTTTTGGAGGGGGAAGGTAGGGCAATTGGGGTTAAGTGACTTGCCCAAGGTCACATAGCGATTCCGTGTTAAGTTTCTGAGGCTGCATTTGAACTCAGGTCCTCCTGAGTCCAGGGCCAGTGCCACCTAGCCACCCAACCACCCCTACAGTGTATTATTAATACAACCACCATTATACCACATAAAATTGTTATTCTAGTTACTCTAGTTACAACTCTTTGAATTTCAGAAATCTGTTTTCAAGATCAAGCTTTTCTAATTTTTAAAACATGTCTAATGATAAGCAAATATAGTTTCTAAATTTTTTTAAAAATGTATTCCCATAAGGCTAATATGAAAAACAAAGCACATACACAAATAACTTACTCTTTACTTTTTTCTGTTTATTTAGGCACCTGAAAAATCGAGGTTCTCTATGTGACTCCTATTGGTTCATGAATTCTAAACATTCTATAATTATTAGTCTAGTATGAAGGGATCATGAGACCATAGGTATAGAGCTGGAGGGGACCTCAGAGGTCACTGTAATACAACCTCTTCACTTTATTATAGCCAGCTGTTCTGAAATTTAGGATTGAACCTCATATCAACTGTTGAGAATACTAGAAGAAAATGAGCTTGGGAGAGATCATAAGAAATTATAATAATAACCAGTATTTATATAGAACTTTGAAGTTTATAAAGCATTTTACATAGTCTCTCATTTGAACTCCACAATAACTTTGCGACGTAGGTATGGCAGCTGTTATTCATATTGTAAAGATGTGAAAGACAGTGAGGCTCAGAAAGTCTTCCTTGACATAGCTGGTTAAGTGTTGGAAACCCTGGGACAGGATCTGAACCTGACTCCAAGTCTAGCATTCTATCCATTATCCCACATTATATTTATATAATTTCATTTAAAAGGTTAGATGAATCCTATAGTCTCGATTACTATGAAAATAAATTAAAACAATTAAAACAGATTAAATGATTTAAAATTTTATATTTGACTTTTTAAATTAGTGATTTGTATATACCCTGCCTTAAGATGAGTATTCCTTTTTTTAGCACTCTATAAGTTAGGAGTTAAGAGATAGCATAAAGCTTTCCCCCCAAAAAATCATTTTTTTCTCGAAAAGGAAAACCATCTTTCATTATTAATTGCCTCATGATTATAAAACCTAAGTAAGTTTTATTTTTACTAACACTGTATGCACACACACACACACAATTCCATAATAGTTTCTGGTTTTTTTGGTTGATTTTGTAAGAAATTAGTGTATAAAGCCCAGACTCCTCTGAAAATGCATTTGAAGAAACATCACAAGTTATTAATAGGACTACCCCTTTAATACTTATGCAAAAACATAAAAGAGCACAAATAAGTATTTAAAGAAAAAAGGTTCATAACCTCAACTACCATCTCTAAAGATAAAGCACTTACTTAAAGAGCTTGATTCATTGTTATGCCCAGGTTGTCATTATCTGGTTATTCCCTGTCTATGAATTGATACTCTTTAAGAAAATTAATTCATCTGAAATTCCATTACACAGCCAATGACTTCTGCATATTCAGCAACGACGTAAGTGAACATGTAGCTACAGGGAAATCTTCACTAACTGGAAACCTTACCAAATGAATCATTCTGGATAGCTGAGTTTTCCAGTTAGCTGACAACCAACTTTTTAAGTGATAGAACTTATTTTCAAAATCAATTCAGCAAACACTTATTAAGCACCTATTATACGCAAAGCACCATCTAGATGCTGGGGACATAAATACAAAGAAGATTCATGCTCATTGAGCTTCCTAGAGCACAGGTTTAATGTTATTTCGTTTTTCAAAAACCTTCTGTTGCTCTCTGCTGTCTCTAGGATAAAACACAAACTCAACCTGGCTTCTGAGGACCTTCAAAATCTGTCTTCAACCAGTTTCCAGACTTATTTCATATTCATGCAATCTATATTGAAGCCAAATCACACCAAAAACAGTTCCCTAAACTCAGCATTCTATCTCTTGACTATGCTTTCATACACAGCTTATGCCTGGAGTGCACTCTCGCCTTACCTCTGCATATCAGTATTCTTCTGTTTCTTCTTTTTAAAAATTTTTGCTTACATTTTAAGTTCCGAACTGTCTCCCTCCCTCCCATTTCTCAAAGGATTAGCTCAAATGTCACTTCCTCTTCGAAGTTTTCTCGATCACCCGTTATATTTATTTATCTGTGCACATTAGGCCCCCTCAATTAGAGGACATAAACTCTTTGAAGGATGCGCCTTTTCATTGTTCTTTGAATCCCCGGTCTGGCTAAGTGTCTTAAAGGGCACAAAATAGGTGCTTTAGAAATGTCTGTCAAATTGAACTGAATCTTTGACTTTGTTTGAAATTCCTATTTATAGAGTTTGATAACGAAAAAAAATTCTTCTAAAACATCCAATTATTCGTATTCTGAATGATGTCTGCAGGTTGATCAATGAGGTAGCAATGATTGACAAGCAGGACAGTGGTATTAATGCCAATTATACTTTAAAGGTAGCACACCAAGGTGCATGTTACAATTGTAATGAGAAGAACTTCCTAATGGCTGATGTACCTGTAGTACAATGGCACCCCTAGGGGCAAGCTCCTGTGATCTAAAAGGAGAAGGCAGTATTGTATTATAGGAAGAGCTGCTTAATTTGGAGTCAAGAGAACCTGGGTCGAAAGCCTGATTCTGTACTGAAAAACCTGCGTGACCTTGGGCAAGTCATTTAACCTCTCTAGGACGAGGGAGGCTGGACTAGAGCTTCTCTAAAAGACTCTTCCCATTAAAAATCCTATGACTTTTTGTGTCCCTGCCCAGAGACACAATGGAGAGCTTTTCTTCCAGCTGATAAGCCCTTAGTGAATCTCTTTGGGGCTACTAAGTGCAGCATTGATCAAAAGCAACCTCGCTCATGCGTCAGCACTAGGTACCTGTAAGCTAAGATCTTTGCCCCTCCAAAACTCCAACAGCTAAATGGTCTTTTTTGCTCTAATGCTGTTAGCCTCAGTCCACAGTAAACTTTGAGTCAACCCCGCCATCTCTCGAGTGAGTCCCTTCCAATTCTAAACCCTGCCTACTATTCGGGTAGGAGCTGAGTCAATTCCCTGTCAGCGTCTGCGGCTTCGGCACCACGGTTCTTTCCCCTCCTCTCCCCCGGCTCCCCAACCCCCACCATTATTCCATCTCTTTCCCCCAATACTCGCTAGTTTATCCTATTTATATTAGCTACTTCTCCTCGGGAAGCCTGGCACGACTGATGATAAGTAGACAAGCCCTAGACTCCTGCGAGCAGTACGGCCTTTTAGTTACAGCGCTGGCCAATCAGAGTACTTCTTTGCTTCCACGTGTCGGACTAACCAATCACAGAGCCATTGGACGTGCAAATCGTGTTTTCGGCTCTTCTCGGTGCGTTTCATAGTTCGTTTCGGGCCCTTGTCTCGGCCTAAATCAGGGTTGGGGGAGGGGGTGCGGGTAGTGTAGGGGAGAGGGTGCAGGAAAGTGGATGTAGGGTGTAAGCGTGGAGGGGTGATGTGTGTGTGCGCGCGTTCCTGTGCTCCCCTAGCTTCAGCTACTTCCGGGTCCGGAGTCGCTCCGGAAGCCCCAGGTTCCGGAAGTATGCCCCTCGGGGAGCCGAGGTCGGCCTAATGGGGACGGGGGCGGGGGCGTTGTGGGGGGAGGGGAGCGCATCCGACGAATGTTTCCGAGAAACGCTGCCTGGACCGTGCTTTCTCCCACATCTTTCCGACCGGCGTCCGCCCTTTGGTGTCCGCGCGTGTGCATGCAGTGATTGACAGCCGGCAGGCCAATCGCCTCGTCCTTCCTCGCTCGGGGCGTTGCCCGTTTGGGGCCCCGGTCCGCCAGCTCTGGCCTGCGTGGTTACGCCCGCGGACTAGCTTCCTCTGTTCCAGGTAGGAGCAAACAAAAGTGCCCCGACTTCGGAGAGGCGGGGAAGAGGAAAGTGGGCGGAAGCTGTGGCGCGCCCTGATCCCCTGAAGTGCCCGAGGCCGAGAGCTCGCGGCCCTTTGGCCGCAGGCCTCCTCTAGGAAGTCTGACCCGCTGGGCCTGGGGGTAGGGGGGTGTCCTTTGCTTCTCCGGAGCCTGATCTGTGAAGGCCCCGTCAAAATGCCAGCATCACAATGGGATAGAGGAATCCCCGGGCCTTTCCGATTCTATTCCTCTGCAGCAAGTTCCTAACACTTACCAACTAGCATGCTCCCTTCAGGTGCTTTTCTGTTTACGTAAAAACATTTAGCCACGGAAACCGGTTTGTAGAGGGGTCAGTTATTTGAAAATTGGCTTCTGATAAAGGGGGAGGAGAAATTTTTATGTCAATACAATTCAAGCTGCTAAAAGTTGCAGTGTCACTGTTTACTTATGAAGTACTGCCTCATTCTTAAAATATTTTTTTAATCACTCCGTGCAGTGGCATGAAGTGCCCTATCAATTGAGAAGCGTTTATTAAGCTCCTACTATGTTGCAGTCATAGCGTCACATAAAACATATTAGCTGATTTGCTAGCTAGTGTTGAGTGCTGGGCGTCAGATACTTACTAGTTGAGGAACCTTGAGCAAGTCATTTAACCTTGTTTACTTAAATATAAAATGAGAATCTTAATAGCACTTATTTCTTAGAGTTGTGAGGATCAAATGGGGATATTTATAATACACTTTGCTAGTTTGAAGGGGAGAGGATGGGGACGATGTGTACACAAATAAGTACATACAAAATAGGTAAAAAGTCAGTGGAGGGAGGGGAAAACTAGCATCTAAGGAGAACATCTCAGGTAAAAAAAAAAAAGGGCCCTAGAGCTGAGCTTTGATGAAAGCTAAAGATTCTAAGAGGTGGAAGTGAAAGGGACGTGCATTCCAAGCATGGGAGACTCGACTGGATGAAAAGTCTTGGAGCTGGGACAAGGATTAACTTGTAGGAGGGCCTGCAAGTAGTCATGAATGAATGAAAGAAAAAGCATGTGTCAGACACTGTCAGTTTCTTGGAACACATACGAAAAAAGTTTTTCAGGATCTTAGGGTGTGTAAAAAAATAATATATAATAAGCCATGAAAGGTATGCTGGAGCCAGATTATTGAGAGCCTTAAATGGCAAACAGAGAAGTTTGCATATTATCCCAGAGGAAATAGCAGGGTAATGACATGATCCAAACTGGTACAATAATAGTATTTTGGATTTGAATCCTTACTGCTCTTTAATACCTTGGGTATTAGCTTTTATTAGCTTTTTGGGCCTCAGTTTCCTTGTCTTTAACACAGGCATATTGGACTAAATGACCTACCTCATAGGACCCTTCTCAATTCTAAACATTTGATCCTAAATTTAAAATTTGGCTCACTAGTAAAAGTTTCAAAAAAATCCTCTCTTACCCTTTTAATTGCAAAATAAATATTTCCATCAGAGAGTTGGCCCAAATTGACTTTAACTTTACTACTTCTAAATTTCACCAAATTCATTTTGACTTTGTTAACTTTTTAACTAAGAAAACATTTGTAATAATTATAATAAAACTGACATTTATAAATTATAAAACACTTCTTATAACCTTGAAGTAGATAGAAGTAAGAGCCTTTGAACCAACCTAATGCCCATTTTAAAGCTTTAATGAAAGAGGTAAATGTCCATCCATTTGGTCTTCATGTTACCCCATGATCTATGAAGTACAAGTACTATCCCCATTTTACAAATGAGGAAACAGGCTCAAGAGTATTGGGTGATAGTAAGACTATAACCCAAGGCCTCTCATTTTTTAGTCCAATGGTAATTTAATTACATCAGTTTTGCCTTTTCTGCAAAATAGGTAAGTTATTCACATCATCTTGAAAGCTGTTCATAGGTTATGCCATGCTCTGACTGTTCACTGTCCTTTGGAACCAGGCTCCTGGGATGGCTAAAGTTTCCTTCCTCTCCCCTCACATCTTACTGTGTCCTTGTTTTCACTTCTCTGTGAGGTCTGGGATGACGAGGAACTAAGCAAATAGGTTTCCTGTCGCTTCAGTAAGTAAGAATAATGAATATCGACACAAGATGAAAGTATACTGGGGACACAGGTGAATAGCAAAAATGGTTCCTTAAGGAAACATAAAATCACTTGTCTGCCAAACCTCTCAGCCTTGTTTTCATGGATCTCTGTCTTATTAGAAATTTACTGTTTCCAGAGTTTTCACTGGTGGTTTTACATTTCTTCTGAAGTTGGTTTTGGCACTGTTTGTATCTCTGGTCTTTATGTTAGGACTTTGAATTAGTTAATCTTGATTCTGTTTGCCACCACTGTTTTGAAATCTTAATATTGTGAAAATGCTACGTACATAATATCTAATGAGAAGATTTTCATAAAGTGAGCATTTAGTTTGGCACAAAAATCATGTGTATTGTGTGTCTTACCCCACATTTGAAG
The DNA here is from genome assembly GCA_028627135.1 of Pseudochirops cupreus. Lineage (NCBI taxonomy): Eukaryota > Metazoa > Chordata > Mammalia > Diprotodontia > Pseudocheiridae > Pseudochirops > Pseudochirops cupreus. The sequence goes on from CM053580.1 coordinate 363,461,880, forward strand.
TTTCTAATCTTGACTTCTGAAAACCTTAGAAAAATAAAACCACAATATATACTATAATTTTCTAATCATAGAAGACTAAAGGAAGATGTAAACTAGATGGACAGAGGATCATTGACTTCTCTCTTTTGTTAGAGATTTTAAATTTGTTTTTCCTTTGTCTTTGCAAACTCTCCCTGACTTTATCTTGATTACCATTGACTTTTAGGAGATTAAAGCTGGGAAATCTTGAGCAGAATATGGAGTTTTGAAAGAAATGTGCCAGTTTAATAGTTTCCCAAGAAAGCCCTTCTCCAGAACTGAACAGTATTAAGGTAGTATAGTCCAGGAGTTCTAAGCTAGCAGTCAGGAAACTGGGTCTTAGTTTTAATATTGGATATGAGACTGTCTAGTTAAGTGAACTTGGACTGGTCAATTAACTTCTGTGGAACTAAGTTTCCTGATCTGTTAAATGTGGAAGTTGGGCCAGATTCCCTGAAATTCCTTCAAGTTATAAATGCCATATATGATGAGACAGACAGAGAGCGAGAGAGTCAGAACCTGACACTTTGCAAAGCACTTTTTACCTATTCTGACATTTATTTGTCACAGGCTTTTTGTTATAAAAGATATTCTATGTTATATATCTTATATAATTCTTTTGCACCTCACTTCCTTCCATATCTTCAATCCAGTGACATTGGCCTCTTGTTTGTTCCTCACATAATCCATCTTCCAACAGTGTGTTTTAGCTGACTTCATACCTGGAATTCTCTCCCTCTTTATCTCCCTTGCATCTTTCAGGTTTCAGCTAAAACTCTACTTTACCTAAGAAACCTTTGCTGGTTCCTCTTGAAAGCTAGTGGCTTTCTTTGAAGATTATCACCAATTTATGTTGTATTTGACTTGGGTATATAGTTTGTTTTCATGTTGTCTCCCTGTCAGACTGAGAACTTCTGAAGCGCAGCAACTGTTCTTTGTTTTTCTTTGCCTAGCACAAAGGAGGTACTTAATAAATGTTTCTTGACTCACTATCAAACTGTAAAAGAAAAAAACTTTTTAATCACTTATTAATTTCTTCTAAATATATATTTTCTTTTTTTTCCCCTCTCATTTTTTCTTTCCTCTATTTCAGGGTGTCCTCTCTACCTAAGCACTATCTCATGATTCTCCGTTTTCCCAATTACTAATGCCCTCCTCCCATCTAACTATTTTGCATTTAATTAGATTGCTTTTATATTGTGTTCATTCTTACATACTTATACATGTTTAAGTTGTCTTCCCATGACTAAAATCCTTGAGTATGAACTGTTTCACTTTTGTCTTTATATCCTCCAAACCTAGTATAGTGTCTGGCATATAGTAGGTGCTTAATAAATGCTTATTGATTGATGATTTAATTAATTCTTGCCAGTACCTCTTCTGGCTTTAACATACTTGTATGATTCAGTGTTTCTCTTGTCTTGGAAAGCCTCTATGTCTAAGATCTTTATTTTTGTTACTTAAATTTCCTAGCATTCCTTTGCTAGAGCCTGTAAACATTTTCTTTTAAGCCATAGTTTACCTTTTGTTTTCCAGAATCACAAAATTCTAAATTGGGAAATAGAGACCTTGGTAATCCCCTAATCTAACCCATGTCAAAAAAAAATCTTTCTATGACATTCCCCCAAAGTAGACATTTAACCTTGCCTCAAGACCTCCAGTGAGGTGGAACCTACTCCATCCTGAAGCATCCCATTCTACTTTTGGATAGCTTTGTTAGGAAGTTTTTCCCATCATCAGACCTACATTGACCTCTTTGCAACTTCTACCTGTTTCTGGTTATTGTTCTCTAGGACCAAAGAAAATAAGTCAAATCTCTCTTCCACATTGCAGACCTTCAAATACTACTTGAAGATTTTTCTGGTCTTATAATAACATCATAACCAACACTGATTGCTTTCCAATTTACAAATCACTTGACATACATTATTGCATTTTGACCTCACAATAGCCCTGTGAGGTGAGTACCATAAATATTGTTATCCTTATTTTACCATTGTGGGCCTGTTAAGTGACTTGGCAAACCTTACCCAATAGAACTTTGGTCTTTTGACTCCAAATCCAGAGTTCTTTTAACAGTCTTACCCTGCCTGCCCTATACCTTTCTTTACGGTTTTTATTTCATACTTAAAGAATCTGTGATTTTTGTCAATGCCAATATTCCTATTCCAGTGTCAGTGGTTCTCAACTTTCCTAATGCCATGACCCTTTAATATGGTTCCTCATGTTGTGGTGACCCCCAACCATAAAATTGTTTTTGTTGTTACTTCATAACTGTAATTTTGCTACTGTTATGAGTCATAATATAAATATCTGATATGCAGGATATATTTCCATTGTTACAAATTGAACATAACCCACAGGTTGAGAACCAGTGCTATAGATGTCTGTGACTTAATTTAAATGAGATAATATTTGTAAGGCACTTAGCACCATTCCTGATACATAATTTTCAGTCGTGTTTGACTCTTTGTGACCCTATTTGGAATTTTCTTGGCAAAGATACTACAGTGGTTTGCCATTTCCTCCTTCAGCTCATTTTATAGATAAGGAACCTAAAGCAAACAGGGTTAAGTGACTTGCCCAGGGTCACATAGTTAGTAAGTTGTCTGAGGCAGGATTTGAACTTAGGGAGATAAGACTTCTTTACTCTAAGCCCAGCGCTCAGTGCTGCCTGGCTGCCCAGCTGCCCTGCCTGGCACATAGTAGGTACTGTATTAGTGTTAGCTATAATAACCTTGGGCAGCTAGGTGGTGCTGTGGATAGAGCTTTGGGCCTGGAGTCAAGAAGACCTGAATTCAGATATGGCCCCAGACACTGGCTCCATGACTCTGGGAAAGTCACTTAACGTTATTTGCCTCCGTTTCCTCATCTGTAAAATGAGCCGGAGAAGGAAATGTCAAACCAGTCCAGTAACTTTGCCAAGAAAACCCTAAATAGGATCAAAACAGATGATAACATAATAGGATTACTAATTCCTATTAATCTGGTAGATGAATCTTATCAGTGCTCAGGTTCAAATCAGAGTCCAAGGAATGACTGCATGAAAGATGATTCTAGGGGCAGCTAGGTGGCACAATGAATAGAGCACCGTCCCTGGAGTCAGGAGGACCTAAGTTCAAATCCAGCCTCAGACCCTTAGCACTTACTAGCTGTGTGACCTTGGGCAAGTCACTTGACCCTAATTGCCTTGCCTTCCCCCCTCCAAAAAGACAGAAAAAAAAAACTTTAAAAGTACTGTTGGTATGATGTGGGTCTTTCTGTCACTGACCTGAGGTCATGCAGAAGTCACTGCACAACATGCAGTACAAATTTAAATAATGCAACAACTTCAGGGAATTCATTATTTCTACTGTTTGGAACCTAAAAATAATTACAAATGGTTTTTCCACTTCTTGTCTTTGTTGCCAGTTTGCAAGGTATATGAAATAAAAATTCAGAATTGTTTTGATTTATATTTTCTAACCATTATTTACACATTTAAATATCTTGTTTTTATAAATAGATTTCCTTGATATCTTTTATTTCTGCAGCAGATAAATTTCTTCTTTATCAATCTTCTCTCTCATCTCAATCAGAAAGCCTTCCCTTATAACAAAGATTTGGTGATTCAGTAGAATTTTCTAAATAAACCATCACGTCATCAGCAAGTAGGGATAATTTTGTCCCCTTTGCCTATCTTTACATCTTCTTTTTTCTGGCCTTAACACTATTGCTTACATTTGTAGAGCTTTTATTAAATACTAGCAGGGAAAAGGGGCATCTTTGCTTTACTTCTTTATTTATTGGCAGAGCTTCTAGTGATTCTCCATTGCATGTGATACTTGCTTTTGGTTTTAGATATATACTTTTTATCATATTAAAAATACCTCTTCAAAACTATATTTTGTATGATTTTAACACAAACAAGTGTTGTATCTGGCAAATGCTTTTTCAGCATCTATTGAGACAATTATATGGCTTTGAATGTTTTTGCTTTTAATGGCAATAAATATGTTGATTGTTTTCCTAATGTTGAGCCATCCTTGCATTCCTTTTATAAATCTAATTTCATTGTGATGAATTTCTTTGATGAATTGATGTAATATATTTGGCAAGATTTTATTTACAATTTTTGAATTAATATTTATTAATGATATTGGTCTGTAGTTCTTTTGTGTTTTATCCCTCTGGTTTAGCTATTAGGATTGTATTTAGCCCATAAGAAGAATTTAATACTCTCCTGGCTGTCTGGGGCCTAGGGCGGGGGCAGGCTGGGGCGAGCCCATGTGACCCTGGCGCCGGAATGCTCTTGGGGCTGCCATGGACAGTGATGGAGCTGGGCCCTGGCGCGAGCATCAGGGCGCCTTGCCAACGGGGCCGCAGCTTTTGTGTCCAGGTCCCGTAATGCCATAAAACAATGAAAGGCTAGCGAAGATATTTGCTTAGCAGAAAAGGCAGCTTGCCAGCCTTCTCAGAGAAGTGGGTGGCCGGGTTTGAGGGCCTTAAGAAGTAATACCTTTTACACACCAAGCAGGAGACCCAGGGCAAATGGCACAGGCTGTACCGGTCCCTCCAGTGTCGGAGGAAGGCCCTTCAACTCCAGAGGAAGCGGGCCCAGCTGCCCTGGCTGCTCTGAATAGCCACCTGGGCCCTGGCACTGTGAGCCCCTACATCTGGGGGCACCTCGTTGGAAGCCTGCCAGCATCTGTGGAGAACTCTGCCAAGGAATGCCAGCCAGAAGAAGAGCTACGGAAAGCCGCAGCAGGCTTGCCAGTAGGCAGTATGTGAGGTCAAGCCAATGGTTGCAGGCAGAGGACTGACTACCAGGATCCTGGTGGGCTTAGGCCAGCCAGTAGGGAGGGCCAGGTGGAGAAGAGCCACACCTTAGTCACCTTGAGGAACCGTAAGGGGAATGGTTGTTATTGTAACTGCTACCAAGGGCTGGACCCGAACAGAATGGAGCCGGAGCAGCCGTCCCTTATTCCGGGAAGGCCCCAACTCAGCTGGCGTAGGGGGAAAAGGATATCACTGCTTCGGGTGTATAAGAAACTGTCCACAATTAGTACTGGATCCTGAGATTCCTCACGGTTTATATCGAGGAGCAGAACATGTAAGCTTCAGAAAGGCCAGCAGCGGAGCTGGGTGCAGAAGGTCGCCAGGAAGGCTGTGAGGGGGTACTTGTACCTCATTTCCTTACTCAGGACCTAACAGCCCCTCTCACCTCCCTCTTGCTCCCTTCCCAGATATGGACTGCAGTGCCCCAGGGCCCACCGCAAAGGGAAAGAACTCAAGGACACCCAGTGGCCCAACCAGAGAAAACCCTGGGTCAGACCCAGAGCCTTGTGGGGGGAGACCCTCCCCAGCCAGCCAAATGGCAATGTCGCCCATGGTTGGGACCCATCCCACTTTGGTGGACGGACCAGCGAGAGCCTCTGGCCAGAGCAGCATTCCAGGGACCTTTTCATATCAGAAACTGACCCAGAAACCATAACTGGGGCAGGATTATCAGGCAGGGGACACTGGAGATGAGAGGCTAAAGCTGACCCTGCCTCATCAGATAGCGAGTGGCAACGAGGCCTGATCCTGCATCCTCAAAGACTATGCAGGCTGTGGGGAACCTGGGCCACGTGAAGGTGGAGGCTCCTCAGGGAACAACTTTAGTGGTAAGTTACTGGACCATCCCTACTATAAAAACCCCCTGGAGGCCCCCTCACAGCAAACCAGACTCAAAGGGGGCCGGCAAGTGGGATGGGGAAAGAGTGGTCAGAAAATGTAGCCTATGAAGGCTGAAGAGCTCTCCTCCTGCGTCTGTGGATGGGGTGATGAAGAACTATGGCAGCTTGGTCCCCCTTTGTGAAAAAGGCGTTCTAGGAAGACTGAAAGAGGTCTTTAATGAAGACTTTTCCAATAGAATGCCATTTATCAATTGGGAAATTACAAACTACCAGGCCATGAACTTGCAGGTGTTCTACAACAGGCACATGCTGGACATGGATGACCCGGAGACACTGGATGATCAGAACTGGTATGGTGAGCTGATAATGGACGCTGTTCCAGACAGGGTTCACTTCTTCAACAGCTTATTTTCCATAGACAGCTGGTGACCAAAGGATACAATGGAGTTAAAAGATGGACTAAAAAGGTGGATTTGTTCAAAAAGAGCCTTCTCTTGATCCCAATTCACCTGGAGGTCCATTGGTCTCTTATTACTGTGACCCTCTCAAATCAGATTATTTCCTTTTATGACTCCCAAGGCATTCATTTTAAGTTTTGTGTAGAGAATATAAGAAAGTATTTGCTGACTGAAGCAAGAGAAAAAAAATCGACCTGAGTTTCTTCAGGGTTGGCAGACAGCTGTTGCGAAGTGCATTCCACAACAGAAAAAGGACAGTGACTGTGGAGTCTTTGTGCTCCAGTACTGCAAGTGCCTGACCTTTGAGCGGCCCTTCCAGTTCTCCCAAGAAGATATGCCTAGAGTTCGGAGAAGGATTTACAAGGAGCTGTGCCAGCGCCGGCTCTTGGACTGACTCAGGGCAGCCGCCATGGTCAGCCAGGCCCACCTGAAGGAGGGCACCGTGTTCCTGGACCTCTGACAGTTGGCTTGTACTCCTAGATGTCTCAGACCGGTGGTATCCCACCACTCGGCTTACCTCAACTTGGTTTTTCTCCCCTGAGTTGTTTCTTCAGCTACCATTTAATATTTCTTAATGTCCAGTTTTGTTCCTTTCTAAAAAAAAAAAGAATTTAATAAAATGCTTTTTTCCCCTAGTTTTTGAAAATAATACAGTTGTACTAATTGTTGGTTTATTCATTAAAAGTTTGATAAAATTCTCCTATGGAATTATCAGGAACAGAAGCTTTTGTTCTTGTTTTTGTTTGACTTTTCTCTGATAGTTCCTTTATAGCTAATTTTATTTCCTATTCTATTAGATTGCTAAATTTGTCTGGTCTTTTTTTAGTTTTGTTATTTTATGTTTTCGAAGATAATCTCTGTTTTGTTTGCAGTTTTTGTTACTATGTAACTGCACCATAGGTTCTGATTGTTTTTATTTCTTTTGGGTTTGTTATGATCTGACCTCATTAATTTGGTGTTTTGTTATTTTGACTTTTTGCCCTCTTTTTAATCTGAGTAGTTTAAAGTTTATCAATTCTGATTTCAAAAAAACAGTTTTGAATTTTTTTAAAATTTCTATAGTCTCAGATCCAGTTTTTCTATTTTTCTTGTGACTTTCAATCTCTCCTCTTCTTTGCTTGTTTTAGTTTTTTTTATTGACTTTCATATTTTTAAATGCTTATTCAGCTATTTAATTCTCCTTTTCTATTTTACCTTTTTATTATTTTTTTTTGGCTTTTTGGAAGTGGGGAGGCAGGGCAATTGGGATTAAGTCTGAGGCTGCATTTGAACTCAGGGCCTCCTGACTCCAGGGCCAGTGCTGTATTCACTGCACCACCTAGCCACCCCTTACTAATATGTTTTTAGGAATGTAATGTTTTCTCTGAGAATTATTTTAGCTGTGTTCCAGAAATTGTGGTATGTTGTTTCATTGTTATCAGTGCCGTTCAAATAATTATTATTTCTGTGATTTTTTTTTCTTTGAACCATTCATTATTAAGGATTTCATTATTAAGCTTTGATTCTACATCATTTGTTTGTATTCTCTGAATTGATTACTGTTTGTATTGTATTATGGTCCATAAAAGGATGTTTTTCTTTTTTTAGCCTTAACACTCCTTCCTCTCACATTTGGTAATGATTTCTTGTGAATGATACACAATCCATGTTCTGTTATTACCCGGGTGTGTATTTATACATATACATACATATATACAAATGTACACACACACACACATACGTGTATATATATATATATTTTGTTGTGTGTTTTTTTTTAACACTGATCCATTGAGGACTACCATAAGGTGTGATGTGATGGTCTTGGTAGCATAGACTGTCTTCACTTTTCATTGTTTGTCTAGCATTCTACTTTTGCATGGATTTGAAGAGAAAGTTATGGTTTAAATAATCAAAAGTTCATTAGTCTTCTTAATTACAACCAAAAATCCCAATCATTTTCTATCCCTTAATGGCAAACTTTGAAATTTTGTGTATTATCCCAGCATTTGCAGCCTGATACTGACATAAGTCTTATATGATGTTGAGTAATGCCAATGGTCTCTAATTTCCAGTATGTTACCTTTCCTCGTTTTAAATTCTCATTATTAATAGTTCTTGTCCATTTTTGGTTATTTTGCCTTTCTCCTATATGCCACTGAAAACTGCTGCCAAAGACAGCTGCTTAAACAGTCCTCAAAAGTCGTGCAGTACTCAGCCGTGGGGTAATTAGGCCCTAGAGCCACTTTCCTTCCAGCAGTTTAATCTGACTGTTTGCTTCTCAGGCTATGACGTCTGCTTCTAAATTCCTTACTTCTTCATCCTTTGATTAGAATCCTGGCATGGGCCCATGCGCTTGCCCCTGGATCTGTAAAGAGTTCTATTATTTAAATAAATTTTAAAAAAAACACCTTCTTCCATTATCCACAGCTTCTTGTTTGGTCCATGTCACCTTAATGTGTCTTTTTTAGTTTCTGAGCATACCTGTACTTTCTGTTTTCCTTGTACTCTCAGGTGCCTTTTGGGAATGGCTTTATTTCTTAGCTGATCGTCCTGTTTCCTTCATCACTAACCCGGTCAGTGCATACTTGTCTTACTGTTTGTTGATTTTTACTACACTCTTTTAGTTATCATGCTTTCCATCAGACATTCCTAAAGGTGAAACTGTTTCACTGTTTAATGCTTTTGGCTTTTCTCCTTTTGAGATCTGAACGTAAAGATTTCAAGTCTGTGAATAGGGTGTTTCACAAATGAAATGATTGAGGCATACACCATATACATTGAGTGCCAAAGTGACGGAGCTGAGACTAGAACACAGGTTTAACATGAAAACTTGTTCTGTGATTATTCAAGCATCATCTCCTGTATCACAGCTATAGAAAGAGAAGTGAAAAATTGTCCTAGCAATTGAGTGAAAATAACAGATATGTTTACTTTTTGAGGGGCAGCTAGGTGGCACAGTTCAGACACATACTAGCTGTGACCCTAGGCAAGTTACTTAATCCTGTTTGCCTCAGTTTCTCATCCGTAAAATGAGTTGGAGAAGGAAATGGCAAACCACTCTAGTATCTCTGCCAAGAAAACCCCAAATGGGTCATGAGTCAGACACAATCAAAACGACTCAACAGTTACTACTTTTAAAGGAAAATAAGTATTATGATAGTTTTCAGAAAGATAAATAAAACATAAAAGATGTTGGTGTAGTCTTTTATTTTTTAACCAAAAGATCTGCTGATCTTAGCACAATGTAACTTCACGAACACTTAGGGAGATAAGTTGGCAGAGTTGTAAAAAAAAAAGTATCACTTTAGGCATTCTCAATTTGTTAAACCGTAGTTGGACAATTTTTAAATGAACATTAGGATTGAGAGTAATGAAGCACCATATCTTTATAAGGTAACTCCTTCCTATTTAGACTAAAGGAGGGTTAAGCAAGAGGAAGAAGTGAAGAGGATTAAGAGCTATTACAAACATAAAGTCGTTTAGTAAGTCAGTGACAACGGTGGGATTTGAACTCAAGTTTCTCACTTCCAGCCCTGTTCACTGTCTAGAAAATCACGCTATTCCTGATGAGACTTAGTGATAACTTGTTCTCTTATGCCCATATTTGTAATGTGTTCTGGGAATAACTGTCCTGCTAAATCCCTCTTTGATGCATGTCTCATTTATTAGTATTGATTTCAATATAATAGACAGTAAATCTATCTGACTACACAAAGGAAATAAAATATTTGGGTACGGGCAAGAAGCTTAGCAATCTCCAATCACAGAATTAAATTTGCATAAATGTCCCCAACCCTTTAAATTAAAATTCGTTGTATGTGTTTCCCCTTAAGCTTTTTTAAAAACTGAAGTGGCTACTGGAACATTCAGGCTCATCTTCTTTGATTACTAGAAGAGTTAGAGGAGCATGACATTGTAGAAATTAGTTTATTGTGGAATTGGAGTAGTATAGCTTCTCTGTGTGTAAGTATGTGTTGGGGCAGGAGCAAGGATGGTTGTAGGACAGATAAGACCTTATATGTTATTTGGGAATCATGTATTTCTGCTGACAAAGTTTACAGAACTGTAAATTTAAATGTAGAATTTTTGTAGGCAATACACATTGACAGATACGCCTAATGGTAATACATCTAATACTGAGAGTCTCAGAACAAGTCAATAATAATGGCTTATATTGATAGCAGCAATGTAGGAGATGTTACTTGGTATTATAGCTAAAATCTATGTTATCCCCTTAATCATAATTACATTAATATTGACAGGCCCTTGACAATACCCACATTATTATTGATAAATTTCTGTCAGTAACATGTTTCTAAATAAAATATATTCATTCATAATTTGTATAATACTCAATAAAAGCTCTAAAATACATCCAGAGAAATTCCTGTTTCCTCAGTGATATACATTAATTTGTTTTGGTTATAGAATATGCTATATAAGAGGCTCTTTTGATTTTTGGAGGCAAAATAAGACAAAGCATGTATTATTTTTAAAAAGATTATATATTACTATTCTTGGTAAACTGATTTTTCAGTTGTTTTTCAATGAAAGAAAAGCAATGTGACTTGTCTGGTGATAAAATGTCAGCAGGAGACCTCTTTAATAGTTTTTAGTGCAGGATCATTTTGTCTTAAACATATTTATGTGACAAGTTAATCACTCTAACCTTGGTTGACATTATACCTTTTATCTGGTCTTCTTTTTGCCTTAAGCATTTCAATCACATATCTCAAACTTGGGGTATCCTTTACTAAACAGATAATAGTTGTTGGTGGTTGTACTTTTTTCCCCAAGTTTTTCTTGACTGGAAATATTTGAGCGAGGCTTAATTTTTAGGATCTTAAAAGGTCAGGAGAAGGGGAAGAAAATGTTAAAAGCATGAGGTAGCATATCTGGAATAAAGAAAAATGTGGGATCCCCCTCAAAAAAAATTCTGGTCAAATCAAGGTAGTTTAGTATGATTGTAAAGTGAGCTTAAAATCAGTCCACTTCAACAAGCATTTATTAAGTACTTGCTTTGTGCCAGGCCCTATGTTAACTGCTGAGGATATAAAAACATAAACCAAATAATTTTTGTCTTCAAAGAACTTATATTCTATTTGTGCATGGGCATAGAAAATAAATTCAAAATATACCAGGTATCCTAAAAGTGTTACTGCAGCTTTAAGCTTGCCAAAGCTTAAAACTGTACTAAGGCCTTTGTGATGCCTTGTATATAAAGGAATTTCCAGGGAGAAGATATTAATATCTGATGGGATCAGGTTAGGCTTCCTGTAGGATGTAACACCTAGAGCTGTAGTTTTAAGCTCAGGGTTCTTAGAGGTTGTTATGGGAATCTGAAGATCTTCCCTG
>CM053580.1:363473849-363494873 GCA_028627135.1 Pseudochirops cupreus
CCCTAGGTATGCTAGGGTGCTTGCTGATACAGAGGTGGAAATGAAAGAGGAGTACATTCTAGGCAAAAGGCACAGAGGGGAGTAATGGAATGACATGGGAAGGAAACAGTGAAGTGGGTAACTTAGAGTTTGTAATGTGCTATAGGTTTAAAAAAGTTTTAAGGACCAAACAGTAGGCTTGGAATTTGCCCTACAGACAGCAGGGAGTCACTGCAATTTCTTCAGCAGGGTAGTGACGTGGTCAAACCTGTATCTTAAGAATTTGTCTTCTTTGTAGAAGACAGAGAGGACTGTTACTATATAGTCTGGGTAAAAGGTGATGATGAGTGAATGTGAGATGGATGGAGAAAGGAGAGAAATGTAAAGTACATTAGTTTGGAAAACATTAATAGAACTGACAAGACAGCTGATTGGATGGAGAAGGAGGAACAAAGGATAACTCTAAGGTTGCAAACCTGAATGGCTAGAAGAATTTTGGTGTCTTCATTGGAAATAAAGATTATTGAAGAAGGGAGGATTTGGGGAAAGGATGAATTGTATTTTGAACTTACTGAGTTTGAGGCTCCTTCTATGAGACATTCAAGTGACAGTGTTCCACAGATATTTGGTAGTAAGAGACAGGGACTGCACACACACGTACACACACACACCACACCACACCACACCACACCACCACCACCACCACCACCCCCTTCCTAGAAACTAGATCACTGAGAGGAAATAGAGAAGAATGGCCTTGGGCACAGCCATGCATGAGAGTGAGGTGAATGATCCTCCTTCAAAGACACTGAAAAGCAGCCAGACAAGGAGAAAGAGAACCAAGAGAGGGGTGTCATGAGAACACTGTGTGGGGGGAGCATCTAGGGGTGGTTTACAGGGTCAAATACTACAGAAAGGTCAAGAAGACCAAGAACTGAGAAAAGAGAAACTTAGAGCTTTTTCAGTTGAGTGATGAGGTCAAAAGCCAAATTGCAAAGGTTTGAAAAGTGAACATGAGATGAGAAAAATCCAACTCCAAGAAAGTGTACTTTTTGAGCCCAAGAGGGAGAGCTAAATGTTAAAATAAATATCTGTGAAATGGATGGAAGAAAATAGATGGAATATGGGAGTGGTCAAAATATAGTTAACATTTCATGAAATAACAGAATTTTGTAGTTAGAAGAGACCTCAGTGGCCATCTAGAGTAGTATGTATTTGAAAAAGAATCCTCTCTACAATATGTCTCCTTAAGAGTCAACCAGCCAGGGGCAGGTAGGTGGCCCAGTGAATAGGGCACCAGCCCTGGAATCAGGAGGACCTGAATTCAAATGCGGCCTCAGACACTTAACACAAAAAACTAGCTGTGTGACCTTGGGCAAGTCACTTAACCCCAATTGCCCTGCCTTCCCTCCAAAAAAGCAGAAAAAAAACAAGTCAGTCAGCCTTGCTTGAAGACCTCCAGGGAAAGAGGAAACTGCTACATATAGAGGCAGCCCACTCCATTTTTAGTTAACTCTTATTATTATATGTCTACTATGCACACAACACTGTTCTAGACAGTGGCATAGATACAAAGGTTAAATAAGAGAATCTCTGCCCCCTGCACTGTGAATCAATTCATATATATCTTCCCAAGTTTCTCCTAAGATGTCCTTCTGGCCATTTTTTTATTGTGTAATAATATTCCATTATATTCAGGCACTACCCTTTTATTCAAACATCTTTTGCTTCATTTCTTACAGCCACAATTGAAGTCCTTGTGGCTATGCTTTTCTTTTATCTAAGACATATACTTGTAGATATAATCTTTTCTGGGTTAATCTCTTGGGCCTCTTGTAACTCATGGTATTTCTTCATTTTATTTGCTACTTTTCTTTGCTCATATCTCCAGCCTCAGTTTCTGCATTGGGACTTAGGTCCCTTTTCTACCTTTTCATGATTTCTTGAATGTGGTATACAGTTCCTGTTTGGTCTTCTTTCCACTGTAGTCTTGATACCACTACAATTATGGATAGGGGTTTCTAGTACTAGACTTCAGCCTCTGCCACAATCTCAGCTTTTGCTTTCTCTCCAATACCAATTCAGATGTTGACAAAGTCCTCAGCTGGGGAGCCCCATTGTGGCCCTGACAGGCCCTAATCAAATGATGGAGAGAACCCTGGTGGTTTTAGGCTTCTTTGCAATGCCCCCATACCTTTCTCTTTCTGGACTCTTTCTCCGTAGCCCCTAGTATATACCTTGTTGAGCTCACTTTATCTCCTCTGGTGTCTTTGAGTGCGCCATGGCTCCCCTTACTTTGTCCCCTTTAGCAGTGACCTAAGAAGACTGATTCTGGCCCTCCCTGTTGCTTCAACAGGTCAGGGCTAACAGTGCCTCTGTTGTGCTAACTTTCACCTCACCTGGTACATTGTGGCTATGAGAACCCACATTTTTATGGCTCTGTGAGGGCAAGCTGGGTACAGGCTCATTGCAGCCCATCCTCTCTTAGAGCAGGCTTCTTCCTCTCCATATACCCCTTCCTGTTCAGAGGATCTGTCTGCACTAAACCATTTAGGATAGTTCAGCCTGCCTTCTACCTCTTTTCATCCTTTAAGAACTCATGTGCTTTTCGCTGGTACAATCCTGATCTCTGTGGACGGGTTGACTGTGGTTACTCTTTGGTGTTCTTAATGATCATTTTTACAGTGCACTTTCAGATATATTTGCTGAAGTGTATTTTGGAGAAGTGGACTGCTCTGCAAAATATTGCTACCTTTTTTTCTCTTAAGTTTTCTTTGTTATTATAAACTTAATAAACAGCATCCAACATGGACATATTCAGAAAAACAAAAAAGGAGATAGTATTTGTAGCTGAAAAACATCCATCATGTACAGTTTGCCATTTCTCCCACTATGTACATCTTGGGGTCATTGTAATTTTTTTTGGTATAATTCAGATTTGAAATAGTAATTCCAATATTTATTCTCTCTATCTTCTTAAAAACTTCTTTTTCTCTTCATTTTTTAATAGTTTATTTAATTTTTTGACTTTCTTTAAAAGTATCAAAATGTCACCATCTCAACCAAAAGTCTACCTGTGAACTTCTACAGAATTCTTACACCGCCTGTTCTTTCATTCCTAAATTCAAATGATAGCAAAATACATGTACTGTAGGACAAGGGACAACTTAGATTTATTAAGCACCTACTGTGATCCAGGCACTCTGTTAGGCACTGGAGATTTAAATATTTTAAATGAAATAATCCTTACAGGGGGTTTACATTCCAGTGGGGGAACTTATTACTAGAGATGAAAGTTGATCCACACTTTCTTAAATCAAGTAGCTTCATTGTAATGATGCAGGCATTATCAGACTAACTGCCTCTGTCTCTCTCTCTCTGTGTCTTTCTCAATTTATATTGAACTAGATAGCATTTAACAAGAAATCTTGAGGTACCTAAACCCAGGACTTCCTACATCTTTAGGATTAGCCCATATTCAGAAACTACTGTCTTCCAGACCAGCTGTGGAACAAAATAAATCCCACAAGGTTTTTGTCCACTTGAAACCCGTGTCCATGATAAAACTCAAAGACTAGGAGTCTTCTCTGTCAGGTTATTACTTTAAACTGATGATACAGAGTGATCCCCTAAGACTGAAGGCAACATGTTGCAATGAAAAGAGTACTGGCTCTGGAATTAGAGTACTTTGGCCAAGTTCATTAGTCTCCCTGGGCTTTATATTCCTCATCCATAAAATGAGGGGGTTGGATTAGATGACCTTCAAAGTACCTTCAAGTTCTAGATCTATAATCCTGTGCTTGCCAGGTTTTTCTTTTCTTCCTTTCTGGCTTTCTTGGACCACTTGATTTCAATGTCTTTATCATCAACTGCCTCTAGTATATTTTAAATCTATGCTTCATAGATATCTCAGATTCAGCATGTCCAAAACAGAATTCATTATGTTTTTCCTCCAAGCCCTACCCTCTTCCCAACTTCCCTGTTACTGCCAAAGGTACCACCATCCAGTCATGTAGGCTTATAACCTTGATGATACCCTTGACTACTTGCTCATACTTACCCTACATATCCAATCTGTTTCCAAGTCTTGTCATTTCTATGTTTAAAACTTCTTTTGGACATTTGTCAGTGTCTCTTCACTCACACAGCCATATTCCTGATACCGTCCTCATCACTTTCACACTTAAACTATAACAATAGCCTTCTGTTTGGTGTCACTACATCAAGTCTTTGCCCAATCCATCCTTCAACTTAGTTGCTGAGGTGATCTTCCTAAAGCACAGGTCTAGCCACATCACCTCCTCCCCACTCAGTAAATCCTAGTGGTTCCTTAACATCTCTAGGATCAAATCTAAAACCCTTTAGCATTTAAAACCATTAATAAAGTAGCGCCTTCTTATTTTTCCAGTTTCTCCCTTCCATGTACTCTGTGATTCATTGTCTCTAGTCTCCTTGCATTCCTCTTAAAAGACATTCCATCTCCCAGCCCCATGCCTTTTCATTGACTATCTTCCATGCCTGGAATGCACTCCCTCCTTCACCTTTGACTTCTGGCCTCCTTCAGGAGACAACTCAAATTCCACTTTCTAAAGGAGGCCTTTCCAAGTGGTCCCCTCCATTTACCACCTACCCACTAGTGCCTTCTCATTTAGATTTCCTTCTGTTTATAATGTATGTTTCTTGTATGTACAGTTCTTTGAAAGTTATCTCTCCCATTAAAATATGAACTCATTGAGAGCAGAGGCTATGTATGGTTTTGCCTTTCTTTGTATCCCCAGGACTTAACACAGTAGTACTTCACACAAAGTAAATACTTGCCAACTGATAGCCATTGACATATGATGTTTTAGCAAGATTATGCGTTGTTTGCTGTTTCTATGCTCCTTAGGAATTTCAGATATTTAAAATATAGGTATATTTTGATTTTTCCTTTAATCATTCAAATGTTGCTCAACTCTTCTTTTTACTCATGCTATTTCAATATAGTCTATTTGGGGTTGAAAATAGTTTATTGATAATCTGGAATTCAGACTAAGGCTATGAACAAATACAGAATATCCCAAAAATTTTGTGGAGTTTTAGTAGCTTAAAGCTACAGTAAGATATTTGGACACCCTTGATATAAGGTAGTTAATACTGTGCCATAGATTTAATTACTTAATTCTCCCACCTCACTCTCTCCCCATAATCTTTTCAGTAATTCATAGCCATCCACACTAGAAAGCTCGGGATATTTTACCATTCACCTGACTACTCTTCTACTCCCCAACTAGATCATAATCATCTGTACCAGATATCATGCCTCCTTCCCTAAGTAAGTTAATCTTCTGAGCAGTGACAAGCAACTTCTGAGCAATTTGCCTCAATGAATATGTTTCACTTAAGCTAGACCATGTTTCACACCCAGCTACCCCAGACATCTTGGGACATCTTGCTGCACTACACATTCTGCCCTTCCCCATTCTTTCAGCCTCTTGTCTGGAGAACAGTAAGCAAAGCAGTCCTGCCATTGCTTCTGAAAAGTACATTGACAACGGACTGCACTTTGACTCTCTTCACCATTCCTTTGACTCCACAACTTTTCCCTGGCTATATGTGTTGTTCTCCCATTTGAATGTAAACTCCACAAGGGTAATAACTATCTCATTTCTGGACTTGTATCTGTAGTGCCTAGCACAATATCTGGCACATAGTGGGCACTTTCATAAAATCTCTTTCATTTATGCATTTGACGCATTATGCTTCTAGTCTGTAGTCTTGGATTCTGTGCTTCAGTTAATACAACTGAAGTTTATATTATCTATTGACTTTCATATCATATGGACGCCTGCTCTTGAGTCACTTAAAACTTTCAGGTCTTTTTCAGGTAAATTAATGTCTCCCTTCCATCTTGTTTCTGTAAAATTGATTTTTCAATCCCAGGTGTAAAATTTTATCTCTATTTTCATCTTATTAGATTCATCCTGATGATCTAACCTATGGTATTCCAGTGATGCAACCCAAATGTGGATGCTTATCTATTGAATACCAGTACAGTGCCCTATTACAACAAATCAAGCCAGAGTCACTGTCCTTCAGATTATGTGAGTATATATGCCTCATATTTCTCTGCTTCTAATTCAGGACCCTAACTATGTAAATGGACCATAATTTGAGGAAAAGGGTAGACTAAATAAGGAAACTCCCTCCCTCATAATTTTGGTGATTTGTAATACTCCTGACATTTTTGTTCTCTTTGTTTTTTACCCTATACCAATGACCCTACAGTTCACCACATTTCTGAATAATATTTTGTGCTGTAACTCAATATTCCCTTGAAAATTTTCCCCATATGTAATTTGTACCAGTTAATATTTAGTGATAATATTACTATATTTATTTGAATTGTTTTGTCAGTTTTCACAATAGCATGATAAATAGACATTGACCTCTCTTTCCCTGCCATTTGCCTTTATCAATGAAAAGGATAGTGATTAAAAATTAAATTCCTCCTTTAAAATTATGCATGTGGAAAATACCCGGACTAGAGATTAAACTCTACTCTTGATTCACCATCCAGTGAAACATTATAGTTTGCAGTTATTAGTCTGATGATATACTTCCCCACTAGTCATATTAACTTAAAGGTAATTTAGAAAATACCCTTAATTTTAAGGTTTTTTTTATAGTAATGCTGAAAGTATCTGGCTAAAAGTTTATGGGACATTTCTGCTTGGGAAATGGTTCATTGAAAAAGGATACAGTTTTGTGTGTGTGTGTGTGTGTGTGTGTGTGTGTGTGTGTGTGTGTGTGTGTGTGTGTGTTATATGAGATAGGAGAAAAAAAGGATACAGTTTTGTGTGTGTGTGTGTGTGTGTGTGTTATATGAGATAGGAGAAAGAATATAGTTGTAATAAAATTATAGTAGCTGCATTGCTACAATATATTTGAACTATTTAAAGCTATAGTTTTTGTGCTGAATGCCCTCAATATTAATATCATGATTTTACACATTTATTAAGCATTAATAAATTGGGTTACGCTTACTTATTTGTTTGTTTTCACCAGAGTCCTGCAGGGAAGAAGATATGTCTTCCAATGGAAAGACTACTGAGCACCCAAACCCTGTACTGAGAATAAGTCAACTGGATGCCCTGGAACTAAACAAAGCCCTGGAACAATTAGTTTGGTCCCAGTTTACTCATTGTTTTCATGGATTTAAGCCAGGGCTCTTAGCCCGGTTTGAACCTGAGGTAAAAGCATTTTTGTGGCTTTTCTTATGGAGATTCACCATTTACTCCAAGAATGCCACTGTGGGACAGTCAATTATGAATATCCACTACAAGAATGATTTTTCTCAAACTCAGAAATATCAGCCACTAAGTAAAAATCAAAAGTTATGGTATGCTATTTGCACAATTGGAGGAAGGTGGTTAGAAGAAAGATGTTATGATTTATTCCGTAACCACCATTTAGCATCATTCTATAAAATCAAACAGTATACTAATTTTGTTGTTGGACTTTTGAAATTAAGCAGTTTGGTTAATTTCCTAATTTTTCTACAAAAAGGAAAGTTTGCTACATTGACAGAGCGTCTCTTAGGTATTCGATCTGTATTTTGCAAACCCCAAAACATTCGAGAAGTTGGCTTTGAGTACATGAACAGGGAACTATTGTGGCATGGTTTTGCAGAATTTCTGATCTTTCTGTTACCACTTATTAACATCCAAAAGTTGAAAGCCAAATTGTCATCTTGGTGTATCCCCATTACAGGTATTCCTAACAATGATGATACATTAGCCATCCATGGTAAAGAATGTTCCCTTTGTGGACAGTGGCCTACTATGCCTCATACCATAGGTTGTGTACATGTGTTTTGTTATTATTGTGTTAAAAGCAGCTACTTGTTTGACATGTACTTCACTTGTCCTAAGTGTGGCACAGAGGTTCAGAGTCTGCAGCCACTGAAGTCAGGGATCGAAATGTCAGAAGTGAATGCTCCTTAGAAAACAGAGTCTACCTTCTTTAAACAAAATAGGTAATAGTTAAGAATGCATGTCAGAATCACTATTTCAAATTTCCCTAAAGACATAATTAAGACACTAATCCCTGGAAGCCACATTATATCAAATCTATTATATAAATTCTACTGTATCTCAAAAATAAAAAGTATCATCAGTTTGAACTTAACCAGTTTTTAGATTTTTTTTAAACAATTACATTTGAACTAAGGATTTGATTTTGGCTTATACTCAAAGTATTAATGGCCACTTATTTACTTTCCTGAGTAACAACTAGTAAGAATGTTCTTTCCTGCAAAGAAGTTGAGCTATAAAATATTGTTTAAATTATTTTACCCTAACAGCATGTGAATGACTTTATAATATCTTTGGGTCACAGCGTCATGTGTAGAGATGAATAGAACTTTTCAGCTCACAGGATCATAGATGAAATGGCCCTCAGAAGCCATATAGAGCAATCCTTTCAAAATTGTTAAGAACCCCAGGAAAATTAAATGACTTGCCTAAGGTCATATAGGCAGTACATATCAGAAAAGGTATTTGAACCAGGTCCTGTGACTCCAAAGCTAGTTCTCTTTCTGCTGCATCACTGCCTTATATGTCATCTCATCTAACAACCTCATTTGTACAGCTGAGGAAGCTTAAAAGCCCAGAGAGGTTCACTGGCTTATCCCAAGTGACTACAGTAAATAAGTGGTTTGTAATAAGTGATACCTAGGATTGGAACCCAGCTACTCTAATTCTAAATCCTGTGCCCTTTCTACTTTACCATTGGTTGCCCTCGATTACTCTTGCTAAATATTTGGGGCTATTTACATTATTTTAAAATTGTGGCCCATTATAGGGAATTGCCATAGTATTTTTGAAAAATCACTTGACTTGGAGTAAGAAGAGATTGTATTCCTATTGTATCTAGTTGTGTGACCACAAACACATTACCTAACCTTTTGAGCCTCAATTTCCTCATCTCTAAAATAGAGTAATACCTGTAGTACTTTATAGGATTATGAAGCTCATGACATGTATATATACATATGTGTATGTGTGTGTGTGTATATATATGTATATATACATACATATATATATATATATATATATACACACACACACACACACACAGAGCTTTGTAAACTTTAAAGTTCTATTAAAGTGAGATGATTTTACTATTATTCCTCAGAACCAGGCTTAAGTGACATCTGCAATTGTTTCTGGCATGTTTCATACTTTTTATTTTTTCTTTCAAACTTGCCTGATGATGTTTTAGAAGGTAGAAAGAGGTTGAAAATGAAGATTAGCTACATCTTTAGAATTGTGATTTCCAGAGTTTTTGATCATGTACTTTTATAAGTAAATTAGTTTTGAATGTATGCCCTTAATATGTGTATATTTGCTTAGAAAATCATATGTAAACTTACATAAAAATAGATATTTTAAAGTTTGTACAAAAACAAAATGGAAAAAAAATTTATGTGTGAACAGTAAAAGCAATCCTCTTTTCCCAAATTATTAATGATTGTTAATGACTTTTTAGTGAACAGTATGATGGAATGTGCCTCATTTTTTAAAAATTGACTTACATTTTGTGATAGTGATTCAAAAATCTTGTTTCTAATTTTAGTTTATTTCATTACTTTGTTTTAATGGCTGTCATAGCTGAAAAAAGTACCTCAGAAAAATATATAGATCTATGTGGAAGAAGTACAGTATTGACTTACAGAATCATGTTCATTTGTTAATCTTACCTACTTGTTATATAAAGGTTTTTATTAAAATTCAGCTGATAATATTTCCTAATGTCTCCCAGTTGTTCTTGCAAACTAATCAGGTACTATGTTTTTATGTATATAACAAATAAATTAAAAACCTCCTGAAACTCTTCATTTGGAAGATTTTTAAACAGGTTAGAAATTTGTTTCCAATATTTAAAAAAGATATAACTTGTTATTTATAGTTGATATACTTATGTAATTTTCTCCAAACTGAAGAGAGTTAAGTATACAAGAGAGTATAGTCTCCAGTATCAAATGCTACAGAGAGAACAAGGAAGATGAGGGTTGAGAAAAGGTCACCAAATTTGGCAATTGGTAGCTCTGAAGATAGCACTTTAAATTGAGGAATCAAGGATAATGAGGAGGACATTAAGAACCCTGGAGACTGGAAAGATGTCTTCTGTGGAACTAGGGAAGTTTAGAAAAGGGATTGGTTTTAGCAAGAAAGACAATGTCATGAAATCCATGAATATTACAACACTTCCATTACTCCTTTTCCCACTGAAAAGCTACAAGTAAGGGGTGATAGTCTTACCAGTGACTGCCTCAGAGTGTAGACTCCTCACTCTGGGTCGCTTGTGGAAGCCAATCTGAGGTCACTGGGAAGGGGAAAGGATTTTTTTGTCTTCACATTGCTTCTAGTGCCTAAGTCAAGGTTAAGTTATAATCAGAAGTCAAGATTAGGTTATAACTAATGACTGATACCATGGCAGTGGATGTGCAAAATGGCATTGATGTATATTTATCAAACATGCAAGTGACACAAAGCTGGGAGTGAGAGAGAGCTACCACGCTAGGTACAAGATCCAAAAAGATATTAGCCTAAGACATTTGATTGAATCTACTGAGACAAAATTTAATTTAGATAGTGTAGTTTTACATAGATTCAGTGTAAATGTGAATAATGTACTGTTTTACACGGGTTGAATTTACTTATAAGATGGGGGAGTTATGGTTAGACAAACAGTTCATTTGAGAAACATCTGTGGGTTTGAGTGAGCTGGAAGTTAAATATGAATTGTTGTTTGACCTTGTTTTTGAAGAGGAGCTATGACTTCAAGAGGGTGATGTCTTGACTTGCAAGTGAATAGTATTTAAGTGAGGCAGGGCTGTATGCAAAGTCATCAGCCTCACTCTCTCAGGTCATCAGAGTCCAGTAGTAAGACATGGATCAAGACTACTGGCACTGCCCCCAGATGCAGTGGGGGACCTTGGCCTTTTTAAGCTAATGTCTTTCTCAGGTCTCAGTTTGTCTGAAGCAAATCCCGTTTAGTAATTAAAAGCTAGGTAACAGTTGAGACAAAAGATGGCCTGGTTTGCCTTTTCAGAAGAATCAGTCTGGGAGGTGAAGATCCTTAGAGTTTCTGGCCAAAAGAGAAACAATTGCCGTTCATACTCACTCTGAGCCATCAAAACCCAAACAACGAGCAAAGGAAGCTTGGACTGGAACCTGTTATTGGCCAATCAGTGAAAGCCAGAGTGATTTGGCTTTAAAGGCGTAATCAAGAAGAGTTATAGTATAATATGGCAACAAAGAAAGCCACTGTGATTGTGGTCTGCTTTAAGAAAGAAAAGCTTCCAGGGGTAAGGAGATGATAGTCCTAGTCTACTTAGTTCTGGTTAGAACAAACCTACTGTGTTATGGCCAGGTCTTGGCACCATGTTTTAGGAAGTAAGAGAGTATTCAGAGAAAGACAACCAGGATGGTGAAGTGCTTTTAGTTCATGCCATATGAGGACTGGTTAAAGGAAATGGGAATATTTCATTTGGAAGAGGCTAAAACTTGGAAAAAATGGGATAGTTTTCTTCAGTTTTTTAAAAGACTGCCATGTGAAAGAGAAATTAGATTTGTTCTTCTTGACCCTGGAGAACAAAATTGGGAGCAATAGGTAGAAGATGCAAAGAGGCAAATTTAGGCTCGATGAAAGAAACTTTTTAAGAGTTGACTCTTCTTGATCCCATTTGGGGTGTTCTTGGCAAAGATGCAGCTCATTTTACAGATGAGGAAACTGAGCCAAGCAGGGCTAAGCTATTTGCCCAGAGTCACGCGGCTAGTAAGTGTGTGAGGTTAGATTTGAACTTGGGAAACTGTCTTCCTGATCCAGGTCTGGAACTCTATCCACTGTACCACCTAGTTGCCCCTTCTAACAATTAGAGTGATCTAAAACTGGAAAGCTAGCTCAGAAAGGTGATGGGTTCTATCATGACCTTTTAAGCAGCCTGGATAACTAATCTTAAAGCATGCTTGGGAAGAAATTCTTTTTCCATTTATATGTTGGACTAGGTTGCCATTGAGGTCCCTTACAACTCTGAAATTCTGTGACTATAAAGTTGGTTTTTTTTAAACAAGTGCTTTAAATTATAGAATTGTCTTACATATACATATACATATATATGTATATGCACATGCACACATTATATGTGTTCGTATATATATACACATGCATATTGGGATCACCACCTGGTAATCAGTTTTTTGGCTGTAGCAACTACGTGTTAGAGGAGTCGTTAATCTTATTGGTGGACAATCCTCAAAGCCAGCAAAATTTCAGACACCTCTAGTATGAAAATACATGCTCCTATATTTGTCTAGGTATATGTCTGTAGCTCTACGTCTAGCTATCTATACAGAGGCATATATGAGAAGCAGTCTGAGAGAATAATAGATATTTAGCCTTTACGCATTCTGGTTCCTTGACCATGGGCGAGTTCGTTCGCCTCCTCTGCCTCCAGGCAGCTTTCTATGACTCTTAAGATGCAAAACACTTACCTTTCAGCAGTGGCTAGGGTAGTTTCCTCATTAGAGTTCCCCATAATGGTGAAAGGAAAGGCCCAAATAAACACATACACATGCACATATCAGGATGTCTGCTCCTTTCCACTATCCATCACTGGTCAAGTTGGTAATCTTATCTTTTTGTTTTCTGGTGTTTTGCTTTCTTAGTTAAAAAAAAATGCATTAGAAAAACAACTCATGTTAAATAATAGGTATATGAAAGATATCTGTTATTTTTTGGTTACTCAAAGTATAATTGCATTTTTTTTAAATAGTTCTTAATTTATATTCTTTGAACAGTGGAAAAAATATGAAATGGGCTGTGCTTTTTCTCAAGATAACAAATGGAGAAAAATTCAGATAGCTTGAGAATTAACCAAAAGGATACCACTTCTGATGCTTTAAATCAGTTATTTTATGGGTGAAATGTCAATGCCAGTGAAAATAGTATTATTTTCTAAAAGCTGTAATATATTAAAGACTTGAAAAATATAAGCATTGACTCTTCTTACCGTAAATCTCAACATGAATATATGAATATTTTCTTCATAAACCTTGCCTTTCAGTAATTTCCTTTTATTTTAATTGGAAAATAAAACTACAACATAGTGACAGTTTGGGGCAAATATTTCTATATGAGTGTTACTACTTCATTTAGTATGTTATGCTCACTATTAATGCACGAGCCCCACACACACTTTGCATTGGGAACTATCTGAAACTCCATCCATTCCCCTCCCTGCTTCCTTGCCATGAGAGCCTTCTCCCTATGCTGCCTAATCTTTAGGGCTGTTAGCCCTTGCCTTCTTGAGGGGCATGAGAGGCTAAAGATTACTCTTACTTCAGCAAGGTTATGGATTAAGTAGACTTTCCCAAACTTGTCTGGGAATTTAACAACCATAAATAGGGAGGGAGATAGATTGGTAGATAAGTTTTCAAATCCATCCTCAGACACCCGCTTACTTGGACAAATCACTAACTTCTGTTTCCCTCAGTTTCCTCAGTTGTAAAATAAGGATAATAATAACTCGGGTTATGAGAATTAATGAGATAATATTTGTAAAGTACTTAGCATAGTGTCTTACTCTGTGCTACATAAATGTTAGCTTTTATTATTATTAAAGCACTTACTACAGTGACTCGAAGTATAGGTGCTAC
Organism: Pseudochirops cupreus; assembly: GCA_028627135.1. Classification (NCBI taxonomy): domain Eukaryota; kingdom Metazoa; phylum Chordata; class Mammalia; order Diprotodontia; family Pseudocheiridae; genus Pseudochirops; species Pseudochirops cupreus. The sequence goes on from CM053580.1 coordinate 363,487,532, forward strand.
AAAAATGCTATTATGATGAGAAGGAGGAAACCTGAGGCTGAAGTGCTTAAGTGACTTGCCCAAAGCCACATAGGTACTAAATGACTTGAGAGGCAACATATAATAGTAAATAAAGGGACTACTTCAGAGCGAGAAAGACCTCAGCTCAAGAACTGCTTCTGACACAGTTGTGTGACCTTGTACAAGCAACTTCTTGGTGCTCTAGGCAACTCAACATAAATTCCAGATATGCATCTATGGAGCAGTTTCCATACTGGGATTTTCCTATGTTGATGAAATCACAGATCCAGAGACCCCTGACCCTCTCTCTACCACTCAAAAAAAGTGAATGATTTTTATAATCTCGTTATAGAATATCAGTTAAACCAATGATGGCAGAGATCTTTTTTTCATTCAACGTTATATGCTGTCTTCTGGCCAAATTACGTTTTTATTGTAAAATATTCTTTCATATATGACTGCTAGTCAGAATACATCTTAAAACTAAAATTGAATCTACAAGGAAATGTAAAGATGCATGGGAGGTATAAATGCATGTTAATAATGACTTTCATTCAACGTGGTATACAAGACACTAACAAAGATATGTAATTGCTGATTATATAGTGAGAATGAGAAATAAACAGTTTCCTATTGATACCTCTGCGATATGAAAAGAACAACATGCTGGTTGAGTCTGCTAAGAAGGATTTTGTAGGAGAGCATGTATCAGAATCACCTAGGATAAGAAGGCATCACCAGTCTTTGTAATGCACATCAATGAAGAGGATATGCACACCCATGAAATTATGGAGCCCCCGAAGAAAAATACCAGCACCACACTTATCTAGCAATCAATCACCTAACAGGTGTAAACTCATGCTTTGTAAGTGTGAAATATCATTATCATCCAGAGTGGAACCAAGAATCAGGAAATTAACTCTCCCCCCTAAAAAAAGACCCCTTGGTTGATGTTCATACATCAAAACTAATGATTTGTAAGCCCTCACTTAAAGGCTGTTGAACATAATTCCCACAATACAGCATTTGTTGGTGTCCCAGCCCAGCACAGATTTGAAGCTGTAAAATAGAATGGGATGGGGAGAGTGAGGAATAGTAAATATAGGCCATCCTGGTAGCTTTAAGAAGGATAGCTGAAAGCCCATTAGTAAAGGAGGAAATAAAAACCAAAAAAGATGCAAGAACTCTAAAAGCATAATAGTCTAGAATAAGCATTGGTTAAAGTATTATTGTTCTAGCATAGTACATTAATTATTCATGATGATGACCCTGGCTGGATCAAGAATTTCTCTTTAGCACACTTTGTTGGAGGAAGAAGCAAAATGATATGTTGTAGGGAGTTTTTCATTAAAAGAATTCATATGAAAAATACTCACTTAAGAGGTAACCGTTAGATATTTGGAGAACATACAGAAAAGCCTATCCCTTGGCAGTGCTTGATGAATGAAGTATATAATGAGTAAAGTAGATTTGAGTTTAGTTGCACATCAGCAGCAAATAGAATCATTGCAATCATAACTCAGTTGAACCAGTCAGCCATGGTTTTCACATAGATATACTGGTCACAATGTTAATTGCCCATGGTTTTCATTATTTTAAACTAATATGTAAGATAATCTCATATTCAGCCTCTATTGCTAGTGAGGAAGTATTTCATTTTTATTTGTTTCATTTAAAAGAAATTTAAGAAGTGAAATGAGAGGATGACTTCTTTCCTAGAAAGGCAACCTGTGTTTCCTCTGGAATACTTTTTACTTTCAATAAGAAAGCTTACAATTTCATGAAGCCATTAACAGAAAAGGATTTTATTAAGCACCTCTTTGCACGATGGCCTTCATCCATCCTGCCTTGAGCTGTTATTCTGGCAGATGTAACAAGTCAAGCAAGGTTAAGCCAAGTCAATCTTGAGGACAGGGGATCCAAAAGTAGGTAATTCAATACATAGTTGACTTTCCATGGAATCACTACCGAAGTGAGTATGACCCTCACATTAACAGTAGAACAACTTGTTCTCATTAAAAAACCGATGTAAAAGATCCTCTGTAGAAAAGAGATTACTCATGTCTTACCTAAATTGTAGTGCCAGTAAATGCATCATATTTTCCTTTAGTTAGATTATACTGTATTTTTAAAAGAGGTATTAAGTTGATACATTTTATATAAAGATAAAAAACAGTTTTGTAGCTAGTGTCCTGGCAAGCAATTGAGGACCCTGAGATGTAGTTTTCCTGGGTCTGGTGACTTGAACTTACTAGGGCAGCAAGGTTCTCTCAATCATCTTGATTATTTTGAGTTTTAATTCCTTGAAAAACTCTTTTGGTCATTTTTCTCTCTTGCATTGGCCAGAGATCATTGTCCTTTGTAGAAAAAACAGAAAAAATAAAAGTTGAATAGTTCTGCCTTTTTTGTCATGATATCATCAACCCATCCCACCCAAGCACCAGCAATCCTATCCTTTGACTTAGCTTTCTCTTGATCTCAAAGCAGGTTAGACCCTCACCCCACTTTTTTTTACCCTTAGCATTTAATCACAAGCCTCAGCTTATTCTAAATTTCAGCATTCTTAATACTAGTGAGTGAGATTTGTTGTGATTCACAATAGCTAGGCTGCTGTAGCTAAAATTCTAACTTGCAAGTAGAAGGAACTTTAGCCTACAAATAGTAACTCAGCTCTAGGAGAACGCTTTATTGCTGCACATTAGAGACAGGTTCTGCTGCTTTTTTGCAAGGCCTCTAGACTCCCACCCCATCTAGGTCCTCTTTCTCCCCTTTTCCACAAGTTCTGCCACAGCTGTCTTTGGATGACACCTATACTATTGTTTACCTTTAGTTGTCCCACTCTCAAAAGATCCTTGCCCATTTATGTCCTCAGATAATTATTGATAGCATTAAAATTTACTAGGAAATCCAGATTCTACCATTACATGCAAAGTTAGGGAAACATAAGTTTAAGCAATTTTTTTTTTAGCATTCTAGGTAATTTGTTTGCCTTTCCAGTCTGTTTAACAAACCCATTTTTATGGCTAGCACAGACATAAACATCAGTTCAGTTTCTGCCCAAATTATCCCATATTCTAAATTAGTGGAGTTGAAAGTTTTACCATTCTGTTTAAACATGGTTTAAACTGATGCAGAGTGAAGTGAACATAACCAGGAGAACAATTTATACATTGGGACACCACTATGGCAAAGGCAAAACAATTTTGAAAAAATTAGGAACTCATCAACCTAAATTGTAAAGAGCTAAAGATGAAACCTGCTGCCTACCTCCCGATAGAGAAGCAAAGGACTTGGTGCAGAATGAGACAAATACTTCTTTTGGACATGGCCAGTGTGGAAATTTGTTTTGACTGACTCCACATGCTTATAAACAGGATTGTTTTTCAAGGCTCAATTTTGGAGGAGAGGAAAGGAGAGAGAGAAGGCAGATTTTTGCTGATTATGTGTGTATGTATGTATATGTGTATATAAATATATCTGAATATATGTGTACATATGCATATATATATATATAGTTTTTTAAAAGAATTTTTTAAAGTTGTCCTCAAATTAGAAGATTTTCATTTCCCATCCAATTCAAATTACAGTTATTCATGTTTTAAAACACTGGAAAATGCAAACTGCTTTACACAATAGGTAAAAGCCCTGTTGTTTCCTTGAAGAAAAGGACTACAAGGCTTTTCATAAATCAATTCTTGATGGCCCTATCAGTGTATTCCTTAATTACAACCATTATTGTCTTACATAGATGTCTTTGTTTAAGAGCAGAACAGTAATGAGCTCTATAAGTTTACCTTCTACATTAGATTCTTGGCTTTAAATGCATTTAGAGAGTAACTAGGGAGTGAGGTCACACACACACACACACACACACACACACACACTCCTTCCTATTCACCAGTTCACTTATTCCTCCTCCCACTATAATAAGAACAATAATAATGCCTTAACAAATCTGTAGCTTACTTAAGAAAAGAGGAATCATTTAAAGAGAAATGGTCTCTATTATTTTTGTCTTAAATCTTTTTAAAGAAGGAAGATGACCCTTTTTTTCCTTCAGAAAAGGCAGGATCATTTGGGATTTCAAAAACCAAATCCGTCCCCAGGAATAGAGCAGAACCAGTCTTCATACGTGTTCTTACTTGTCTGGGACCATACAGGGAGGCTGGTGTCCCAGGTTTGTTTTTGTAGGGTCTCTCAGGAGTGTCATTTTTAATTTAAAATGTTATGTAGCACTCTTGCTTTAAGGAAAAGCACAGTTGGGATTCAGGAGGACAATAAGAGAATTTTTTTTATGGTACATGCAATTTCAGAACTGTCAATTTTAGCTATGTCTCTTTAAATACTTTTTCTCCTAGAATCTAACTGGGTGGATGAGATTTTTTTTTAATTCCATTATAGAAGTAATAGCCCTGTTTTGGTGTTTTGTAAGCAGATAATATTCTGCTAGTGACTGTCTTTGCAGTAATGCATTGCTCTGAATTCTGAATTCTATTATTTTACATCTACAGCAGCTTAAAGTGTATTTTTTATAAACAGCAAACTTCACCTCATAAAAATTCATTACATAAGGGCATAAACAAGTACTTTTCCTTCCAGTCATTGGCAGTAAGTGATTCATCAGTTTTCCACAGAAAACCAATTTCATTGCAGATGTTCTGTAATTTCCAATCTCCCTGAATTGTAGAACCATATCACACAATCCCAATGCAAGGAATGTAAGGATTTTGTTAAAGGTCTGTGCTTAGTCTCTTTAATAGGATTGAATATCATTTGCTGTCTCATCAGTTTTGTTTAAAAAAAAAACATTTAGTAATCAGTCTCCTATTCTTTCCTACATAGGTTGATTTTACTATATGGGTGGAAAACTGGTAGGAAATATAAGACCTCCATGATCCCTTGACTTCCCAGAGCAATAACATTCGTGTGTTCTGCTGCAGCTACAAGGAGTAGCATTGAAATAAGCAAAATTTAGCATATTAGAATAATAAGAATTTTCTTAAAAGTCAAATATTTTTCCTTCTCAGAGAGTAATTTTTCACTCTTGGCACACCCCTAATTGTGAGGGGGAGGTAGAAGGGGGAAGAAGAACTGAAGAAAATCTCATATTTTGCCATATATAATGAAAAAAGGCATTATTTCACAAAACAAAGATTTTCTGAGGTTCAGAGATGGGATTCAGTGGCTATCTAATCCAACCCACATGCCCAAAAAGAATTCCCGCTACAATGTACTTCACAGTGATCACCTACTGTTCGGAGACCTGATGGGATCCCACTACATTCAAAAGGTGCCAACTCTACTCTTATACAACCCAAATTTTTAACAAGTTTTGTTGATGTGAAACCTAATCCAGCTCCTTGGCAGTGTTCTCCTGTTGCCTCTGGCTCTGCCCTCTGGGGACAAAGAGAATGAGTCTAATCCTCTTCCATATGATATCTGTTCAAATACTTAATGGTTTTCCACTGAGTTTCACCCAGGAGTATGTGTACAAGTTCAATAAGCTGAGATTAGAAAGAGGAGGTAGCATGGTGTAGTAGAAAGAAGAGTGAATGTGGAACTGAAGGAACTAAATTATGAGTCTGTTCTGATAATCTAAGCAAGAGACAATGTCCTGAACTGGGGAGCTTGTGATCTTCAGTCAAAGAGTAGGGAAGACTTTTAACAATGTTGTAGACAGGGTGCCATTTGGGCACAAGTTGGTCTTTATCATTGCTGAGTTCCTTTCTGACTGATTTTGTGATCTTGACTCTGATATTTAATATCTCTATGACCTTGGGAAAATCACTTAGCCTCTGTTTGGTATTTAAGGTCCTTTACAACATGGCCCCTTCCTACCTTTCCAGCCTTCTCATACTTTATTCTGCTCCAAGTAACCAAAAGTTCAGTGACACAGATCTATTTGCTGTTTCTCACACATGACACTCATCGCTGAGCTCTGCCATGTCACTGGCAGTCCTGTACTCCATTCCATGCCTAGAATGTTGTACCTTCTCATCACTGCCTGTGAATATCTCTGGTTTCCTTCAAGGCTCAGCTCAAAAGCCGTCTCCTTTAGAAGAAGACCTTCCCAGATCTCCCTAACCTCTTTGAGCCTTCTCCTTCCTACTTAACCTTACTTGTACTCTGTTTATGAGGCTTATTACGTACCTATCTGTTCACCTGTTGGCTTCTGCATTGGTCTGTAAACTTCTTGATGATACTTTTTTCTGTTTTTGCCTTTCTTTTTATCCCCAATCCTTAGCATAGATCTGCTTTATATTCATTACTTCACATTGGCACATAGTCATCAAGAAACATTTATTAAGCACCTACTAAGTGACAGGCACTCTGCTAACTGCTGGGAATTCAAAGAAAAATATAAGGCAGTCTCTGCCCTCAAGTTATTCAGAATCTATTAGGGGAAGATATGACATAAAAAGAAGTTGAAATGGAGTAGTAGGGGAAGGTATGAGGAAATCCTACATCCAGGATGAGAAATGATCTAAAGGGTTTGAGTTACAGAGTTGCTTTCTTCTTGGAGAATGATGAGTTTCTGGAGTTGATAAAATCCAGGAAGTTTGCTGGTGACCATTCATCAGGTGAATTCCCCAAATGTTCTCCTTAAATGGTAGAGGATGAGGGAGAAGCTCTCCAATGTCCAACCTCCTCCCTTTCCAATTAGATAATAAGCTCTATATTAATTGTTTGTTTGGTTGCTTGAATATAAAATAAAGGGTTTGGGTTAGGTGATGTTTAAGGTATTTTTAAACTCAATTCTTAACTTTGAAAAGGGAAGGCACCATATATAGTAAGGAAATAGCAAATAGTCTATATTGTCTGGACTACAGGGGACATGAGGTAGAATGAAATAAGGCTAGATATGTGAGCTGGCAGCAGATTTTGAATGAGTTGCAATACCAAGTTAAGGCATTCAATCTGTTTACAAATGAGCTCTGGCCCTTCCTGCACACTTCCACCAGACTTTTCCCCTGCAGCCCTGAGAGGTAGGTGAGCCTTGTCTTTTTTTTTTATTTTTGAAGGGAGAAAAGCAAGGCATTTGGGGTTAAGTGACTTGCCCAAGGTCACACGGTAGTGTGTCAAGTATCTTAGGCCACATTTGAACTCAGGTCTTCCTAAGTGCCGGCGCAATGCTCTATTTACTGTGCCACCTAGCTGTCCCAGGCAAGCTTTGTCTTGACAAGAATCAGGCTCCCAGGCCAAGATGGCGGCATAGCAGCAGCAACATATCGCAGCTCTCACATAGCCACCCCAAAATACCCATAAAACAGGACTCTAAACCAATCCTAGAACTCCAAAACGCACACAAAGATACTTCCCACTAAAGTCAGCTCAGCTACAA
>CM053580.1:363495373-363514003 GCA_028627135.1 Pseudochirops cupreus
ATATGTGTATATATATATATATATGTGCAATTATTATTATTATTATTGACTACATCCAACTGGAACTTGAGATACACAGGCACTGCAGTTGGGAGATCTATCCTGCCCTACCGAAAAGTGACATAGGAGAGAATAGACTGGGGGAGGGGGGACACACTGGGATGGCTGTTTTGGGGTGGTGGGCGGGGGAAAGACGGGGAGAAAATATGTAACTCAAAAAAATTTAATAAAAATTTAATGGAAAAAAAAAAAAGAACCACTGACCTGGAGGGTCATATGTGGCGTCGAGGCTGCAAGCTCCCCATACCTGCCCTAGATCAGTCAACTTCTTTTTATCCGTTGTTTTCCTCCATTAGACTGGGAGCTCGGTAAGAGCATGGACTGTCTGTTGCCTCTCTTTGTGTCCTCAGTGCTTACCACAGTGCCTGGCACATAGTTGCTCTTTAATTCATGTTGATTCATTGATTAATTAAAAAGAACCGTACATAAGATGGCAACAAGCCAAGTAACAGAAGATGAATGTAAGACTATAGCGTAGTCTTATAAAAATAGTGACAAGAATGCTAAAGCTCAGAACAAGTTGAGGTGGATGAGGGAAGATAATGACATTTTGAAAAGTTTTAGTTATATTGAAAAAAAATTAGTATCAAAAAAGAGATGCTGTGCTGAAAGAGAAGCCTTTTTAGGACTTTATGGGTAGAGAAAAGACATCAAGGTCTTGCAGTTCTGGAATAGTGAATTGCTATGGGTTTTTTTTAATTTATTTTTAATTTTTAAGTAATATTTTATTTTTCCCCAATTATATGTAAAAACAATGTTTTTTTTACTTTTAGGTTCCAAATTCTTTCGCTCCTTCCCTCCCCTTTTCCTCTCCCTGAGACAGTAAGCAATCTGATGTAGGTTATACATGTGCAATTACATACAACATATTTCCATTTTAGTTGTTTTGTAAAAGAAAGAAAGAAGTAGAGGGAGGGCAAAAGAGGAAGGGAGGGAGGAAGGAAGAAAGGAAGGAAGGAAGGAAGGAAGGAAGGAAGGAAGGAAGGAAAGAAGGAAGGAAGGAAAGAAGGAAGGAAGGAAGGAAAAAAGGAAGGAAGGAAAGAAAGAAGGAAGGAAGGAAGGAAGGAAAGAGGGAGGGAGGGAGAAAAATAGTATGTTTCTGTCTGAATTCAGACTCCCATCAGTTCTTTTCTCTGGAGGAAGAGAGCATTTTTCGTCATGAGTCCTTTAGGATTATTTTAGATCATTGTATTGCTGAGAATACCTAAATCGCTCATAGTTGTTTATCATGCAATATTATTGTTGTACTGTGTACTGTGTACAATGTTCTCCTGTTTCTGCTCATTCCACTCTGCATCAGTTCCTTTAAGTTTCCAGGTTTTTCTTAATTCATCTTGTCATTAGAATTCCTTTATAATAATATACCACAACTTGTTCAGTCGTTCCCCAACTAATGGGCATCCCCTCAATTTCTAATATTTGCCACCACAAGAACTGCTATAAATATCTTCAAACAAATAGGTCCTTTTCCTCTTTTAAAAAAATATCTTTGGGATACAGACCTAGTAGTTGTATTACTGGATCAAAGGGTATGCCCTTTGGCCATAGTTCTAAATTGCTCTCCAGAAGGTTTGATCGGTTCACAACTCCACTGACAATTCCCACATCCCCTCCCACATTTATCATTTTCATTTTCTGTCATATTAGCCAATCTTATAGGTGTGAGGTAGTATCTCAGAGTTGTTTTAATTTGAATTTCTCTAATCAATAGTGATTTAGAGCATTTTTGTATATGACCATAGATAGTTTTGATTCTTTGAGAACTGCCTATTCATATCCTTTGATCATTTATCATTGGGAATGGCTTGTATTCTTATAAATTTAACGGTGTACTCTATATATTTGAGAAATGAAGACTTTATCAGAAATATTTAGTGTAAAAAATTTTATTCCCCAGTTTTCTGCTTTCCTTCTCATCTTGGTTAGCTCTGTCTACTTTGTAACCTATATGTATGCCTCACTACCATCATATCCTGAGTTCTTCTCTTCCCATGTATATTAAATTTGTAAGAAACTGTGTCCCAGGCTTATGGAGGGGGGTGAAAAGAGATATTTTGTAGGTACTATTTTTACTATGCCATTTTTTGTAGTTCTTTTCTGAGAATTTATTGTCTACTGGCTTACTTTAATGGGAAGGTCACTGGTGGGGACTTAAGAGTTATTTTAGGAGTAGTTACCCACAAGGTACCCTAGGGCCTAAAAATAATAGCTGCTTTCTAGGGAATTCAACCCTTGAGTGTTAAGTGCAAGTTGGAGAAGTAGCCCTGAAAGGGTGCTACCTACATAAGTAAATACAAAATAATTTTATGAGGGAGAGAGTGTTAAAAATTTGGAGGAATTAGGGGAAGTTCCATAAAGGAGATGATATCTAAGCTGAACTTTAAAGAGAGATTAGGACTCTTACAAATGAAGATAAGAATGCAATATATCACAGGCACGGGAGAGAAACTGTATGAGGATATGGAAGTGAATAGTGGAATGCTGATTTTGGGAAACATGAAAATGACTAATATGAAATAAAGCTGGAAAAGTGGATTTGAACCACATTGTTGAGGACTATGAATGTGAAGTTGAGGAGTTTCTTTTTTTTTTTTCTAGAAGCAACATGGAATCACTAAAACTTTTTAAATAGAGGAATTACATGGTCTTATTTGTGTCTTAGGAAGATTATTTTGGCAGTTGTATGGAAGAAAGGATTAGAAAGAGAAGGAGAATGAAAATAGGGAGACCAATTAGAAATCTAAACAAGATATAATAATAGCCTGAAATAGAGTAGTGGCCATTTGAATGAGGGCAGCTAAGTGGTTCAGTGGATAGGGTGCCAGGCTTGGTGTCAAGAAGACCTAAGTTCAAATGTAGACTCAAACATTTACTAACTGTGTGAAACCATGGGCAATTCACTTAACCTCTGTCTGACACAGTTTCCTCATATGAAAATGAGAATGATAATAGCACCTACTTCCCAGGGTTGTCGTGAGGATTAAATGAAATAATGATTGTAAAGCACTTGGCACAAAGTACTATTTAAATATTAGCTATTATTATTATTACTATTAATTAGAAAGAAAGGGACTAGATGTGAGAGATAGAGATAGATTTGACAAGACTTGGTAGTTAATTTGCCATGGAGTATAAGGGAGAGGGGAAGACACAAGGGTGACTTGGAGCTTACAAACCTGGACAAGTATGGAAATGGTGATGCACTCAACAGAAATAGAGAAGGCTGGAGAACAGACTGGTCTTGGGGGGAAAAATGAGTTCCATTTTTTGAGGCATCTATGGGACCTCTGAGTAAAGATACCCAAATGAGAGTTGGTGATACACAACTAGACCTCAGAGGAGAAGTTAAAGACTATATATGTCGATTTGGGAGCTATCCACATAGAGGTGATCATTGGAGCCATGGAAATTAGAGCTCACCATGGGAGAAAGTATAATGGGAAAATTAAAAAGGGGCCAGGGCAGAGAGTTGGGTTATACTCACACTTATGGGGGTAGGAAGATGAGGATGAACCAGGCAAACAGACCAAGAAGGAAATAGGAAATGAAGTGTTTGCAATGAGGAAGAGCAAATAGGCCAGTAAAACTGGATGGTAAAGTACTTGGAGGGGGATTAAAGTGTGAAAAGTCTTGGGCTGGCCTTGGCAAGGAGAAGGGTCATCTCTTCAACGGGGGATGAAGCAAAGGAGGGAAAGGTGGGGGATGATAAATGGAATTTTCAGATGAGGAGGAGGGGGAAAGGGAGCTCTTGTCTAACAGCTTTGATTTTTTCAGTAAAGTGTGCTGCAAGGAATTTAGCTGAGAAGGCTTGAGGAAAGAAGAGACAGCTTAGGATAGCTACTATGTAGAATGATATAGGGTAGACAGAGGTGCCAGGCTAGAGGCCTGAAGGCCACATTGCATCCTCAAAACTCCTGAGTGCTATTAGAAACCAATCATAATGTAATGGGGAAATAGTTAACAAAATAAGTAAAAGTACAATGAAACACAGAATAATGTTCATTTGTGGTTTTCCAAGCTGATATGTGGCCTGCAGGGATCCTTACTAAGGTTTAGTGGTCCCCTTTCTATCTGAGTTTGACACCAGTGGTATGAGAAATCAATTAAGGAGAAGTAAAAGGATTACCTCATTGTAGGAAGCAATGAAGGAACAGTTGGAATTGCATAATATAAATGTATAGGTTCAGGACTTCCTGTAGGTCCTTTCACCAGCACCTGAAAAGGAGCCAGAGGAGTCAGGCAGATGGTGGGAGTAAACCTGGGATGGGGATTTGGAAAGGCCAGAGCAGCGATAGAATAAGAGAGCTTGGAGTTCAAAAGTAGAGGAGAGGAAAGAGTTGCACTGGTTGACTCAAGCATTGAGATTGGGTAAAGAGGAGTGTTCAGCCAGAACAAGAATAATGGATGGCCTGGTAAGATACTGATGAGCAGAAGTAGAATGAATAGGGAGTTACTGGAACCAAATGTCAGTTCCCTTATAAGGAACCCCTTATATGGGCTGAATGGTACAGTACACAGAGTACTGCACTGCGAGTCCAGGAGACCTGAGTTTGATTCTTACTTTGACACTTATCAGTTGTGTGATACCTGGCAAGTCACTTAGCCTCCTTCAGCCTCAGTTTCTTCTTCTGTAAAATGGGGCTGATAATAGCACATTTCTTCCAAGGTTATTTTGAGATCAAATGAGACAACATACATATAGTGCCTTGCAAATCTTAAATTTCCACAGCTATGACAGTTGGGGCACAGAGAATAGAGAATTAGTCTCAGAAACAGTATGACCTGAGCTCAAGGCCCACCTCTGAGAACAATTGGCTATGTTACCCCCTTGGTATTCTGTGAAACTCCCTCACACTAGAAACTGAAGAAGAGGTGCTGAGGTACCTTGGTAGACGTTTCCTCATCCAGGGGTTTCCTATGCCAGTGAAATCAGAGGTCAAGTCTTTTCCTGATAATGATAATGATATCAAGATGATATTGCAGCTTAGGGGTTGAGCTCCACTTGTAGAAGATGCCATCAGGGAGTTCCCCATACCACTGACATCATAAGTAGGTTTTTTTTCAAGCCAAAACTATGTTCTACATCCCTCATTCCCTTGTTTTCTTTTTTTATTAGATCAAATATAACAGCACACCTCCTAGATTTAGGACAGTAGCCCTGTCAAACTGTAGCACTACAAAAGTTTGCTATATGAGGAAGGACCAGTGTGAAATCGATACTTTTTTTTCCACATGTATACTAGAATTTAATGAAATTATATGATCTTGGTTCAAGCTCTTTGAACTATGTGACCATGTGACATGTGAAAGCCGTGTGACCATAGGAAAGTCATTTAACCTTTCTGAACGTTAGTTTACTTATCTATAAAATGGGCCTAATCACACATGTCCAGGGATGGTGTGAGGCGAGGACCTTGCAAATACTTGAAGTGCTATATTAGGTGAGTTTTCATTAGTAATAATATAATTGTAAACCTTATTCTAAGCATCCATCTAGTTCCAACTTGATGTCCTTTAAAGAAATTACAAAAAAAAAAACCCCCACCACCCAATTCTAAGAAAAATATTGTTTTTTTCCTCATCTCAAGCTAACAGAAGTGACCAGAGTATGTCAGCAGGTTGAGAGGTCAAAGTTCTTGATTCTAAGTCCCCCACTACATAACAAAATAGAATTACTTGTTTTTTGTTAATTACTAACATATTTGAGATAAGCTGACTTCACATATTCCCTTGGGCGCATTGGTTTTAAGAATGTTTGTTCTCTAATTCTTAGAATTCTGATCAAAATGTGAACTTATCTTTAGTAATATATACTTAGTCCACTTGTTTGGGAATAACATCTAAAGCTAATGTTTGTTCTGCTCTCCAAAAAAAAAAAATTAACTCTTTGCTACTGTAACCTGTTTGGGCCTGTTTCTAATCTCCTATGAGGGGAAAGCATGAGAGGTTAGAATGTGTTCCATAATGTTCAACTCCTCCACTGAACCAGGAAATACGATCTTTATCTGCCATGGCTTTTTTTATCCTTTGAAAAGACAGAAGCAACATTAGCTCTGTCGCTTAACCTGGTGTCTCAGATTTCTCTTTGTCCTTCGGAGTAGATCTTTTTTTTTTCATTCCCTTTCAACATTTTCTGCTGCAGAAGTATTTGAAAAACCTTGATTTTTATCAACTGATATTTTTTTTAAAAGCCAGTTCATTTGCCTTGGATTGGTAGATTTTACTCTTCAGTGAGGGTAAGATGCTTAGGATGCTAATTGTGTCTCACTCAACTATTTTACTTTAGATAAATGAGTTGAGCTCTTTTCACCTGCATAAATGTGAGCACAGGTTAGGAATGGGGGTGGGGATTTTGAACATACCCATTCTGAAATTTAACTGGTATCCTTATCATATGGGAAATCAGATTGAAGCAACTGAACTCATACATAGTTGTAAAGAACTGGTAACTATTCATAATATACATCCATATGATTATATACACATACATATACTCATACATATGTATTATGTACATGTGTGTGAATGGATGTGTAGATGAGCAGCAAGGTGGCTAAAGCACTGGGCCAGGAGTCAGGAAGACGTGAGTTCAAATCCAGTCTCAGACACCAGCTGTATAACCCTCAGTAAGTCATTTAACTTCTATCTGGCTTAGTTTCCTCATCTGTAGATGTAGCACCTATATCCCATGATCAGAGGAGGATCAAATGAGATCATAATTGCAGAGTGCTTAGCACAGAGCTTGGCTGACAGCAAGAGCTAAATAAATGTTAGTTATTATTGTCAGTCATTGACATCTATACATAGATACATATAGATATAGATATGTCAGTCAGCTAGAACGTAAGTGATTGCTATGTGCCAGGCATTGTAAAAAGTACACACACACACACACTCACCCCCCCCCAATACACACAGATACACTCAATAGAGAGGTAGATGTACAGATATGCATATATGTACATATATGTACCTACATGCACATACCACATGTGCATGTGTATATCCAAGAGGAAGACTGAGCCAACAATTTTGTGGTATTTGAAAGACAGCAGTCTTTCAAACCTTACAGAACCTGAGGCCAGTCAGGATTTATCTGTAGCCCTGACTGACCAGATGAAGCCTTGTCTCCAGGCGATTTGAAAGGGAATACCTGGCTAAAAAGGAAGAATGTTCTATGGGAACAGAAAGAAAAGTCTTGCTTGCTCTTTATGCATGTCACAACTTGAGTTCAACATTAGGCTAATGATAGGCCAGTCACTGAGTCATCTAATATTCTGTGTGAAAGGAAGACAGATTATAACTGCTATAACACTTTTAGTTTCTATTATTTTCATAGAATTATAGATCTAGGATGGGAAAGAACCTTAGAGGTTCCGTAAACTCCAAACCTGTCATGTTACCAATGAAGAAACTGAGGCGCAGAAAGTGACTTGCCAAGGTCACATAGATAAGTGTCAATGTGGGATTTGCACCCAGGTTCTCCGGCTCCAGAGCCAATAGTGTACTGTCATTTACTTTCTCCCAAATTGGTTAGTTCACAAATTATTTCAGTATTTTCTGCTATAGGATTTTTTTCCCCATCTGTACCTGAAGTTTGAATAATTCTACCCATCACCAAGTTGGGGGATGAAGGGCAGCTGTGTTTTGAGTGGAAGAAACCCTGATGAACCTTAAACATAAATTCTTTTTATTGCTGTTACAGTATTTTTAATCCTTACAAAATATTTGAGCCTTTCTGCCCAGTTACAGACATTAACATCCTATTTATGTCAGATTCGGTTAATTGGATGAGTGCTTTTGGCAGAAGAAAGGGAATAACATTTAAGCACCTGCTACATATCAAATACAGTGCTAGGAACTTTACAAATACTATCCAATTTATTTGTACAAAAACCCTGGGAGGTAGATGCTATTATTTTGATAACCCCATTTTACAGTTGAGAAAGCTGAGGCAAACAGAGACTAAGTGGCTTGCCCAGAATCACACCGCTAAAGATCATCTGAGGTCTTCCTGACCTTAGCCTTAGTGCTCTATTCACTGCAACCTCTAGCTGCCTCCTGTTCTCATTTATTGGCTGTCCCATTCCTCTAAGTAACTGTGCCAAAACTTCTCTTTCCCCCACAGTCTACACCACTTCCTGCTTGTCATTCAAGATGCTTCACAATCTGGATCCCACTTACTTTCTAGCCTCATTTCATCACACTACCCCTTGTGAACCTTAAGAATTTGCACAATCTGTCTCTCAGGCCTCCTCTATCTACATCCTTGTCTTCCATCAAGGCTCATTTTTACTTCTTCCACTTCTGTGAACTCTTCCCTGCTACACCTAAATCACACCCTTCTCCCAATTTCCTTTGTACTACACATATTGGTATATATGTTGTATTCCCTTCACCAATAGAACATCCTGTCTTCATGAAATCAAAGGAATGTTTTGGTTTTGTCCTTATATAATAGCCTCTCAATAAATGTTTGCTCAATTGAGTTCAATCATGCAATTAGCCCACTAGGGAACATTAGATTAAACATCTACACGTGTCAGTACTTCAAGCATCTATAATGACACTGATGTGCATATATTCTCCAATGACCCACATTATAGCCCTCCTATGATTTAGTGAGAGTTGTGATCCAAAACATCATGATCCTATATCCCATATGGCACACTTAAGGCCAAATAGCTAGTACACTGCCTAGTGAGGCCTAAACTACATGAAAAGTAAAGTGGGAAATGTTTAACAAAATAAATAGGAATACAACACAACACAGAACATGCTCATTTGTGTTTTTCAATGTCAGTTTGCAGCCAGAGGGATCTGTTTCTATTTGAGTGTGACACCACTAGGCAGTCTACATAGTGATGTGTCAAACCTTACTTGACTGGGCTAGTCCTTAGAAAAGAGACATACTATCTGTCATTGAGCCCATTCTTAAAATCTTTCAAACTTGGTAGAAACTATATAAAAAATTTAGGTAATCTAAGACCTGAACTATCTGTATAATTATCTCAGTTTGCCACTTGGTACTTTATGATGATTTAGAGGCTTCATGATAGAATAAAAGATCAATTGGCAATTAGGTGGCACAGTAGATAGAGTATGGGGCCTGGAGTCACCTTCATGAGTTCAAATCTGGCCTCAGACACGAGCTGTGTGACCCCAGGCAAGTCACTTAACCCTGTTTGCCTCAGTTTCCTCATCTGTAAAATGGGTTGGGGAAGGAAATAGCAAACTACTCCAGTATCTTTGCCAAGAAAAGCCCAAATGGGACCACAATATCAGACTATTAAAAAACAACTAGACTACAACAATAGATCAACAAAAATTTGAGTTCCTACTATGTGCCTGTGTCTAGTCATAGGATCATAGGATTTAGAGTTTGAAGGGACATTTTGGTTATCTAACAGCCCCACCCTATCACCACCATTTTACAAATGAGGATTCTAAAGCCCAGAGAGTTAAAATAAGTTGTCCAATGTCATACAGGTAGAAGGTCAAAGGATTGTGATTCAAAAATAATTTCCCTGACAGTATAAGAAGAGCTCCTTCTACAATACCATGTGGTCCCTGGCGTCTGAATGACAGTATTCTAAAAGTTTGTGTCTAATATGTTCCTTAGAACAAAGTTCCCAAGCTAGCCCCCATTTAAATTAAAAGTACCTTAAATATCACACCATACAAAGAGTTGTAAGAACCTAACCACCACATATAACAATGGTTTCATGGAGAACTGAGCTCAGAATTCCCACCTGGAACAATCAGATTGAATCTCTTAGTGCAGGAGTCCTTAATCTTCCTTCACTTTCCCCAGATTCTGGGTATTGAGAGTGGAGTCTGCCTAAGTTCTCAGACACTTGGTGGCTCCCAATGCCTAGTACAGGGCCCTCCATTAAGAACTTGGAGGGAGTGAAAGATAGGGCTGGGTCTAGGGGTTGTGGGGAAATATATGCAAGGAGGCAGGGACAGTCTCTGTGTGGTCTGGAATTGTCTAGGTCCAGGGCCCCATAGTAGAATAAACCTTATGTGAGACATAGTATAAATTTAAAGACAGAAAGTATCTTAGAGGATGTCTAGTCCATTCATTTTACAAATGAAGAAATGGATATAGAGATGTTAAGTGATTTGCCCAGAGCCACACAGGAAGTCAGTGGCAGAGATGGGATTTGAACTCAGGTCTACTGACTCCAAAGACAAGTCTTCTTTCCACTGCACTTTGGTGCCTCGGGTAGATGTCACAGTGGGTAGAGCCCTGGGCTTGGAGTCAGGAAGACGCATCTTCATGAATTTAAATCTGGCCTCAGCAATTTGCTAGCTGTGTGACTCTCTTCAAGTCACTTAACCCTGTTTGCCTTCAGTTTACTCATCTGTAAAATGACTTGGAAAAGGAAATGGCAAACCATTTCAGTATCTTGCCAAGAAAACCCCAGATGGGGCCATGAAGATTTGGACATAATTGAAACAACTGAACAACAACACAGTGCTTCATGTAGGTCTGGTCAGCTCCTCGGTTCACCTTTATTCTTTTCTTCCTTTGACCCTCAGAGACTGGCATGTTTTCCCCTCTCTACTGCTAGGTTCTATTGCTTCTGACCAAATTTCTCCTGTGACTAGAGTGCAGTTTCATACACAACCCTCTGGAGAGTCACTAAGGATTTTGTTTTGTTTTCAGAGATAGTCACAAATTCATTCAACAGCTGCCTCATCTATAGAATGAGATAGGTGACCTAGATAACCTCTGAGCTTTCTTCTAGCTCTAGCTCTAGGACCCTGTGATTCTATGAATAGATGTTTATTAAGCACTTAATGTGTTTCAAATGTTGTGTGAGACATTGGATAAGATAGAAATTTTGGATAAACTTGCCTAATAGAGCTTATAGCCTAAAAGAGAAGACTTACAGAGCACTTTTTAAGGTTTACAACAGTTCCTTAAAACAATCCTGCAAAGTGGGTAGTGTAAGAATTATTATCCAAATTTTACACATAAGGAAACTGGATCCCAAAGAGAATGATAAAACCAAAGAATGGACTGCCTCAAAATGTAGTGGGTTTCCCTTCCTTGGGACATCTTCAGAAAAAAGGCATGATGACCACTTCTTGGGTATGTTATGGTAGGGATTCTTCTTATGTGTAGGTCTGACTACATGGTTGCTAAGGTACCTGCCATCTCTCAAATTCCATGATTCTGTTATAATTAGAAAGGACCTTATTCATCATTGAATCTAAGACCTGTAGTCACAGAGATAGTAAGTGGAAGATCCAGGACTCAAATCCAGATCTCATTCAACTATATCATAGCTTCCTATCAATGACAAAACAGAGAATAGGTAACCATTGATGTCCCTTCCAGTTCTAAGATGCAGTGACCTGAGGGATGTTAATGGTAGGGACACAAAGGGCTGAACTGTTTCATCCACATTTCAAAAGAAATAAAAGTTCAGATTATCTTGGGCATTTTCTCACAAAAGTTGGGAAACTATGGAGTGAAGAAGAGATATTAAATATGAGATAATACATTTATGGGTTCAAGTCTGGGGGTGCTGACAATGCTGGTACTAATGGAGCCAACATTATCACTGGGAAAAGGAGAGCAGAGAATAACAGCTTCCCTTCCTCTTTCTTCTTTTCCTTCCCCCCTACCAGACCTGCTACTAAAAAGTTAATACTACCAGCCAACTAAAGTGAGGTAAAGTTGGGAAATAGGTGGAAGTAGCAGAAAGAGAAGGAGAGTCCCCATGGACACTGAAGTTGTGCATATAAGCTAGGAACTGCTTGTATAAGACAGGATTTCTACCCCCACAGAGTCCATAATGTTGTTGGGAAGGTATGACCAAAATATCAAATAGTAGCAAACAATGTTAGATAGTATGAGCAGCTAGGCAGTGCACTGGATAGAGCACCACGTGTAGAATCAGGAAAACCTGAATTTAAATCCAACCTCAGACATTTGCTAGCTGTGTGACCCTGGATAAATCATTTAACCTTGTTTGCCTCAGTTTCCTCATCTGTAAAATGAGCTGGAGAAGGAAATGGCAAACCACTCCAGTATCTTTGCCAAGAAAATCCCAAATGGGGTCACAAAGAGTCAGACATGACTAAAACGAATGAACAACAAATGTAACAAAGTATTAAGTAGAGCAGCACAGATTCTTAGGTGCTGTAGGATTTCAGATGAGAGGAACATAGGCTGATCTTCAAGTAAGCTACTAAGAGTAGTAGCTAGCATTTGTATAGCACTTTAAGATTTTCAAAGTGCCTTACAAATAGGAATCCATTTTATCTTCACAACAACTCTGGAGGGTAGGTGCTATTATTATCCCCACTTTATATATATAAGAAAGCTGAGGCAGACAAGTCAAGTGACTTACCTAGGGTCACATTGCTAAAAAAAATGTCTGAATCCAGATTTGAACTCAGGCCTTTCTGTCTCCAGATCTAGCACCGTATTCACTGTACCATTTAGCCACCTCAGTAATTGAGAAAGGCTTAATAGAAGAGGTGAACGATGCACAGTTCCTTGAAGCATTAGAATATGGAAGAGAAATACGGAGTTACAGTAGGCGAGGACAAAAACATAGAGACATGAAGGTGGGACCGAACCTTGTAACATATGAAGTACTCAGGCCTACAAATAACCTTTCTTCTGCCACTCAGACAGGTATGTGTTTCTCTCATCAGATGTGTCCCCATCTCAGGTTGACTCTTTCTTCTCAAGAATGTACATAACTACTCCTTGACTGAGGCAAGATGCTCATGCAGGGCCAAGGTCCTGCTTGTTAACAGGTGCCCTGGGCAAATATAATGCCTACCAACAAGGAGTTTACAGCTTATTTCAGAAAGAAGTTCAACTTATTACAGTTACAGAAAGAAGATTTATAGAGTACTTTTTAAGGTTTACAAAATACACCTTCATAATAATCCTGTGAAGTGGGTAGTGCAGTTATCCCAATTTTACAGGTATGGAAATTTAGTCTCACAGAGATTCATAAAATCATAGAATGACCTGCCCCAAGAGGTCAATCAATCAGTCAATAAACATTTATTAAGCACGGACTATGTAAGTGCCATGCACTGTGCTAAGCACTGGGGCTACAGAAAGTTGAAAGACAATCCCTGCCCTCAAGGAGCTTACAGTTTAGTGGGGAGACAACAAGCAATAAATAGGAGATAACTAAGAGAGGGAAGGCACTAGAATTGAGAGGGATCGGTTGGGAAAGACGTCCTGTAGAAGATGGAATTTAATTTGGGACCTGAAGGAGGGAGAGAAGGAGAGGAAGAACATTCCAGACGTGGAGGACAGTCAGAGAAAATGCCCAGAGCTGAGAGACAGAGTATCTGCTTCGTGGGATCAGCCAGGAGGCCAGTATCACTGGATCTAAGAGGGTGATAGGGAAGAAGATGTAAAAGTGTGTGGTGAGAGAAGGAAGGAGTGGTTAGATTATGAAGTAGTTGAATGCCAAACACAGGTTTTTGTATTTGATCCTATAGATAATAGGGAGCCACTAGAGTTTGAGTGAGTGTGTGTGTGTGTGTGTGTGTGTGTGTGTGTGTGTGTGTGAGAGAGAGAGAGAGAGAGAGAGAGAGAGAGAGAGAGAGAGAGAGAGAAAGGGAGGGAAGGAGAGGGAGAGACAGACACAGAGAGAGTGAGAGAGAGAGAGAGAGACACAGCTGGATGTGTACTTCAGGAAATTGACTTTGGCAAATGAATGGAAGATGGTTTGGAGAGAGAGACTTGAGGCAGTATGATCTACTTGAAAGCTATTGCAGTGGTCCAAGCATGAGGTGATGAAGGTGGGAACAGAATCAGAGGAGATAAGGGGGCTTGTCTAAGAGATGTTGTAAAAGTGACATCAACATGCCTTGACAAAAGATTGGATATGGGGGAGGGAGGGGTCAAAGATAACACCTAGGTTGTGAGCCTGGGGGACTGGAAAGATGAGGGTGCCTTCAACAATAAGGGAAGTTTGGAGGTAGGGATGGTTTAGGGAGAGAGATAATTCATTTTTGGACATGTTGAGTTTAAGATGTCTATTGGAAACCCAGTTTAAGATGTCTGAAAGACAATTAGAGATCCAATAGGTGGATTTAGGAATCATCAGCATAGCTGTGATAATTAAATCCATGGGAACTGATATATTCACCAAGTGAAGTAGAAGAGAGGCAGAAGAGAAGAAGGTCTAGGACAAAGCTCTATGGTACATCGATGGTTAGAAGTTATGAGCTGGATCCTTGAGGATTCATCAAAGGAAAATGAGAGGGAGTGATCTGAGAGGTCGTAGGAGAACCAGGAGAGAATGGTATCTCCGAAACCTAGAGAAAAGAAGTATGAAGAAGAAGAATGTATACATATGGTGGTTTTCCCCTCCTGGGAAGTTTTCAAGCAGAGTCTGGATGACTGCTTGTGAGTATGTTATAGTGAAGCTTCATTTTATGTATGGATTGAATTAGATGGCTGCTAAGGTACCTGCTAGCTCACTAATTCAGTGATTCTTGAATTTACCACCTAGATTCCTTACTTAGAAATTGATAGCTACTTAATCCATTCATAAGATGGGGAGCAGTGAAGAGGCACATCTGACTAGACCAAAGTGTGCATGGTTGGGGAACAGCAAAATAAGGGTGGATAGATGGGGTGGGCTTAAATTTTGGAAAGCTTTGACTTGAGTTTACATTTAGTATGGTAGGTGAAAATGAGCCATTAAAAGATTTTCATAGAAAAGACATAATAAAAAAGTGGTGTTTAAGGAAGATTAGTCTGATGGTGGTGTGAGGGATAATTTGCAGTGAAGTCTGCCCATTCTGAAAAATCAAATCTAGAGTAGCTTTAGTATCCAGTAGGCCTAAGTTTAGAGATCACCTGACCTTACAGGAATCTGGGACTTAGAGCAATGGAGACCCTCCCCAGTGCTACTTCAGCACAAGATATGCCAAATAAGGAAAAAACTGCTTTCCTGGCCTTGCATTGGACACCCACATGTTTCCAGATCCTTTGTCTCAAAGATAGATTCCCGTGCTTAGGTTGTGGGTCAGCCTGTCTACCAATGAGAGTGAAGGCCAGTTGTGGGGTTGGGTTTCTACATTAGAAGGTTATATAACCATAGGCTGGCTTCTACCTGTTGCTCTCTCCCTGGCAGATGCCATTTGAGCGACAGGGGCAGAGTCCTTTCTCATGAGAAAGAATAAAGAGCTTTTCTGACCTCAGCTTCAGACTCTGAACTCTTTCATCTCACACAGTGGTTAGCAGGATTAGACAGAGAAGAAAGTTGAATAAAATCAGAGTTTAATTAAGAGGAAAATGGCAAGATAGATGTGAAGTGATGTTCTGAACTGAGGTAGTGAAAACAGAAATGAACAGGAAGGAATAGATATTCAAAACCTTCCAAGAGAAAAAACTACTAGGATTTGGTGGCTTACAAGAGATGAAGACAAAGGATGGCAATCATGAGTCTTGAAGGCTTGAACCTGAATGATGGAGAACAGAAACAAGAAAGTGGAGGAAGGTAATTTTTTTTGGGGGGGGGGGGGGAAGATAAGGTAAATTTTGAATATATTGAGTTTTAAAGGATGGTAATGATGATGCATCTAAATGAAAATGTCAAGAAGCCAGAATAAGGAAAAATATATATGTTTAGGGGGGGAAAATGCTGATCCAATTTCAATGTCATTGAAATTTTGAGAAACATAGCAGTTGCCTTTTGACTTTGTTTTGAAAGTCACTTAGCATTTCTTGGCCTCAGTTTCTTCAATTTTCAAAATTAAAGGGTTACACTAAATGGCCTCTAGGGTCCCATTCAACTCTAAATCTATGATTCTTTGTTACTGTGATTGTTTTGAACCTTAAGTTGGATTCTACCTTTTTCATATTGAAACAACCCCTCATGTAGCAACAGACTGGGAGCTAAGTAGATGCCCACTGATTTAGAAAGTGACTAAACAAGTTGTACATGATTTTGAATGTTACTCTTCTAGAAGAAATGTTGGCTGGTCTGAATAGAGAAGTATGGAAAGACACATGAACTGATTCATATGAAATAAGCAGAACCAGGAAAACAATACATGCAGTGATTGTAAGAGGAAGGAACATAAATGGAAGGAACATCAACAACAAAACAGTTGAAATTGAAAAGTATGAAATTATAATGACCCAACCGGGCCCCTAAAAAGAGATATGAGAAGATAATTTAACCTGCTTCTTTGCAGAGTTAGGAATGGGGGTGGGAAATAATGAATGTGGAACACTATATATCTTTTCAGAATTATTTTAATATATTGGTTAGTTTTGTTGACTATTTTAAAAATCTTTTTTTATTCTTTGTTATAAGTGATGGCTTTCTGGAAGAAAGAAAGGAAAATGATGTATTGGGAAATGAAGGAATTTTAAAACAAAAAAATTCAATAAAAATATATTTAAAATAAATTACCCAATATAGCAGTTGTAGCTCTTGTAATTGTTTACCACTGAATTCAATTTCATCTTGATTACCATAAAAAGTAGGACCCCTCTCAACAGTTAGGATAGATTTCTCTATCCTAGTAGTAGCAGCTATAGCATAAATGCTAGAATTAACTTTGAGTTCTTATCACAGTCCTACTGCTCTCCCAATAGAAGAAAAGTTCCCTGAGTGTTAGGAAAAGAAAACACCAATGGTTTAAGAACAACTCACATTTGTATCTAAAATCTATAAGGTCCTTCAGTACCTTTGATACAATAAGTTAGTGAAGTAGTACTATTATTTTGTTGACAAATTGAAATTCAGAGAGTTTAAGTGATTTGCCCATTATCATACAGCTAATAAGTGTTGAAGGCAGAAATTAAACCTAGTTTATATTACAGCAGGTACAAATACTTTCAGCTTTCTTAGTTAAAATACTTTTTCTCTTTATTCTTCTGGACTCAATAAAAGTCCACTATTATCTTTGGAGAATCAAAGGCCTGTATAGATTTAAGACGCCTGCTTGCTAGGTCATAGGAAAAAAGACAAAGAAAAAGTTATGTATCTCAAAAGAAAGGAGACTTTTTTAGGTCTAAAATCCCGATTCTAGGAGCCAACAGAAAGTCTGTTTGGCTCACAGTCAGAAAACCTGCCCGACAGCTTCAACAGAATAAAAAGTTTGGGTAAATAATCTCCATTGTCTTTTGAACTGACCTGAGCCCAGAGTTAGGAGAGAGAACTGACAGGAACGGAAACAGAGGGATGACACCAGGAACTCCAGACTTCCTACCTCCTACGGAAGTCATGGAGACCAACATTTCCCCCTCTTTCTCAATTCCCTTTGGATTGGGCAGGAGACAATCAAAGGAACTATCAAGAGGCTAGGAAACTGGAAAAGCTGTGCTGTTTTTCCCGTAAGAGTTTAGGGTTTTATTGCAATGGTTTATGCAGGGGAGCTGTCCTTCTGCATCATCATCTCTGAAGAGTCTCTTTCTTTGAACAAGAGTTTAAGCACAAAAGTTCAGTTAATTGAAAGGCTGACAACTAACTGGCTTCAAGCTTCACTCTGAGGTTTCCTGTGTCAAAGGCCAAGAACAAACAGGCCTGCAGGTAATAGCTACCAGGGATGTTACAGAGCAAGAAGAGTTCTGGAAGACAACAGATAAAAAGGGAATGATAGGTTCAGGCTTATAACTATGGTCTAAGGCAGATAGTAATTGACAATAAGAGGAAACAACAGACTTGCAGCCTAGGACTTGAGGAGATATGTTTGGGTTCCTTTTTTTCAATTCCTTTAGAATCAGAAGATATTTATAAAGCACTTACTATGTGCAAGGGATTGTGCTGGGAATACAAACATTTTTAAACATCTTACAAATGGAGAGAGTCTCAAACTGGCCTCAGAAGACTCTGGTCTAAGCATCCCCCTTGCAACAGCCCCAGTGAGTGATTATTCAGCCCACAATGAAAAACTTCTAATGAAGGGAAACATGTTAACTTCCAAGGGAGCCCACTATACTTTTGTTCAGTTGTTTCAGGTGTGTCTGACTCTTCATGATCCCATTTAGAGTTTTCTTGGCAAAGATACTGATGTGTTTTGCCATTTCTTTCCTCAGCTCATTTTACAGATGAAGAAACTGAGGCAAACAGGGTTAAGGGATTTACCCAGGGTCACACAACTAGTTAAGTGTCTGATGCCAGATCTGAACTCATGAAAATGCATGTTCCTCACTCAAGGCCCAACGCTCTATCCACTGTACCACCCAGCTGCTCCCACTACACTTGGGGATAACTTTAATTATAGTGCTCTTAGTTCTGCCATGTAAAGCCATGGAATACAAGTGAAATCTGTCTTTCACATGATAGCTCTTCATGTCCTTGAAGGCAGCTATCATTAAGTATTTGTTTGAGATCTATATGTCTGCTAAATATCCCTATTTCCTTCAACTTATTCTCATTCCACAATCTCAAGGCCCTTCACTGTCCTAGCCACCTTCATCTACGCAAGTGCTTTCCAGTGCATCCCTGTCTTCCTTTAAAAAGTTCCATTCAGAGCTAAGCACAGTGTTCTAGAGTTTGGAAATTAATTCTGCCTTCTCTCCCCTTCATCCATCATTGGCATTCCATTCACCAAAGC
>CM053580.1:363514503-363537448 GCA_028627135.1 Pseudochirops cupreus
TGAAGTTCAGGGTGCCGACTTTTCCCCCTGAACTAGGTAAATGATATTTGATCGATTAAAGTAAGATTGTTAACACATTTTGAGTTGCTTTCCTTTAGAAAAGCAGATCTAAGAACTTGTGCTAGTAGCTGCCCTAGGTATGCTTGCTGATACACCTATGAACATAAATTGCTAAGGTAAGGAATCCATTTTTCATAAGGACTTCTTGGAGACTAGAAAGCAAATTGGCAGAAATTAAATTTAGACCAGCATATTACACTATATTCCACAGTAGGCACCAAACAAATTAGAATCCTGAATATAAAAGGTCACGTTAGAAAAAAATAAATTAGGACAGAACCTTTCACAGTCATGACAAGAGGATAGAAACTTAAACAAGGGATACAATAGAGCATTAAGGACAAATTAGACAATTTTGATTATATAAAAATTGTTAAAAGCTCTTATAAAAATAATAATGAAGATAGACCCAAAAGTGAATTGTAGAGTGCATCAAATATCACATAGAAATTTCATATCCAAGATTTTAGGGAATTGACATCATTTTATGTATATATGACATACATGTAAGGACCCTTGTTTAATATAAACAAAAATCAAATAGCCAAAACTAAGAGCTAGAATTATTTTCAATGAAGTATAAATAGTAAATAGCCCACAGTTATGATACACTGTTTTCAAAGAATCTTAGACTATTAATAATTACATGAGAATAGACTCCAAATCATGACTAATTTGAGAAATATAAAATAAAACATCTGAGGATTCACCTTATATCCTAAAAATTGGCCGAGGACAAAAAAAAATAGTAAAATGTAGAAGAGGGTATGGGAAAATGAGCACACTAATATACTACTGGTAGGACTGTGAACTTATAAAAACTGTTTATATATGACAAAATATTCACTTTTTGCAGTAACAAACAACTAGAAACAAAATAGGTGTCAAAAATATTCACAATGACTACACAATGTACATGAAAATTCAAATGAAACGGGATTTTGAACAACCTGAAAGCCAAAGATGGTCCCAGAAAACAATGAAATGTCTTCTTCCCAGCAGAGGAGTGGTGGCTGCTACTGGAGAGTGTTGTATTCAGTGATTCTTTTATTGCTGTTGTTGACTGTTTTCCTATGTTAAGAGATGGCAGACAATAGTTCACCAATATGTCCCCTCCCTCCCTCACCCCCACACTGGCCCTCATTGGCCAACCCTTGCTCAAGTCTAAGGGAGGGTTCAATCTGAAGGTTTGAGAAAGATTTATTTCTAACAAATAACTGTGATATAAAAAGAAAACATGTTTGAAAAAAAATGAAGACTATAACTGGATTCACCTTGAATAAAGCTATCAATCAGTCTCCTCTACCTTGCCCATTTGTCAGCTAGAATTTATTAATCTATGTGCCAGGCACTGTGCTAAGTGCTGCCCATGCATGTGGATAAAATCCCTGTGTCCAAACACATCTCACAAGATTCTGAAATCCTGGGGATGTTTTCCTTCTCCCCAAGATCCCCAAGCTCCATTTCCAGTCTCTGGAAGGCAGAAAGACCTGGACATTTCCTGCTGTAGTATCTGTACCTGCTCCCCATCGTGCTCTTCTGGGTTAACTCTGCACTGTTCATTATTGCACATGCCCTGAACACAATACTGCTGCAGCATATTAATGCAGCCTAAAATCGAACTATGATTTTTTTAGCATCTATATCACACAGTTTACTCATACTTACCTTACAGTCTTCTAATATCTGTAATTTTTTTTTCCACTCAGAATTTTGGGAGAGTATTTTACCCTTGCCTTATCTGCATATCTGGGATCTTCTGAAAATTGTAATTACCTCAAAAATACTTTAAGGTCCCAAACTTTTGTCAGTGTGCAATACGGCGCTGTTGTAGGCACGGCTCTAAAGCCAACATTCTCTTAGGTCATGTTCAATGTTGGAATAAAATAAGGTACTTGCAAAGAATGGAACACTTAACAAAGGACGAGGTTTGCTTTGCCTGATAGAGTAAGAATATGCAAGGATGCAGAGCTGCTTAGCTTCCCTCATCTCCCTCTGGAAACTGCTTCTGGCCAGTAAGTCATCAGGTGTGGTGAAATGCACTGGCTCACAAGTCCGAGAAGCCTTGACTTCATTGGGAGTGGGGGTGGGGAGGAGATCAGGTTATATAGGAAGAGGAAGTTGTGTCAAGGAAGTCAGGGAAAGCTCCATCAGGACAATGCGGGTCCTACCACAGATGCTGATGAAATGTTACAGAGGTTATTGTGCATTACAGCACCTCTCCAGCTCTATCAGTGCAGACAAAACCCCCTCTTAGCAAGGCATCCTAGCAAGCCTCCTCATTGATCCATCAGCAATCTGGCCCAGCTTTATTTGCCCATTCTATTTCCCCAAATTCATAGCACCCTGATTAACACCAGCAGACATAAGGCAGTGATGTAGGATAAAGGTAGCAAAGGGAAACTGAGGGAGACTTGAAGGCTCCCAGGACCATTCCTGGTCTCCTGCTAATTTGGATGTTAAATTTGTGAAAGTCAGATTATGCCTTGCAGGCAACAACCTTTGGAGCATTTTATCAGTCTCCTGTACAGCTCTGGGGTCAAAGGGACAAACTGAAGGCCAGAAACATTTTAGATCCTGGTCAGCAGGGTTCCTGAGATCTGGAATTTGCATCATGTTCTATTTGCCTATTATATAGCTTTGACAGAAAAGCACCCAAATTTCTCTAGCATTTTTTAAACTACTCCCCAATCCAACTCAAGCTTTACTAGGAGCTGGAATGTTTATGACCAGAAACTGATCCATCTCATCTTGTGACAATGCCCATGTCACCTCCCAGTTCCCCCAAACCCCCAGCACTAGAGTCTATATCTGGGGCTGAGGAAATGGACACCAAACACGGGAGCGATGGTGGTGGTTTTTCCCTGCTTGGAGTTGAGTATAACTAAGCAAGTGAATAGATTTATTTAAATACTATTTATATAAAATATATATTTATATGTGTGTATATGTGTGTATGTGTGTTTATATACACACATCTATCTATCTATATATCTGTCTGTCTATTGATGTAAACCTTGGGGACCATTCAGTAATATATGTTAGACCTTTGTGTGTGTGCATGTGTGTGTATAAATATATATGTGTGCACATATATGCATATATAATTATACATATATATGAAGGAGTGAGAAAGGGTGTAGAAGAGAAAAGGAAGAAAGAGGGAAGAAGGGAACAAGTGAGGAAAGGAGAGGAGAGAATGAGAGAGGGAAGGAGAGAAGAAGGGAAAGAGGAAGGAGGAAGAGAGGGAGGAAAGGAGGGGATAGGAAAGAGGAAGGGAGGGTAGGAAAGAAGAAGGGAGAGTAGGAAAGAGGGAAGGAAGAAGGAAAGGGGGAAGGAGGGAAATAAAGAGGAAAGGAAAGAAGGAAGGAGGGAGTGAAAGAAGAAAGGAAGGAAGGAAGGAAGGAAAGAGAGTATTGATCACCTCACTTTTCTTAAAAGAGGAAATTCTGAAGCTTTGAGTACTATAGTGTCAGGTTCTAGAACTCTGCTCTCTGCTGCTCTTTAAGAACAGACAGAAACCAGGCCTCCATCAGGGATTAGGAAAAGCTGACTTCTTTTTAGAAAAATTCCTTTTTAGGAAAATCTTTGTGATTTGGCTCCTGTGAAGAAAGCTGAGCTTCCTTTTAGAGTCTTTTAATTACCACCCCTATTTCTGGAACAGCAGCCAGCATATAGAAACAAGTGTTTCTCTCTTTAATGAATTCCCAAAATGCTATGGTACTTACTAAAGAAAGGTTTCAGTAAAGCCACTGCTGAAGTGACATTTTTTCAAACCATGCCTTGAAAAAAAAAAACCACCACTTTCCTCCAAACTCATAGGAATGCATTGCAGAGTTCAAAAGAAATTTGCTGTTCTCCTCCCCTTACCCCTTTACCAACCATTGGCACCTAATTTTCTAAATACAATGTCCTCCACTAGGGATGCAGACTAAAAATGGGTACTATTCTTATTTTTGCACTGATTTAGCAGGTGACAAATACGTTTTATTCAGTTTGTCTAAGACTACTTCACTATCTTTATGAACCTTTAATAATTAAAGTATCCTGGAGGGAGATCTCTGACTTCATCAATGAAAGAGTTAATAGACAGAGGTTATTCAAAGTTTCCTCTGGTGCCTAGAAACTCTGTCTAGTTCCCTAGCAACGTGGGAATTTACCCACTCTCCTTGTGGACATAGCACAAATCTCTCTGTGGCCTAGAACTAGTCTGGGATTCTGGGGAGGGAGGCTAATGGTATTGAATAGCTTTGGACTAAACTGTCCTTCTACAAATCTTGCAAAAACATAATGCCATTTGCAAGAGAAAATAGGGTTCTTCAATTTAACCTCTCACAATCCTAGATAAACAACTCAAAGATCAGGCCTTATTCAGGGCCCACCAATAATACTCAGGCAATGTGGGATGGCAGACAAAGTGCTGAACTTGGAGCCAGGGAGATCTGGGTTCAAATTACATCTCTGATATGTGCTAATTATATATCCTTGAGCAAGTAACTTAACCTTCCTAAGCCTCAATTTCTTCCTCTGTGTGGGGGCAATTGATAAAAGAGTTTGCTGGACAATCTAAGGAGCTTTTGGGGTGGTGAGAATTTGTTTGACATTTTGATTATGTCTTGCTATGGAGGGATAGATATTCTCCTTGGCACTTCTCCTGGGACAAATTTCATTGATGGAAGCTGTGCCCAAGATGACTTTGTTGGCTCCTGCTCCTAAGGAACACGTTGTGGGAGAAGCCGACCTTTGCTGAGGTTTATAAAAGGAAGAGAGACCGTCTTCTTATATTTTTCCATCTTTGTTCTGGAAGGATCCTGAGAATGCACCAGAGTTAAGAGCAGACGTAGTTGGAAGACGATGGTGTTGGAGCTCTTAATGATTAGAGCAGATTGTTCTTATTTTTGCAAGCTGAGAGGTGAGCTCATGGTCCCTGACTTAGAGAGGAAGTGTCTGCCAATCATCAGGCTGATAGAGAGAGGAGAACCATGGGACCAGGCAATGGATTCTCCTGAATCTCAGTTTTCTCAGGGAGTGTCTGCCCCTCTTCAACCTCTAACTTCTTGCATAGATAGTGCTTAGATAATGTCATTCTCAAAGCCAAACCTCCTAGATTGAGGAAAGGGAGCTTCCTAGGGGCAGTTAAATTCAGAATCTGTCCTGAGATAAGGGGGATTTCTTAGGCAATGCTAACCTTATCTATCAGGAGTTAGTTACCCCTTGGAAAACCCTGAGTTTGAGAGTTTAGGGACCTAGCCAATCCAAAGAAGGGGAAATTCCTGAGAATGGAATAGAACTAAGAGCAAGCCTGACTTTGGGTTCGGGATGGCAAGGGAGGAGTCTACCACTAGGAACCTTTAGTGATTATGGTAGTATAATAAAAGAATATCATATCTGTAACCTTTGGTGTTAGGAAATGAAAGGCTAAAGACACAAAATGGGGGAGAAGGGGACATAGACGATACTTGTCACAATTACCTGGGTAATAGTTCTATCAAAATATGGGTCAGATCAAAAGATAGTTTGCCTATGTGGAAACCTCAAGTGTATTATCCTAAGTGAAAGTGGGATTCATGAGAATACTGCTAGCTATCTGGAAGTCCCAATGTGTTCCCTCCTGAGGGGAGTCCAGGAAACAGGATGGTAGTACAAGTCCAGAGGATAGTAGGACCCTGTGGAAAGTAACATCCACCAGAGAAGAGGGACAAGAATTATATTAGTTTTTGATATACTGCTGTGAGCCCATTGGGGATTTTTGGCATTGTTTACAAACTCCAGTGAGTTCTTTGTATTTCTTAATTGTCTCTTAATAGAATAAAATAAAGACTGATCCATATGTGAAATCTACCTTGATACTTTGAGTATTTGATGAGAGTTAGAGTCCTGTTTTCATTTCTGTAGAAATCTAGACATTAGCAATAGGCTGAGATTTACCAGAGTAAACTGGTTGGGGGCATCCAAATCACCACTGAGCATACTAAGAAAGGCAAAAATATGATCCCTGTCTTCAAGGTGATCACCTTCTAATGGAAGAGACAACGTGAAAAAAGCTATTTACATATAAAGTGTAAATAGGAGGTCATTTCAGAGGGAAGGCACTAGACCATAGGAGAAGTGGAGAGATAGAAAAGGCCAGAAAGGCCTCTTCCAAAAGGCACGATTTCAGCTGAGTCTTGAAGGAAGTGGTATTTAGAGATGAGGAAGGAAAACATTCCAGAAATAAGGGGATAGGCGGTGAAAAGGAACAAACTCAGGAGATGGTGTTATGTGCAAGGAACAGCAAGGCCAATATCTTTGGAAGGTAGAATATGTAGAAGGGATTGTAATAATGGAAAGTAAGAAGGGACCGAGTTGTTGAAGGCTTTAAAAGCCAAACAGAAGATTTTGTATCTGACACTGGAGGTATAAGGAGCCACTAGAAGGTGAGTAGGGGGTAGGGATTGGGGTGACATGGTATGATCTGTGCTTTAGGAAGATCAACGATCAGTTAGTTAACACAATACATAGAGATTTGGGTTTGAAGTAAGGAATAACCAAGTTTGATCACACACACACACACACACACACACACACACACACACACACACACACACACACACACTGGCAGTGTGCCTATGGGCAAGTTCACCTAACCTCCCTGTACCTAAGTTTCCTTACCTGTAAAATGAGGCTAATGATACATCACAGGGTTGTTGTGAGGATCAAATCACTTACATAAAGTGCTTTGAAGAACTTAAAACCCTATATTAATATTCTCAGTGATGATGATGATGATGATGAACCACAGTTAAATGAAGTATAGATTGGAATGGGAAAAGATTTAAGGCAGGGAGATTAACCTGAAGGTGATTGCAATAGTCCCACAATGAGGGGACTACACCAGGGTGGTGTCCGTGTGAATGGAGAGAAGGGCTTGTCTTCAAGGGATGTCTAAAGAAATCAAAGAATTAATGCCAGAGATAGCTAGTGCTGCAGTGGATAGAGCACTAGGCCTGGAATTCAGGTCAGGAAGACCTAAATTCCAATGTGGCTTCAGACACTAGTTGCATGATCCTGGACAAGTCACTTGCCACAACTCTGTGAGGTGAGTGCAAGTGTAGTTACCCCCATTTTACAGATGAGCAAACTAAGATTATTTGATTTGTCCATGGTTATTTAGCTAGAAAGTCTATATACTTGAGTGCAGTAGATAAGAGTGCTGGCCTTAGAGTCAGGAAGACATGAATTCAAATCTACTCCTGGGCACTTACTAGCTGTTTGACTCTTGGATAAGTCACTTAACCACTGACTGCCTCAGTTTCCTCAACTGTAAAATGGAGATAATAATAGCACCTACCTCACAGGGCTTTTGTGAGCATAAAATGAGACCCTATTATAAAAGCACTTGTTCATCCTCCATTTTTGAAGGGGGCCAGTGATGTTGGGGTAAAATAATGGATGATGGGTGATGTCTTGACTTGCACATTAAGTTGTCAGCTTCACTCTCTCTTCCAGAGCTTCAGTTGTCACCAAAGTCCAGTGGCAGGACAAAAGTCAAGATGACTGGCAATGGCCCAGGACATAGCAGATGACTTTGGTGTCTTCAATGTCTGACCAAGCTTTAAGTGCTCCACAGTGCCTGCTTCAGGTGCCTTTCATGGCTATTTGAATAAATTGTTCTCCTCTCCCCATTCCACTGTGGAAAGCCTCACATGCATGGGGTAGACATCCCCTAACTCAGTGACAGCATGGAAGTCAGTTACCCTCAATCTGGTTTAGTTCATCTGCTGAAACAGTTTTTACCAGGGTGTAACCACTGTAGGCTTCTTGGGACCAAAGATAAGAAGTGAGTACCTGGTAGATCCCAAAGGTGGATGAGCAGCTCTGTAAGCTCTCAAACAACTCAAACAACAGCAGAGGTGCTGAGTCTCCCTGGACACCCCAAACACTTAGCACCATGCCTGACGTACGGTAGGTGCCATGTAAGGACTTAGTCCCTTCTCCTTCCCCATTTTTGTTGCTGCCCCCATGATCAGACGAAACCCATGTAAACTCTGAGCTTAGGCCACCAAGCCTTACATCTTAAGTAGGTACCTATTTCACAGGTTATTATGAGGTTTAAATAAGATTTTATACACACACACACACACACACACACACACACACACACAAAACTTTGTAAACTTCACAGTGACATACAAATATTAGATATATCTTATCAAATGAATAGTATTAGTTCATTGAGAAGCAGCATGATACAATGGAACAAAAACTGGTTATGGAGTCAGAAGATTTGAATTTGGGCTCTAGTTCTACTATTAACTACCTGTATGAGCTCGAGCTCTGGGTCTGCCTCAGTTTCTTCATTTGAAGGGAAGCACATTTCTTCTAAAACACATAGCAGATTTCCATGAAGAAGCAAATAAAGAAGAGATTAAGTGACTTGACCACAGTCAATAGATCTCTGATCTCATTGATACTGTCTCCTCCAGTGATGGAGCTCACAAGCCATCTGCATCATCTCAGTCTGGGTGATTCTTGTACATGTTATCCCATAAATATTCCACAAGGAGTCTGCCCAATATACTGAGAGCCTCCCTTTGAAGCTTTTCACATTGTGGAGATTCCAGTGGAACATGTGGTCTATTTATGTGGTATCCATAACTTTCTCTGTGCTCAACTGGCTCCCCTTGTTTTCTGTTATACATCTCTCTGGTCATAGAAACAGAGTTGGAAGGGATCTCAGAGACCAGCTGGTTTAACCTGTACCTGAATAAGAATCCCTCTTCAAAATAGTTCACTTGTGGTCATGTATCTTGCTTGAATTCCGCCAGTGAAGTAAAATGCACTACCTCCCAAGGCAGTTCATTTCATTTTTGGATAACTAATTTTTATCTAACAATTATTATTGTTATTGTTATAAATAATTATAGCTAAGTCTTTCCTTTCATCTAGCCTAAAACTGCTTCTTTGCAACTTAAGTTCACTTGCTGTTGTTGTGAAATGGACTGGGAAGGGAAATGGCAAACCACTTTATTGTCTTTGCCAAGAAACCCTCCAAAAGGGGTCATGAAGAGTCAGACATAACCGAAAACTATGAAACAATAACAAGGTAAGTCAGGCCTAAAACTGCTTAAGTTCATAGTACCATATAATTGGACACTTATTTTATCCAACAAAGGCCTTTATAGGTCATCTAATCTATCTCCTCAATTTAGAAAAGAGGAAATTGAGGCCAAGAGAGGGTGAGTCATTATTCAAAATCAGATAAGCAATAAGTGACATAGCCAGGAATTGAACCCATTTCCTCTGACTACAAAATAGTATTCTCCATTATACTATACTATAGTATACTATACTATACTATATTATACTATAGTATACTATACTGCCTCTTTTGTTCCTAGTTCAACTCTATTGTTTTTGCTCAGTCGTTCAGTCCTGGCCGACTCTTCATGACCTTATGGACCATAGCAGGCTGGACCTATAGCATGCCAGGTCCTTTTATCCTCTACTACAGCGGTTCTCAACCTGTGGGTTATGTTCAATTTAAATACATCCTGAATATCAGATATTTACATTGTGATTCATAACAGTAGCAAAATTACAGTTTTGAAATAGCAACAAAATTAATTTTATAGTTGGGGGTCACCACAACATGAGGAACTATATTAAAGGGTTGTGGCATTAGGAAGGTTGAGAATCACTGCTCTACTATTTCTTGCAGTCTGTCCAAGTTAATGTTCATTGTTTCCGTGACATTTCCCTTTTGCCTTCAGTCTTTCCCAACATCAGGGTCTTTTCCAATGAGTCCCACCTTTTCATTAAGTAGCCAAAGTATTTAAGCTTCAGTTTCCATATTTGACCTTTCAGTGAATAGCCTGGATTAAATTTCTTTAATTGACCTCCTTGCTTTCCAAGGGACCTTCCAAAGTCTTTACCAGCAGCACAACTCAAACAGCACAACTCTACTGTCCAGGATCAAGAGAAGTAATGTTTCCCTATTCTACACAGCAGCACTATAAACACTTGAAACCTAATATCATACTGAACCTCCCCCTTGGGTGGTGTCTTTTCCACACTAAATATCCTTCAAGTGACCTTCATAACAGCATGTTGTCGAGGCCCTTCATCATCCTGCTTGACCTCTTGTGGATGCTCTCCAATTTATCAATCTCCATCCTAAAATGTGATGTCAAAACTGGAAACTCTGCTCCAGAGGTACTCAGATCCACACAGAGATCAGCTATAGTCCTATCATCTCCCTGCTCCTAGACATGAGACTCCTTTCCATGAAGCCCGAGATCAGCTTGTTCTCTTTGCTGTCATGTTATATTACTGACTCCTACTGAGCTTGTGGTCTTCTAAAACCACTGGATCTTTGACAGAAAAATTTCTGTCCACCCATGGCCCTCCCCCATCCTGCTTGTGAAGTGGATTTTTTGAACCCAGATGTCAACCTTTATATTTATCCTCTTTCAGTTTCTTCTGCTGTCAAGATTGTTTCAAATCTTGACTCTGCTATCTATAACAACAAAAAAAAATAGCTAGCGTTTCTGTAGCCCCTACTGTGTGCCAGGCATTGTGCTAGTCACTGTGTGTGTGTGTGTGTGTGTGTGTGTGTGTGTGTGTGTGTGTATCTTATTTGATCCTCATAACATCCCAGAGGTCAAGTGACTTGCCTCGGGTCACACAAATAATAGGTGTCCAAAGCTGGATTTGAATTCAGGTCTTCCTAATTTCAGGCTCGATGCCATACACACTTCATCACCTAACTGCCTAGGTGGAAAGAAAGATTAGTCTGATATGACTTGTTTTGAGTGTTATTCTGACTCTTGTAATCATTGCTGCTTTTTTTAGATGTTCACTAGCACAGAATCATTTCTTCAGGTACTTTGTTAGTAATCAAAATCAAGCTGTCTGGACAATAATTTGCATACTGTTTTCTTATTGCAAATTTGGACTGTGTTTGCCCTTCACTAATCCTCCAATATTTATGGCAATGGACTCAGGGTATGGATTGAGACATAGATGCTCTGTACTTGGGAGAAGTGGGATTATTTTTTTTGCCTTAATATGCTTATTTGTTAAAAAGGTTCCTTTTTTCTTTTCTTCATTTTACACTGAAGGTCAGTGAAGGAAGGAGAGAAAATAGACTGGTTGTTAGTTAAACAAAATAAATTACATTTTTAAAAGAGAAATGTCTGGTTTTCTATCTCAGGTTATGCCTACACATGACAATGATATGCAACCCTGCAGCAACTCAAATTTTACAGATACATTCTTTCCCCTCTTCATTTCAAGCTGCTATTTCTATATGGGGTACAATGGAACAGAACAGGAAATTCTTTGGATTGAATAACAAAGTGCCCCTAGGAGGCAGATCCTAGGCAGGTCCAAAGGGCAGCAACTATTCCATATTAGTCAATGGCAGCATAGATTCACTCACCCATCCAGGCCCCCAGGTTGAGCCCTGAAGTTGGCATGCGTTCCCCTAGGCTGGCTGCCTGCAATTCTGTTAAGGGACACTGTAGTGTTTCCATTGAGCTGTGTAGCACAAGAACGGGGTTCTTCTTCATTTGTAAGAAGATGAAACTGAGACAGAGAGGTTAAAGGACCTGCCTGAGGCTAGAGAGAGAGAGAGAGAGAGAGAGAGAGAGAGTCACTTTTGTAGCTCTGAAATCTCTGGCCCCACTTGTACACCTAGAATATAACCCTCTTCATTCTAGCAAAGCTGCTAATGGTTTAAGCACTCATAGTAATGAAACAGAAAATATAAATAATGCTTTCTACCAGTAATAGGCCTTTCCTATGGAATTCAATCCTCTGAGGCATTTTTTCTTCAATAAGCCAAAGGAAACAATGAAATGTTCTCTCCTCCTCCTTTTATATCTCTCTACATCTCCCTCCCTGCTACCTTTCTCCAGATAGATAGATAAGAAATAGATGATATAGATAAAGAGGTACACAGATGACAGATAGGTAATAGATAGATAGATAGATAGATAGATAGATGGACAGATAGATAGAAAAGATAGATAGATAAAAGTACCATGAGCATATGAAGTATTAAAGCACTGAATGCATTTCTCAGTTCCAAAGCTGATCTGGAGCTTCTATTTGAAATTTAAAGTCAATTTTGCATTTTTTGTTGCTGCTATTTGTTATACATCCATTTTTTTCTGAGTTAGAAAACATGTAAGTATTCTATATGTGGGTTCAGTTTTTTAAAGTCTATTTCCTTGTCACAGTTCATGATTTTTTGAGCTGTGTAAAAAGGCAGCAGTAATCAGAACAGGACTCAGAAAGAAGGAAGGATGCTGGCAGGACAATTAGCAGAGGGGCCTTTCATCTGCAGAGGAAATCCCTGGATCCCAAGGGAAAGGGGTCACCTTAGACTGAAGAAAGCACCCTCTGATCCCCAACATTAGGTTTCCACTGGGAAAATAGCTCCCTCTGTGATAGCCCAGTGAAATCCAGAGTTTGTTTCTCTGGTGTCATTGTCAAAAACGTCATTGTGTATGCCTATATTTAATGATTTTTCTCTTGGGACTCAAGTAATTCATATTTTATGTGAAGTAACTTAATTTTATGATGTGTCTGGTATAAATAGATTTTTTTTCCCTTCTCCTCCTCTAAGACAATGACAATTTGATTTTCCATTTATGGGAACATTAATGCAATCTCCTGGAATTTAAGCCCATCACTTCTGTCTAGTTTCTAACAGCAAATCTCATTTGCCTAGTATAGGACCAAGTGCAGTTTCTAATACAGACAGGGCTTCACCAATATCAATGAGGGCTTTGCATGCATAAACATTTATGGGGGAAGTGTGGACTAAGGAGGGATTTCTTCCCCCCCCAAAAAAATTCCAATGGCCTCTCATCCTTGTCAGGCTTTCCGGTTGATAAACTGCCACCTATCTCCAGAAAAGTTGTAAAGCTGCCTTTGCTTGGGAACATAATGGTACATGGTTTATTTCCATTTTAAGTACCATGGTTTCCCATCTCAGTAAAGGTCCTCGTACAGTATTAGTTTGAAAGACTTAATGCTTATAAAAATACCTAAAAGCTTCCAGTGCTTGTCATTAATCACACCCATATACTCTTTCCCACTGCCGATATTGCTGTCAATCAGGTAAATTAGTGCTAAGAAAAGTGCTGTGCTCGAATGAGGCAGAGTAGGCCCAGAAGAGTTCATTCCTGCCTCATTGTTCTTCGATACCATGCTGATCTAACATAATAGCAATGAAGCCGAGTCTCTGACAATGTGCATTTTAACTAGAATGTTTTGACATTCTGTTATACTTGTTATACTCATGTCTAAGAAAAAAGGATACTTTCTATTTTGCACAACAAAGAATACTTTTTTTTTTGGAAGTTGCCTTAAATAGGATCGGTCAAATTCAATTTCATAGAATCATTTAAGCCTACATAAAATGTACCAAAAATACATGACCTATGTGGGCTTGTGGTTTTTAATTTCAACTCTTCTCTCCTGCCAAGATCAATCCATCTTCTCCTGTTATCCTCATGATTTACCTCTACCGAATTTCTTTATGGAGTTCCTATGTAGATCTAGTTAGACACCAGGAATTTCTCAATTCCAATTAAAAATATTTATGATCTCCTTAATGCAAATATTGGAATATCATCAGGATGCTGATGATACTCTGCTCTACATCTCCTTTTCATCAGAACCTGGCAGAGCAGTTATATGGCTTATTCAGTGCCTGGATGAACTAGGGGCTCAGAAGAAAGTGAACTGGCAAAATGTCAAACCAGATAAGGCAGAAATAGGGTTCCAGAGGCAAGGGGGGAAGGAGAGAGGAAGAATTTCCATTAGAGAATACATTGAGGGCATTTGATTTTTTTTTTTTCACTTAAAGGCTACTGTAAATATTGTTGTATTCTTGAAATCTCAATGCACAGCAATGGCTTACCAGTGCCTCTTCCCTCACAGACTTGGCCTAAAAACCATGGCCAATCATCCAGTCTTTGAAGATTCCAACACGGATCATTGCACTGGATTT
The DNA here is from genome assembly GCA_028627135.1 of Pseudochirops cupreus. Lineage (NCBI taxonomy): Eukaryota > Metazoa > Chordata > Mammalia > Diprotodontia > Pseudocheiridae > Pseudochirops > Pseudochirops cupreus. The sequence goes on from CM053580.1 coordinate 363,528,569, forward strand.
TCAATGGGCTACCACCAATCAGAATCCATTCATCCCACTAAATGTGGTCCATTAACCTCCTAGCCAGAATATTCATTGTTTCTGATGACACCCAGGCATAACAAAGTGGAAAGAACACTGTACTGGCTGCAGATGGATATAGGTTCTTGGGTCAGCTCTGCTACTAAATTGTGTGACCTCCTCGGGTAAGTCACTTAATTTCCAAAGTTTACAATTTGTCTACTTATAAAATGTTTATCTTTAAGGTTCCTTCCAGCTTTAACATTTTGTGCTTCTGCTGTTAGGGCAGTTAATTGATGTAAAGTCATTTATAGCTTAGGACTTGGAGATTTTTTTTTTCTGTTCACTTACCATCAAAACATAGGTATGCACAGAAGGGAAGGGGATTCTTCCATAGAAAGTGATTACCTCCCCCCCAAAGTTCTAGTTTACCAATCTTCAAGACACAGTGCAGGGTTATATTTTTTTTTAATGAGTCTTTCCAGACACTCTTAAGATATCATCCTAATAGATTGTTAATGACTATTTAAGCTGTTTTAGCTAGTGAAATCCTAGATTTATGTATTTTAAATACCATAATGTTTCAGTGTTTGCATTTGTTCCCAGGGGCTATTTTTTATAAAAAAGATAATTTACAAAGCTCAGTAAAGACATTCTTCTGGTGTTCTAAAATATGTATTACAACCCACCTTATACAAATAATCATTCCTGGGAGTCCTGCATTATACTAAGCAATCTAATTTCTAAGAAAATAATACTTGAAAAATACTGCAACATGAACCTCACCTTTTGGTGCTCAACTACCTTGATGACTCTGATGGTTGTCTGCTTGCAACCCAAGCGTAACAGTTCCTGCTGTGTCAAAAGACTATTCTATATGATCTGATCTATATACAACCAGTCATTTCCATGACTTAGAGCTCAAACACTATGATTTGGTCTGTAAATTTCCATGTTCTTTCTTTGTATATGAATAGTGAGGTGTGGCCCATAACAAATGTCATAGAATAAGAATATATATACATACACACATACAAATATATATATATGTGTATGTGTATACATACATACATACACAAATGAAAATGATGAGTAATTAAGAAAAACTTGAGAACTGTATGAACTGAAGCAGAATGAAATTAACAAAGCCAGAAGAACAATGTATACAATGAGTGTAATAATGTAAAGGATCTCTAAAAGTAAGGCAAAATCTGAGTAACTATGATAAACAATATTGATCTCAGAGGATATGAAAAAAATCTCCCTCCTTTAAGAGGAGAGGTGGAGGACTTTGGGGACAAAGTATTGCATTCATTATTATAAATGGTTCCTGTATCAGTAGTTTTTGCTTAATCAATTTTTAAAATATGTAAGATTTCCGACCATGATTCCAGGATCCTCATGATGAAACATGCTAATTACTTCCTGACAGGTGCTGAACTCAGAGTGCAAGTTGAGACATGGTTTTTATTCTTGGCCAATGCAAGAATGAATGCATTTCCTTGATTCTACATATTTATTACAAAAGGTTTGCTCTTTTTAATGGAGAAAATTTAACTTAAAAAATCTTTTTTTTCTTTGTCACAAAAGAAAGTTCAATTCTGGCAGGAGATATGGGGAGGAGGAGAATGTGGGTTCCAGAAATAAATATTCAGAAAAAGATATAACGTTAAAACTAAAGACATCATGACCATGCAATTCTTAAGGTATAGGAACTCCTTAACCTCCACTGAGGGGGGAGAGCATCTCCTCAGACATCCATGTTATTTCCCACCAAGCTATGGTCATTTTGGACTTCTTTAGCTTCCACTGTGCTCATTTTAGATTTCTTTGACTGCTCCAGCAAAATTCCCTAAGAGGGTACTCTTCCTCCTTCCATCCTATATGATTTCTTTTGTATATCATATTAGCGTCTTAGATTGTAACCTCCTTGAGGGCAAGTAGTATCTTTTTCAGGTTGTTGGGTTTTTTTGTATCAGAACTTAGCACATAGTAAGTAGATGCTTAATAAATGTCTATTGATTATTGAAAGGGAACAGGCTAAGGTATAGGTGTATGGAGGTTGGGAGTATTCTTATATAACTATATTCTATCCCTGTCAGGATCAGAAATAGAAGTCTATGGTTTACTGAGACAAGAAAAACTTAAGGTAAATATTATCCTGAATAGCTTCCAAAGAGAAGTTACTGTGACTGGGTCTGAAATCAACTAGAGTTTTTAGTTTCGGAATCTCAAGGTCATTGTTGACTTCACTCATATTCAAGAACCCTCTGATTTTTAAAGGTAATTTTTTTTTTAATTTTGAAAGGTTTTATCCTTATGAAGTCCAGGACTCTGTTCATTCTCTCAGCCCCCATCTTATTTCACCCCATAGAACTTTATCTTCCACTTTCACTGAGGCCTTTTCTGAGGTGTTTAATTGCTCCACTGTTTCAGTAGGATGATCAGAGAAAGTTTTGTCAATCTCAGGACAGAGTAGTTCATTCTCTGGGCCCTGAAATTGCTTTCTCAATGGTCTCCAGTAACTCATTACTAAACCAAATGACCTTTACTCAGTCTTTGTCCTTGATCATTCTACATCATTTGATACTCTTGAACACCCATCCTCCTGAGTACTCACTCCTTCCTAGACTTTCATGATACTGCTCTCTCCTCACTCTCTGTCTACCTGTATGACTCTGCCCATTGTTCACCTCCATTATTGTAACATGTCCCACTTCACTAGTGTAGTCCACTATATATGGGTGTCTCCCTCCCAGCAATTGTCCTAGACCTCTTCCCTTTCTACCCTCATCATTTTGGTGAAGACAACAAGTACTGTGGATTAGGAGCCTCTCCTAAGGCAAGGCAGTATTGACAGATATTTTCACTTAGTCACTCCCCGTTCCATTGATTACAATATCTCTAAATGGGAGAAGACATCAGCACATAAAGCTATGAACTTAAGTATTCTATCAAAATGTTGGCAAGGAATACAAGACCATGGAAAGAATGCTCACTCTGGATTCAGGGTATGTTCGATAGAAAGAACACTAACTTTGGAGTCAAATGACCCTGGTTCCAGTTGCATCTTTGATGCTTAGTGCTCATGTGAACTTGGACAAGCCTCTTTACTGATGGGCTTCAGTTGAGGAGATCAGACTAGCTGAACTCTGAGGCCTCTTCCAGCCCCAAATCTATGAGCACATGATACCCAGCATAGGAGGTTCATACCCATCCATGAGCAATGAATACAATTCACATCTATGTTCAACTTTACATACTATGAATTATTTCACTTAACTGATTGCCTACCATTACTCAGACATTAGCCCACTGCAAAAGCTTAACTGTAACCTGAATCTTTGGTATATCTGAACATTTTAGCTGGTGACAGTTACGGAGAGAAAATGATGGCCCAGGAGCCCTCAATTCTTAAAGTTTGGTGGCTATTTCTCATCTTGAATTTATACCAACTCATAGATTTCTTAATTTGGAATTCTATTAGGTGAATTTCTCTTCTGTGAGGAATTCATCACATTCTACCTTGAAGGAAAATGTTTAAAGCTGGTTCTTATATCAGGTGTTTTCAATTTCTTAACGTATATTAAAAAAAAGATTAAGCACCAAGGGCAACCAAAACAAAAAACAAAAAAAAATAATTTTGTTCCTCAGGAGACATGTTCTAATCCTATAGCCTCTTAGGAACTACCCTCTACTGAAAGCTGTAAAATTAGAACATAGAGGCTCTCTCTAAATACCTACTCTTTACTTGAAATCAAAGGGCCAAATCTGACCCTTGGGTACATGCAGGCAGCATATTGATTTCAATGGCTGTGATGTCAGAGAAGAATTTGGGCCATTATTATCTGCTGGTTGCCCTAATTAGTAGCTAAAGTAGGGATTACAAATGAAGAACTAGGACTTCAAATGAGGAATAAGCAGCAGGTGCAAACATACCCCAGGCAGCAACATTCAGCTCACAGCAAGTGAGGAAAACAATGGAAGCTACCAACCCAATTTCTGAATGGGATAATTTTCTTGTGTTGTTTTTTTTTCCCGAGTTGATACCAGTAGGGCTTGAACATGAGTACACATGCTGGGTAGCAGGGCCCCTTTCTTACATTCCAACATTTTACTTATCCTTACATCCTTAAGATAGATGGATGGAAGGGAGGCAATGTGCTCTAGGGGCAAGAGTGGGGTGCTGGGTGTCAGGTCTCCTGGGTTCTACTCTGGTTCTGAGGCTAAGTTGCTTGGGGCCTTGGGTCAGTCACTTAACCTCTATGCCAAACAGAAATAATACCACCTACCTCCCAGGAGCCTGCCAAGGGAGATTTGATTGATAGTCAGGCTCTTTGAGTCTTTGATGAAATGTGCTGAGTGGCTGCCAAGTATTATTACTGCTAATAATAATAATGTTTTTCTAACATAGCCCCACTGAGTGATGTAAATCTGTAACAGGGGACAGATTGCTCAAAAGCAGCAAATTGTGGCCAATTTTTTTTAGGGGCTAATGGGCTTGATTCTTTCAGGTGAGTAAATACTCCCTGGGTGTAAGTCAGGTACTCAGGGAGGTACATTAACTTTCAGGCCACTGGAGTAGCATTCTCTTGGGTCTGTTCTCTCTTTGTGCATATAAGGAGAGAAGGCTGTCTGACATAAGTCTGCACAAAGTAATCAGGCTTCTTTATGGAAAAAGGAGAGCAGGGAGAATGTTGCCCTCTGACAAACAAGCAGAGCAAAATTGTGCAGTGACATCGTGGTCTTTGTGTAGTCAGTCAAGCCACATATTTAGAAAAGGAATATAGAGAGGACCCCGGTAAAGTTCAATTGGACAGCACAACCGCTCCTGGACTGTGCAGGCTCGATGTTTTATTGCTTTACCACTTCACCAAAGGGGACCTTGAGAACCCAGCTCTAGAAGGCTCTTCCATCCCCTAAGTCGAGTTGTTATTCTAAGCCACTAGAGTGTTTATTCTTTGACCTTACACTATCTGATTAATCAGTACATTTTCAATATGGGTCTATTGAACCTATAAACCTCTTCTACTTGGATGAAGAGAATACCAGGTTGGATGGGGAGGGGAAACTGAAAGGGGAAAGGAGCAAAGAAGGGCTTATCTTTTCTTTAGACCCAGGATTTGAGCAAGCGGACTCTTGGGCCCAAAGCAGTGAATAGAACTGAACAAGTTCTATTCAGGCACAAAATGACAATTGTAATCACTGCAAGACTTAAATTAACTGGTATGTCATGGGATTTCAGACCAGGTACTTTTTATTTATCAATCTCAAGTAGCCATAAATATATCATTAGGATTCAGATTTCCCCAGTTACCTGCTTTCGTATCTAGGTTACTTTATCCTTTCATGGGAAGGAAATAGAAGAGTGAAGGGGGAAGTTGAGAGAGAGAAAAAGAATGCATTTCATAGGATCATAGATTCAGAGTTTGAAAGGACCTCAGAGGCCATCTAGTCCAACTCTCTCGTTTGGCAAAAGGTGAAACTGAGGCCACAGGAAGGTAAGTGACTTGCCCATGGTCACAAAGATACTAAGTGATACAGCTGAGATTTCAAGCTACATCCTCTGATTCCAAATCTAGTACTTTTTCCTCAGTACCAGGACACTTATGCTTAACTGAAACTTGCCTAACTGGAACTCAATAGGACTTTTTCTGGCACATTCTACTTTTTAGGAGAAAAAAGCAACCTCTAATTTCGTTTTATGCATTACCCAATTTAATGCTCTTCTTTGAATTTCAGAGTTAAATTTTCACATCTTTTTATTGGCTTAACAGTTCTCAAAGAAATCACCAAATATGATGTCAAAGATTCAGTCTAAAGCACACTTTTCAGAGTATATCCTCTAGTTACTGAAAAATAGAACCAGCCCATTTCCTCACACCCCATTTGTATACAGTATTGCCCCCTGAAAATTGTTGTTCAGAATGTAAGCCCTAAAAACAGAACTGGCCATATACGGGAGAATAAGGCAGGAAAGGGATTTAATGCATGTTAGAAATGTTTTCCAAAAGTGTTGAAATCAGAAGGATTTTGTGTTGACTGAATTAACCAAGAAATTCAACTTAGCAAAGTACTGTATCACTCAAGCATTCCAGTTCATCCAGGTTTGCCCAAGAGGTAGCCAGAAGAAATGCACAAGCCCCAAGGTTCACAGAACTGGAACTGGAAGTAACATTGGAATCCATCTAGCCTCTCCCCATTTTGCACATGAAGAAATTGAGGCTCAGGGAGGTTAAGTAATTTACCCACAGTCACTCAGATAATAAGTATAAGAGGCAGGATTAGAACTTAGGTCTTTTGACTCCAGAGCTGGTTCTTTTTCGATAACACTGTGAACCTTACTATCTGTTGGATAAGGCCCTACTAAGTCAAAGCGTCCATATTTGGTATGTAGTCTGGAAGATGTTAGGGTGAGGCCCTATGATTTCATTGGCATAGGAAACTCTCAATTGAGAAGACTTTCCCTATTGACCCAGGTCAGCACTTTCCCTACAGCTTATAGCTTTAGAGGGTTGGCTGTGGTCCTAATCAGGTAAGTGACTTGTTCAGGGTCACACAGCCAGAACTCGAACCCAGATCTTTTTGGATGCAAGACTGATCCTTCATCCACTGCCCCCACACTGTCTCTCCCTCGGAAAAAAAAAACATTTAGAGAAAAGTACACGAAAGCTTAACTTTGAAATCCATCAACAGATTGATAAGCATTTCTTAAGCATCTACTATGTGTTAGACAGCAAATAAGCTAGGCACAAAGAGCAAATCAATCTCTTCTCATGAGAATTACATTCTGAAGTCAACAACAACAATAAAAAACAAAATTCTCAAGTCCGTGCACGTGGCCTCTGACCTCCTAGGCCTTTCTCTCTCTCCCTCATAGTTCCACAGGAACCTCAGTTCATCTCTAGAAAGTATTGAGTCTCTCTCTTTCTCTGTCTCTCTGTCTCTCTGTCTCTCTGTCTCTGTCTTTGTCTGTCTCTGTCTCTGTCTGTCTCTCTTTCTCTCTCTCATAATCCTAGGCTAATATGACAAAAGAGAGTAGAGATGAGACCAAACACCACTATGTGGATTCTGAGAAGAGCTGTCACATGGTCTATTTGCAGATATGTGAAAGCAGACTTTATACCTTGTTCCCCTTTGATAAATACCAGGTAAGTACCTCTTCCACAGAAAGATGCCAGTTTTGACTGTTGTCTCTTCCTTGTGATTATCCCTGAGAAAGGATCAAATTGAAAGGGTAATTTTTTCTCTCTTTCCAGGAGTTGGCTCCTGCTGAATACATCCTTGAAGCTAGGTACCTCTGAAGGATTCCAGAACCTGGGCAAGCTGAAAACCATGGGGATGATTCTAGAAGGTTCTGTCCATCCCTTTTATTTAGAGAGGCCTGTTGTCTTTAACTTTATGTTGAGAACTCTTACAATTGGGTTCTGACCCAACTTTTGTCTCATTCTGAACCATGAATTTAAAACAATTGTTCTGGCTAGAGAATAGTGGGATTCTTTAATCTCACTGCCTTGGCATTTTGCTTCTTTATTGTGGAAACCTGTTAAATGTATATCAATACTGACACAAAGAGAATGCCAGCTTCTCCTATGGCCCAGTGGAAAGCTTTTAGACAGTTTCTTCTTTTCTATTTCCTAACTCCCACTAACACGGTAGCTTGTTCCTTGGCCCTCTTTGTCTTGTGTTCTGTTCTCTGAACTCTCCCTCTGAAATTAGGCCAGTCACTTTCAAGCTAGGCCTTCATTTATTTCACCCAGAAGGTAGGTGATATAAGGGTCAAACTAGAGAAGAAAAAAAAGAAACAACACTCGAGTTCTTTGTATCAAGCTACCCCCAATCCCTTGAAGTTAACATATTGAGTGTCTATTTTTAATAGAAACATTCTTCATGTATTGTAACAAATAATGTACATCTAAATTCTACATATGAAGCTGTAATTCCATTGAGGGATTCTAGTGACATTGATAAATGATGTCACTGGTATGCCTCGCTTGAGTTACGGCCTTAATTATTTACACCTGGGTCTACATTATTCCCTATATTATTTCTGTCATAGCACTATCTTGTCCTGGGCTTACTAACAGGACCAGGATGATAATTTACTTTATCAGTGGGTCAGGCAGCCTAGCAAAGCAGAAGCAGTCCCCAACAGTATATGGAAATTGAGAGTAAGACAGCTCTTGTTTGGCGCATGATGGTGTATGTAGGTTACACATGAACTGTTTTGCAGACTTTCATGGCTAAAAGAGGGTTTCCTGTATACTTGAGAGGGCGTCATCATCTGATTTGCTAACCCTTTGAAAGCAGAAAACAGCATATCTGTTATTTTTCCCTTTCATTCTATTATATGGCCTATGAAGACCACTGGGATTACTTTTGCTACTAAACAGGAAATATACAAAATTTGTTTTAAAGAGTTTCTCTTTGAATTTATGTGTAACCGTCTACAGACCCCTAGTCCCTTTTAAAATGATCAGTGTGCTTGTGGCTTGTCTTGCACAGAAGGCCGTATGAAAAGGCAATCTGGTTTGAATCCATAAAGGTGAACAAGAGCTTTTAGAGTCATTTTATTTTCCTTCCATATTACTTAAAAGGAAACTTCAGATAATGCTATCCTCAAATATCTTTAAAAGTAAATTCCACTTGGTGTGGATATTATTTCTCTTTAAAAATCGGTTATATCACTGGAACTTAAGATTCACAGGCACTGTGGAAGGGAGATTCATCCTGCCCTATCAGAAAGTTAGAGGAGTGATGGGGGAGGACATAGGAGAGATTAGATTGGGGGAGGGGTCATACAGGGGGATGGCTGTTTTGAGGGGGGGGTAGGGGAAAGATGGGCAGAAAATTTCTAACTCAGAATCTCATGGAAATGAA
>CM053580.1:363537948-363587058 GCA_028627135.1 Pseudochirops cupreus
TAAATGAATGCACTATCTATATTTCTTATGTAGAGAGCCTGTTCCATTTTGTGATTAATAACTATATCAGCATATTTATAGTTACTGTAGGCATTGTGAATACTGCATTGCTGATACAATATGGGGGAAGAAATGTTTCACATATTTCATTTTCATTTTTCTTCTTCCTTTGGAATGATTGGCTTATTCTGTCCAGGACTGAATATCCTATGAAGCTCAACTGTGGGACCCCTGTGGAACTGAGAATACGTCTACATGCATTCTACTACTCAGCAAGCAGCAAAGCAACTAGCGCATGTAAAAAAGCAAACAAACAAAAAACCTGTGCCACATATTGGCTAAGGGTGGAGGAAAGATGGGGCAATTTACAATGCAAGGGAATACACAGTCCTTATCTTTGACGAGTATATTTAGCAATAACACCCAGGGCTAAGGGCAGGGAGCTGGAGTACAATATTCCCTCCCTTTGCAATTCCAACAGTGGGGAGAACTCTCAGCTCTGGACCCAGGAAAGCAGATGAACTGGGTTCAGTCCTGGGGCAGATTGGCCCTTAATGACAGGCTCCTTTTCCCATATTCTTTGGTTCTTTATACCCCATTCCTGGTGCCTCTGGGAAAATGATTTAAAACTTGGGTTTGGGTTCAAGTCTAGGATTGGTCCCCCCAAATGGAGGAGGACAAAAGTATGTAATGTATAGATACCATAGATCATGTATGGTGTAGCTATTTATTTTACCCCAAAACTACGCATAACACACACAAGACACACAAGTGTGCATTGACAGAAAATTTAATAAGCCACAGCAACAGCATATCTACTAGTATGCTCTCCTAGAAGGTTGATAATTGAAATATCAAGATATGATGCAGTTTGCAGTACTTTCAAGATAGACATTTTATATTTCACCCTGGTTCTATACCATCTGAAAAATTCCTTCTAAATCTCTTTCTTCTGTCAAGGCAGGTCAGGCCCTGAGTTCCTCACTCCACGTCAGTGGTCAATTGCACTAACACTCAGTTCTAACCCAGTGACTACTTGAAATAATTATAAGGTTGTCCCCAAGACTAGGACCTTCCATATCATGATCACAGTCAGGTCACCTGTGCTCAGGGAAAAAAAGCACAAGGCAGAAAAAGTAGCCACAGCTTGGAAATTCAGTTTTAGGCTTGCCAAAATAAACAGGTATAATTTAGAGGCCATGTGCTCACAGATGACATATAGCTGAAGTGGGCAAAGAGCATCAGGTCCTTGAATAGTCCTGACATGATCTGCAGGTGGGAAGAGGTCAGAATAGAACTGCCCTCTTTTTAAGGTCTGCCGAGTCAGAGGCTTCCTGGTTAGTGGCAATAAAGAGAAAACTTCATTATACCAGAGCACCTTAGTCTTTCACTGATGATCTGCTGCCCCAGTAGAGGTGGGGAGCAGGTCCAGGATTCCATGGCTATACTCCCATCCAACCCTGATCACACAGACTATACAGTTGGGAGGAACAAACATTTAGTGGAGGAATTGATAACATCATGTCATAAGATTCAGCAGAGGGCCAGGACTTAAAGTCAGAAAGTCTAAGTGACATTCTGCCTCTGGCAATCAGTAGGGTAGTGATCCCAGGCAAAGTTTTTTGACATATACAGCCAGGAATTAAAACTCTGAGGTTCTCATTTTCCTCATTAGATCAAAGATTAATAGGTAGATGATAGGTAGATACATATATACATACATACATACATACACACATATGTATATATACGTAGATATAGATAGACAGATATAGACATAGATATTATATAGATAAAGCATTTGCCCCAGTGGATAGAGTTCTGGGTTGGAATCAGGAATACTCTGTTCAAATCCAACCTTAGGCACTTACTATCTGTGTTACCCTCAGCAAATCATTTAACCCTGTTTGTCTCAGTTTCCTCATCTGTAAAACAAACTGGAGAAGGAAATGGAAAACCACTCCAGCATCTTTACAAAGACAACCCTAAATGGGTTCACAAAAAGTCATATACTACTGAAACAACTGAACAATAAAACGAATGTCTTGCCAGAACTTTTGACTTGAGATCACTAGGACATACAGCTTTACTCTCTGGCACACAGCCCAAATCAAGTCGAATCAGTGAGCATTTATTAAGCACTCCCTACGGGCCAAATGCTGTTGGAAGAGTGCACAGTAAAGAGAAAACTGTTGCAGAAGTTACCTGATTTGAAGAGTTTCTGATGCTCTGGGGCAGGCTGGACCTCTGGACTTCCCAGAATTCCATTCCCTTCCATGCTCTCACTAAACGGAAAAGAGTTTACCCTGAAACCTGTAAGAGAGGGCTCTGGGAAGGGAAAGTTGGTTGGGGCTTTAGTTAATAAAGAGTTAGTTAGAAATAGGGAGGGGAGCAAGACTGCCTACAGGAGAACAAGAAGTCAAGCACTGTCACAGTTCTGCAGCCCTGCCTTCAGCCAGATCCCATTTCATCACTGCCAGAAGCTTCTATTCAAAGCCATTAGTCGATGTAAGTGCATTGGTGAGTTTGCTGGTGCTATCCCTTAGATCTGAAGGCACACCCATTTCTGCCTGATGGAGCGCTCCCTGTTGTTCAGAGTCCAGCTCAGGCACTGCTCACTGCATCAAGATATCCCAGGTCCCTCCCTTCCTCCTTCCCCCCAGAAGGAGTGGTCTCCTCTGCTCCCTCACTTATTGTCTCTGCCTTTCTTACACACATATTTTATCTGGTTTATAGTTATTTGTGCAACTGTTTTATCTCCCCAAAATGACCATAAGCTTCTTAAGGGCAGGAATCATATCTTATTCATCTCTATATCCCCAGATCTGGCACAGGCTTTTGCACATGCTGGTGCTTAATAAATTATAAATAACTCATATTCATATATACCTTTAAGGTTTACAGAGTCCTTTGTTCACAGCAACGAATTTGATATAGGTCATACAATTACCATTATGCCCACTTTATTGCCAAAGAAATTGTTTCAGAGAAGCTAAGTGGTCGCAGGGGCTAATGTAAATTGTAGAGCCAGGCTACCTGAATGTTTGTTGACTGAAATGAAATGTATAAGATGATAAAAAGTTCATTGTTGTACAGATAACCATCCACCAACAATTCCAGCTCTTTATAAATTATGGTCTTGGAGATTTACCTAAGACCAGAGAATAGGCTTTCTCATGGTCAAATTGCTAGTGTCGAAAGATTTATTTGAAACTGGGTCTTACCAACTCTTAAGTCCAACATTCAATCCAGTTGCCTCTTACAATGATAGTTGTTTGTTTGTTTCTGTCTTTTTGGAGCCGGTGAAAGTCTGGAGCAGTGGTTTCACAGATAAGTCCTAGGCAGGAGCTCCCCCCAATCAATGCCAGTGGGAACTTTGCTGGTAATTTGAAGCCTCAGAGAAACTTTGTAACAATGAGACTGTGACTTGCTCAGGGTCACACAACCATATAGTTCAGAACAGAACTTGAACTTTGTTGACTCTAAGGCCAGCCTTCCATCCCTTACATAAGGCTGCCTATCCATGGCAACATAGGATCTTAAATTTATATAGTAACTGTGTTCAGAAGCAAAAGACTTGTCTAGTTTTCACCTGCCCCTTACCCATCAGTTCCTCCACTCTCCTTCTCTGGGATATTGCCCTTTCTCCCCTTAAAAAAAAGCAGACATCCTGCCCTCAAAGAAATTAAGCAGCTCTGAACAGGTAAAAAAAAAAAAGAAATTTTTTTGATTCCCTTTCTTAAAATGACATTCCAGCAGCTTTTTCAATTGCTCCTCCCAAGTCAAGGTAATGGATCTTAAATCCGGGAGAGCCTGCCCCACTGCAAGCCATGGGACTGGAGTTTTGTAAATTGGTTAGGATTTATTGGGGATCAATGAAGCCAAGGAGTTTGGCAGCCAGGACTTGTTCTCCTCTTTTCTAATGCTGTAAAAATAACATTGTTGTAGTTATTACATCATTTCAGTGTCTCCAAATGGATTCATCAGTCTGACCACTGTTGTAGACTTCTTAAAAGCCTTCATCCTGCCTCTGAAAAAAGTTAGTTGACCTCTAAAATACTGGCATGTGACCAAAATATGAATCTCCTTCCTTTCTTTCTCTGAGCCCTACTAACTCCCAGTGATAAAAGAGAGTCTTGATTGTGTTTTCTGCAGGAACACGCTGACTAATTAATTCTTACTAGCTTAATCAACAGCAGTTGTCATCCCAAGTCTTAACACCACTAGTTATTGCTACTTTTGTTATTTCCAAAAGCTGCCCCTTAAGGCTTTAGGCAACCCACAAATCCTGATTTATATCTCCAAATGCCAAACCTGGGGAAGAAAAGGTCAATATGGTCATTGGCTTTTCCTTATAACGTAGTTTAAAGCTGGTCGACCCCAAAGTAAAAGAAAGAGCATCAATAAAACATTAAGGCAACACACAGAAGAAAAAAATAAGTCCAGAAGGGAACACAAATGAGACAGTTCTGTTATTACCTTGTTAAGTTGAAGAGACATTTTTTAAAGAAGCTGTAAGAACAGAAGTTCATGTAGACCCAATCCTAATTTTTGTTCTTTATATATTAAATGTATGGATTTGCTGAGGATTGTTAAACTCATGATAAAAATGAAAATATCAAAAAATAAATAAATCTGGCAATAAATAATTCTGACCAATCTTATAAAAAACATCACACACACACACACACACACACACACACACACACACACACAACCTCACACACACACACACACAACCCCACACAAAAGAAGCAGATATAGGATGGACTTAATCTTTTCCTAATTTGGCCAGACAAGCTCACTTACAGCACTTCTGTTACTCCAGATCATGGGGGAGCCTTCCTGGGTGGCTGCTGTCTTAAACTCTGAAATATTCTGCTCACACTTCCCTTTTTTGGGACCAAGTGTCTTTTGTCTTTTCTTTAAAAAAAAAAAACCTGACACTAGTCATTTCACTAAGACTTCAAGATCACCTCCTCCTTGAAACCATGTCAATTGGAAGGGGGCCTGTACCTCCTCAATTCCCTCTTTTGGAGAAAGGTTACTCTCACATTAATCTTCTTCATTCAAAACATTTTAGGGGTAAATGAAGTCTGGCTTCAATTAGTGAAGACACATAGCAAACTAATTGGCCTTACAAGGAAAGGAAGCAAGAGGAGAGGATCAGCCCTGGTGATCCGACACTGCAGAGCCATGAGATTTATCCCCATCATCTTGCTACGGTAGAGTTTAGAATAGGACTGAAACTCTAACTTGGTAAACTCTTTGGTGGTGACCTCTATTAGGATTAGCAAGCTACCTTGTATGAACAGGAAGAGTTATCAGACTCTGATACTGTGAACTGAAGCTGATCCAGCTTACAGTGTTTGGGCAGTGAAAGAGGTATCTTTAAATCCAAAGACGACTAATAAAATAGTTTGCTCTTGCTATCTTGCCTCCATCAGCCTGTTGACCCCACTGCACACTCCGAGCTAGGTGTCAGATGTTCCCTTATGTGACTTCCTGCTCCCATTATCTAGCTAACCCCACTTTTTACCACTCCGACATTACCGTGGAAGTAAGTGAGCTCACCCTCACTCCTAGGAATACAAAGGTGAGAAATTGATACCAATGCCTTTCCATATTTCTTCTCATTAAATTTCAGATCTTAGAAAAATGAGGGCAGGAAAGGGAAGGTGGAACACACCTATGACAACTTGAACACTGAAACAGCGGTTCTATCTCAGTCTTCCAGAGGTACTGCATTCCCATCAGTCCAGCAACATGAAAAAACAGCATCAGTTATTCTTCTCCTCTATCCAAAAAAGGTATCTCCCTGTCCCTGGCTGTTCTTTATGTTACCTAATCCCCACCTGGCTTGTGTAAGCGAGACAAAAGGCAACAAACATGGCTGTCTTCTCCCAGAAACCCAAAGGAGGGTTTCCAAAAACCTCCCTAAAGACCTTAGGCTTCCTGAAATGTCTAGATTTCCTCTTTTACAGGTCAAAAATTGTTGGAGATAATTCTTATGCTGCTTGTATTCTTACCATTATTGAACAACATCATCATATTATTTAGCAAGAGGGAACCATAGAAGTCATTTTAATCTATTACCTTCATTTTGCAAAGGGAGAAAATGAGGCCTAGTGAAGTTCAATGACATATACAAGTTCTACTGTGTGATCATAAAACCGGATTTGAACCCGGGGTCATCCGACATAGAATTCAGTGCTGTAGCCTGCTCCCATTCTATCACCTGACTCATTTTTTAGAGGGCAGCCAAGTGGCACAATGGATAGAGTGCTGATCCTGGAGTCAGGAAGACCTGAATTCAAATCTGGTCTCATACTCACACTAGCTGTGTGACTCTTAATCACTTAGCCTCTGTTTGACTCAGTTTCTCATCTGAAAAATGAGGACAATAAAAGCACCTAACTCCTGGGGTCGTTGTAAGGAACAGATAAAAAAATAATTGTAAAGCACTAAGCACAGCGCCTGGCACGGAATATACACTATATAAATGGGAGGCAGTATTATTTTGAGGACAATTTGGTGGTGCAATAGATAGAATGTAGGGCCTGAAATCAGGAAGGCTCATCTCCCTTTGTTGAAATCCAAATTACTAGCTGTGTGACCCTGGGCAAGTCACTTAACCCTGTCGCCTCACTTTTCTCATCTGTAAAATGAGCTGGTAATGGCAAACCACTCTAGTGTCTTTGCCAAGAAAACCCCAAATGGGCGTTGGACATTGAACAACAAACAACAATATAGCCTCAATCGGAATTTCTTGTTCCACTTCATCTGTTCTTTCCTTTTCAACAGGCCCATAATTTGTCTGCAGAAACTCTTCTCTCTTCTGTAACATCTTGTGCCATCAGCCTTATCTGAGTGAGTCCTTATCGTTTGGGCCCCTGTAGGTACCGGTTCAAAGATCATCGTTTGAATTCTCTTTTGTTTTCTTTGTCCTTCCTCTGTTTCTTGGTATCACTGCATTCTTTCTCCCATCGCCTGTTTCTCTTTCTTTGTTTCTTTTTAAATGCCAAGGGCTCTAATCTTTCAAGGGACAATATATTCTAAGGAGCCTTTCCAATAGGCAAAATCCTTCAAATATCTAAATATAGACCTCCCAAGCAGGAAAGGTCCCCTTCCTCACCCCGCTCCATAAGTCAGGGTGGAAGGTCATTGTGTTTTACACAACCTTTCCCCCTGTTCCCAATTTAAACAAGTCACTTTAACATCTGAGCCTCAGTTCTCTGATTGACTCTTAGGATCCTTCGATCACAGAAAGACCTTGAGGGGTCTTTCCATGGTTAGTCTGCTTTCTGCCAGATAGACTTTTTAAGACAGATAATTCCACCTCCAAAACTTAAGAGCTGTGTGTCTCTGAGCAAGTCCCTTTACCTCTGGGACTCAGTTTTTCTGTCTTTAAAATGAAGGGGTGGGACTGGATAGCTTCTAAGTTTCTTTCCACATCAAATTGTGATCTTGTGAATTGTGGTTGGATGAAGAAAGGCAGTGTAAAGAGGCATTTCTATGCTAGCCCTGCACGGCTCAGCAGGAACTCTGAGAAGCAATGAGAATTTCTAATATTCAACACTGTGGATCATTTTTCTCCTTATTAGTTTGGGGAACTCCATGGTATGTAAACTCCCTCCAAGGGTGAAGATCAGCAAATCATAGTCTTAAATAGCATGGGGATGGGGCTGATGATGAGGTCAAATTATACAACATCCGGACTCCAGAGACAGCTGTTTCTACTATGCCTCATTATCTCTCAAGAATCTTAGGTCCTCCTTTATATCGTGGATGAATGCCCTTCCATTATTTTCTTATTCTTTTTTTCACTGCCTGCTCCTAGAGGCAGTTAGATGGTGCAGCACATAGAATACTGGACCAGGAAAACCTGAGTTCAAATCCAGCCTCAGACACTTACTTGCTGTGTGACCCTGGGCAAGTCATTTTACCTCTGCCTGCCTCAGTCTCTTCAGCTGTAAAATGGTGATAATAACGGCACTTAGTTCTCGTAGTTGCTGGAAGGATCAAAGGAAATAATATTTGTAAAGACTTAGCACTCACTGTGCCTGACATAGTAAGTGCTGAATAAATAAATGCTTTTCCTTCTTTGATTTCAAAGGCAAGAGAAGACTTGTTCAAAATGGCCAGGAGCAAAGTGAGCAGAACCAAGAGAACATTGTATATAGTAACAGCAATATTGTTTTAGGAATGACTTTGAGCAACTAAGTCATTTCATCTACTTTAAATATACAAGTTAAAAATAAAGGATATATAAAGAAAGACATTATCTGCATCCAGAGAAAGAACTGATAAATGGGAGTTTGTGTAGAATAATTTTACATACATATACCTATTTGTCTCTAATGGTAGCCATCTCTAGGGCAGGGTCAGGGGAGGGAAGAAAAAAATTTACATGATAACTTTATTATATATTTAATAGGAATAGCTAGTTGTACATAATAAATTTGCAATTTCATGTGCAATCATCTTTTTTATTATGCTGTTATAGAAATGTGTGTTTTATTCCATAAATTATAAATAAAATAAATTTTTAAAAAGAATCTATCTATTTACCACATGAATGACTAGTAGTTTTTGTCTCATGTTATCCTACAATCAAGCCAAAAGATACTAGAATTTAGAGATGAAAGGGAACTTAGAAATCCTCTAATCAGATCCTTCAATTTATGGATGAAGAAACTGAAGTATTAGTTATATCACTATTCCATTTCATTCTTTCCTTCTGGTCAATTTTGGGATCAATCAAATATCTTCCTTTCCCTCTCTCAGTCCACTATTCTCTCCAAAGCAAACAAGCCTTTTCAATTTTACTCCTTAATACTGACAACATCCTTATACAGGGAATAATCTAATAAAAGCAGCTTGTGTAAAATTATTTTCAGTTTACAAAGTGCTTTCCTCATAACAACCCCATGATGAGGTAACTGAGACTCAGAGATTTGGTTTGCTCTGTTCAGCTCCAGATGTCAGAACAGAGAGCAGTGGGGAAAAGCTTAAAAGAGCCAGATTAGAGAGCAAGGAAGAAAAACACTTCCAAAAAAAAAATCAGAGCTATCCAAGCATGGAGAGGAGGGGAAGGAAGGTAAATTTTGATGGCCTGAAGCTGCCCAGTTAGTTAACTTGGGGCTTACTGGCTAGATTCTTTCCTTCCTTCCTTCCTTCCTTCCTTTCTTTCTTTCTTCCTTTCTCTCTCTCTTTCTTTCTTTCTTTCTTTCTTTCTTTCTCTCTTTGTTTCTTCCTGTCTGTTTTTTTTTTCTCTAGACAAAACCTTTAGCCCATTTCACTCTGGAGCTCATATATCGAACCGCAATGGGTCCCTGCCCAATTTCCAATAAATGGCTGTATTTTGGGCCCTCCCTCTCAGAGTAAATGCCAATAATAACTGTTTCTCTTTTGACCAACAACCCTGAGAGTCTTCCCCTCCTAGTCTGATGTTTTTTCTTAAAGGGGACATTCCTTGACTCACTTCTTAAAGGGGCCTATTCACTAAATGGACACTACCTCACTCTAAGTGAGAACTTGCATCCTGGGCCATATCCAGTCATCCTGATGAATATCTGGCCACTGGACCCTGATGGCTCTGGAGGAGAAAGTGAGGCTGGTGACCTTGCACAGCCCTCCCTCACTCAAATCAAAGTCAACTGCAAGTCATGTCATCATCTCCCTGATGTCATGGTTTTCTTCAAAAATGAAGGACAAACACAACAACAACCTATCCTAGGGTGCAATGAGCTCCCTGAGGAAGTACTTGGTTTTATCTCCCTAGAAATCTTCAAGAAAGAATAGGCCAGTTTTTGTCAGGTAATGTGGTATTGTGCATAGAGCTGTGGGACTTGGGATCAGGAAACTCGGGGTTGAAATGTTACAGCCTCATTTTTTTCCGCCTGTAAAATTGTTGTTGTCTTCTTTGTGACCCCATGTAGGGTTTTCTTGGCAAAGATACTGGAGTGGTTCGACATTTCCTTCTGCAGTGGATTAAGACAAACAGCGGTTAAGTAGCTTGATCAGAGTCACTCAGCTAGTAAGTGTCTGAGGTAGGATTTGACCTCAAGTCTTCCTGACTCCATACCCAGTACTCTGTCCACTGAGCAACCTCACTTCCTGCCTCAAAGAGTGGTTGTTAGCATCAGACAAGATATAAAAGTCTATAAAGCATCTTGCAAATGTTTAAGCACTGTTAACCAATCAATAATCAATAACCATTTATTAAGTGTCTAAGGTACTAAGTTAAGCACTGGGGATACAAAAAGAGGCAGAAGATAGTCCCTGCCCTCAAGACACTAAGCAGCATATAAATGTTGGGCATTAGGTCATAGAGGGCATTCTTGTTAGACTTAAAAGCCTCTGAGGTCCCTTAGAACTTGGAGATTCTGAAACCAAGTGATTTATCCAAGGTCACGTGATTAAGAAAAAGCAAAGGCAGATCTTGAGCTCAGGTCTCCTGAGTTTAAATCTACTATTCCTTCTATAATACCAGCACTGCCCCTGCTTTATGATCCTGCATGTGTCTGTGGCCTCAGCAAATGAGCACCTGCAAAGTCATGAAACAGGCATACCTCAGTTTCCCTCTCTTAAAGTTCTTCCCTCTTTCTTTTTTTTCTTTATCAGTGACCAGTGGTTTCATGAATTTTTACCCCAGGTAGCTCTTGTAAGTATTATCAGTCATCTGTACAAATTAGTACAGATGGGAATGGTCTATAAACAGGCTTCTAGGAGTGGAGGCCCATGGCCGGCTCTCCTGCACTCACGTCAGCACCATATAGTTTAGACCTGAACTGTTTCCTGTGTTTTAGTTTTCTCTGTTCAACTAGGTTGTAACTTCCTCCGGGACAGAAATTGGATCTTATGCCTTCTCTTGTATTCCCTACAGCTTCTCTCACAGCGTGGGGGCACACAGTAAGTGCTTCCTAAATACTGGATGATTGAGAAGACCCTTGAGAATTCAAGAGAAACCCCAAACCAATGTACTTCCTCTTGTTGCCTTAGTTACTATGATCACCAAAAGATGAGTAGAATCTTTCAGCAGTCAGACACATATCTGACAATTCCAAAAATACTTCCCTTCAGTCATCTATATTTCAAAGTGCTGGGATTTTTTTTTCCCTTGATGAGGTTTTATATTCTCAAAAAGTGAACCAAACAACTATGTTTTTGAAAGAGGTCAGTCAATCATTTCAATGACAGGAGGGTAGAGGTGTACCATATAGGAAAAGAAAGCCAAAAGAAAGCACAACAAAATATACCAGCAAACTCATTAATGTCTAGCTGGTAAAAACTCGTGTCCCCTAAGTACAGCCTTAGAAATATTCAGACAAACTCTGAGATTTTGCAGGTTTTTCTTTGTTCTGCTTTACATTCTCCATTTAAATTTCTCCTCAATATTAGACATTTTCAGTTGCTACTTTTGCAAATGCTCTTATAGAACCCCCTCTGGAGGCAGCTCCCATAGGCCATAGTCAACACAAGAGAATACATTATAAGAGCATCTATAGAGAACTTTACATACATCATCTCATTTTTTTTGTTCTCTCCACACCTCCTGTGAGGAAGTTATTATAGATATTATTATCCTGATTTTATAGATGAGAAAACTGAGGTTCAGAAGTCAGGTTACTTGCCATTAAGCTATTAAGTGTTACAGGCAGAATTCAGACCCAAGACTTCCTCAACATCAGTCTAGCCCTCTTTCTGCTGGAACATGCTTTTTTTGTATACAGTGGACTTTAATGTAGATTCCATGTTTTTCAAAGACAGGTAACAGTGGGGAGAACACTAGAGAAGGAATAAGAAAACCAGATCCTAGTGCCTGCTCATCTATCTATATGACCTTGTTGGACAATTCATTTGAAAAGCTAGGATTGAAGTTGGCTTTTAAGGTCCCTTCATCTTCTTCCAATCTGATACTTAGAATACTAGGATTGGGCGGTTATGTGACACAGTGAATAGAGTACCGACCCCGGAGTCATGAGGACCTGAGTTCAAATCCAGACACTTAATACTTACTAGCTGTGTGACCTTGGGCATGTCACTTAACCCCAATTGCCCTGACTTCCCCCATGCAAAAAAATTAAATTAAATTAAAATACAGAATATTAGAGTTATAGATCTATCACAAACATCTATTGTACTCTGAAATGATAGTTTGTTATCGAAAAATGACTTTTATGCATTCCTCTCCAGGTTGCACCCAGGTATTCCTCTGCCATGCCCTCAGAAACCTCTTCAACCTGCAAGCTCATTAAAGCTCTCAAATTCAAATGTTGGAGTAGCTTCCACCTCTACTTGCCGCCTCTCCTTCTGATTGGAGGATAGAAAACTCCTCCCAGGCCAGCTATGTCTTCTTCCTTCCCAGGCTGCACTCTGGTTTTTATTTACCATGCCCTGGCGCCTGGTACCTTCCATCTTCCCCATCCCACCTTTTAGATTCCTTTCATATGTTGTCTTACCCCATTAGACTATAAGGTCCTCGAGGGTAGAGACTGTCTTTCTGCATATATTTGAATTCCCAGTGCTTAGCACAGTGCCTAATGTATAGCAAGGACTTAATAAATGCTTTTTGACTAAAGAAAAATAACAACAAAACTTTCTATATTTGTTCAAAATTCTTTTTTATACACGGAAAATGAATCCACTGAAATTACAATAGGTATAATATTGCAGCACTTCTTAAACTGTGGGTTTTGATGCCACATGGGGTTGAGTAACAGAATGTGGATGTCTCAAAAAAATTGGCAACAGCAAAAAGTTTCTGAATGTGCTATGTCCAAAAATTAATTCAAAATCAAAAACGTAATAAATCGGAGGTGTTTCTGGCAGTTCTTACCCATGTGGCATCATGCAACTTCACTACATCCTTGCTTCTGAACACAAAACATGCAGTTTGCATGGTACATGCTGTCATACCACACAATGCCAATGAACATTGTTAGAATCACAGCAGCTCAGATTTGAGATTATTGTATGTTATGAATTGCAGCGTTTTTATTGTACCTACAAAGTTTTCTGCTCTTATAGAAACATAATAGTTTAATTACAGAAAACAAAGACTTTTTAATATTTTCCTACCATCATTCCTCAGCATGTAAGTATTAAATTAGTCTATTTTTGGATTGTATTGTGTCAGAATGTTTGATTTTTAAAATTGCTACTATCTCCTTTTTTTAAACAGAAACATGTGTTTAATTACAGCAAGTAAAAATAAAAGCCCTTTAATAATATTTCTCTACATCACTGTTCTATATGTATGTATGAACATCAATTTTTTAAATTAAGCACAAACAAATGTAATTTTATACACTAAAACTAGTATTTATTTGAGAAATTATTAGCAATATTTATTTATATTTTAGGACAAAAAGATTTTTTGATTATAGATAAGTAGCTAAATTTAGACAGAAGAGGTAAAAAATACTTATGACAATGGGTTAGAGTCTTCACTACCAGGTTGTAGTTCATCTAAAATTGACAAGAAAAAGCAAACATGTCAAATCATTTTTCTCAGTATAGATTTACTTCTAATAATGATGATGGTGTGGAAAAACCTCTTTGTTTAATTCGTAATGAAGTTTTGGCTGCGGCGAACATGAAACCAGTCAAACTAAAATGACATCTTACTATGCAGCGTACTGCAATAAATCAAAGGAATATTTAAAATGACTTTTAAAATCTTCAAATAAAGCAAAATAATGTTTTGAGAAAGTTGTTACTGTCAACAAAAAGTATTTACTTATATCTTACAAAAATTCTTATTTAATTGCAAAAGCTAAAAAGCCCTAAGGAGATAGAAGATCGAGTGTTATCTGCTGCTATTAAAATGTCAGAAATAGTTCACTGGGAAAAAGCATGTGGATGAAATTTGTAAAATTCCTCTATTGAATGATACTGTTTCCAAAGAATTTCTGAAATTAGGAATGACTAATTCCCTCAGCTTATTACTTGGCTTAAGGGCAGCCCAAAGTTTGCAATTCAGATAGATGAAACAATCGATATTTTTAACATGGCACAGTTATCGTTTTATGCAAGATATGTTTATGAAGGAAGCATATTTGAGTAATTATTGTTTTGTCACCCTTTGGAAGGGCACACAAGATAGGCAGATATATTTTATCTTAAAGTTGATGAATTTTTCACAAATGAAGGTTTACAGTGGAAAAGTTGCATGGAAGTACGCACAGACAGTGCTGGAGCAACGATAGATGAGAATGTTGGATTTGGAGCAAATTAAAGCTGGTGGCAATGAACATATCACTTTTACTCACTGTATGATCCATCAGGAGGCACTTGTAGCCAAAAAAATATCACTAGAGTTAGATGTGTGCTCCTCGATACTATCAAAATCATTGTCTTCATTAAGTCACTTTTTTTTTACAGACCTTTGGAAAAACATGGACTCCAATTACAAATGCTTATTACTACATGCAGAGGTAAGGTGGTTCTCAAGAGGGTGAAGTGTAAACAGATTATTGAAATTGAAAGATGAAGTTGTTATATTTTTGACTGAGCAGAAGAAACCCAGTTTTGTTAATTGTTTTTTCATAAGAACTTAGACTTTCAAAACTGTGTTATTTGTTGGATTTTTTTTTAACTCAAGATTTAAACATGTTGCTTCAAGGAAAAAATTGTAACATATTAGGAGATAAAATGAAAAGTTTTACTAAAAAAAGTTAACATATCAAAGAATAGGGTAGAAAATGGTTCTTTAGAAATGTTTACAGCTACAGATGATTTTATAACTGAAAATAACCTTCCCAAAGATTTATTTATAAGAGTTATAATTGATCATCTGAAGTGACTAGAGATATAGTTTCAGAAATAGTTCCCTTCAAATTTTGATTCCAAAAACTAAGTTGGGTTCATAAACTATACTCAATTGAAATTAAAAAAATCCATCATCTGCCATTAAAAGTTCAAGAACAATTTGCTACATTATTAAGCAACACAGGTTTAAAAGTTGAGTTTTCTAAAACAAACAAACAAACACCCCAACAATTTAAATGAATTTTGGTTTGGAATTACAAAAGAATTTCAAACAACTTCTGAAATGGCCCTAAACATACTTCTGCCATTTTGTGCTATGTGTTTATGTGAAGTGGTCTTCCCAGCATTGATTATGAAATCAAAATATCAATCAACTCTGAAAAATGTTGAAGATGCTCTACATCCTGCAGTATCAAATATCCCTCCAAGATTTAATTCTTTACGTAAAAATTAAAACACATCCATCTTATTAATACATAAATTTGTTTCCATCTTTAACAAATGGTAAAATTACATGTATGCCAAAGAATTGTTTTTAAAATAAATTCCTTTATGATTTATTATCAGTAAATGTTTGATTTGTATACCTATATACCTTGGGTTATGTAAAAGGGGTCGCAAGTAGAAAAAAATTTGAGAAACCCGGCAATATTGGATCATTTTCAAAGGTCTTTACATTAGATCTCATATTTTTTGATAAATACAGGACTCCAGAAGCAATGGGTTCCTAAAGATGAGATAAGGATGGAAGTCTTGAGACCTCTCCAGTCATCAAGCACCTTGCCCATGGAATTGTCCCAGATATTGAACAAAGAGAGTTGCTTATCATATATATATATTTAGAAATGTAAAATCAAAGAAAGACAACATCCTTCCTGATGTTCCTGAGACAGAAAAATGACCAAAAGTGAATTAATGAAAAACCACATTGTAAGTCAGCAGAAGAGAAATATATTTAGAGAGTGGTAACCTCCAGAACCTTTCTGTGACCTATGGAACAAAGTTTAAGCTGCTTTCTCTAGCATTCAAAGCCCTCCTCAACTTGGTGCCATCTTGTCTTTCTATGCTCACCTCATATAATTCATAAAATGCTGACTTTTTAGTTTCCTCAAGGTGAGGTAGCATGGCTTCTCTAAACCATATCTAGCCTGCATCTAGCTCAATGTTCCACATACCGTAGGACTTCAATATACATTTGTTGAATGAATAAATATTTAAAGCAAATATAGAGAATTATGAAAGTTTAAACCCCTAAATGCAGAGGAATTCCTGTATGTCCTGCTCTTCTTCTTTTCTTACATTCTATAGCCTATTTAAAAGATATTTAAATATCCTAAAGTTCATGATGTTTCAGCTGAAAAAACTTCTCCAACATCAACTTTCAAAATCATTAAAGATTGTCCTAGTAGTTACAGGATATAGAAGACATTTCACAAGAGAATCAGACGGACTAATCAATCGACAATCATTTATTAAGTGCCTACTATGTGTCAGGCATTGTTCTAGGAGCTGGAGATGCAATAATAGCTAACATTTATATAATACTTTAAAGTTTGCAAAATGCTTTACAAATAATCTCATTTTACATTCACAACAGCCCTGTCAAGTAGTTGTTATTATTCTAAAGATGAGAAAACTGAAACTGAGAGAAATTAAAAGATTTTCCTGGGTTCACGCAGCTAGTGTTTGAGGCTATGGTCCAGTATTCTGTGTACAATATCACTGTACCACCTCACTGCCTACAAAGGCAAAACTAGGAAATAAAATTAAACAAACCCTGCCCTCAAGCAGCTTACATTCGATTGAGGGAGATGACATGTACATTTAAGCATATATACATATATAAGAATACACACACATATAGTTTAAGGGGGAAGGATTCGCATAGTTGAAGGTATCAGGAAGGGCTTCATATAGAAGGAAATGCTTTGAGCTAAGACTTGAAGACTCTTCTCTTGAAGTCTCTCTCTCTCTCTCACTTGTCAACCCTTGGTAATCGGGTTTCCAGCCTCATCACTCAACTGAAACTGTTTTCTCCAAAGTTATCAGTGTTCTTCTAATGGCCTAATCCAATGGTCTTTTTCATTTCTTACCCTGTCTGACCTCTCTGCAACACTTAACACTTAGCCACCATTTCCTCTTGGATACTCTCTCTTCTCTGATTTTTCATGACACTACTCCTCCCTGGTTTTTCTCTTGCCTTCTTACTTGTTTCTCACTCTCCTTTGCTGCCACATCATGGCCTCAATTGTGGATGTGCCTCAAGGTGCACTCTCTCCTTTCCCTACTTTCTCTCATAGTTATTTCATCACTTTCCCATGCATTCGATTTTCATCTCTATGCAGGTGATTCTGAGAGCTCTGGTCCTACATTACCAACTGTTTATCAGTCATTTCAGCATATATGCCTCAAAGACAAGTCAAACTCACAGTGCTCAAAACAAAATTCACTATCTTTCTTCCCTCCCTCAAACCTTTCCTCATTTCTGTTGATGGTATCACCATTCTTCTAGTTTCCCATTCAGCATTATTCTCACTCCTCACTCTCCTTCACTCCACAAATCTGATCAGTTGCCAAAGCTTGCCCTTTCTACCTTCATAATGTCTCTCACTTCTGACCATTTTCAGTACTCACATGTCCAGCACCACCTTAGCTCAGATCCTTTTTCCCTCTTTCTATAATGCCAGTGCAATATTCACAGCACACACAGCAGCTATGAATATTCTAGAGTAGTTGTGAATCACAAAATGTAACAGGCTCTCCACATGGAGGACAGAACCAAAGCATTTATTCAAATACCAGAAAGCCAAATCCCCAAACCAGAAAACCAAATTCACAAAGTTGGTACACATAACCAATGCAGCAAACACCAACATTCCCAAGCCTTTTACAGATCTTCAGGCCTTCAAAACAAAACAGGCTCCCTTAAGCAAGAATGCCCCTCTCTCACTCATGTTAGCTGCTCAGTCTCCATGTTGCTTGCTCCCAGCAGTTCTAGCCCTCTCTTGGCTTATGCTCAGCTTTTCTATTCTGGTCATAAGCTCCTCTCTGTTCTGCCCCTTCCTGTTGCATCAGCAAGTTCCTCCCACTGTGGGTTTCACAAGTTCTGTTTCTTAACAAAGCCTTGATACAATCAAGAGCAAGGCTCAACTTGAAACAAGGAGCTAAGTACTTGTTTGCTTGCAATTATAAGGGGCAGGAAAGATCTTCAAATCCTCATTACCATTACACTTTCATGGACTCCCTGCCTCAAGTTCATTGTCTCTAACTGATCCCTCCCATAACCACCGAAGTGTTATTTCTAAAGCATGAGTTTGTTCAAACTGTAGGTCTAACTGTATCCCTTTATTCAATAAAGTGGCTCTCTGTTGCTTCTCAGTTAAAATATAAATGCCTCTATCTGGCTTTTAAATCCCTTTACAATCTGATCCCAACTTACCTTTTCGGCCCAATTACTCATAGTTCCCCTTTCTGCACTTTATAATCCAGTCAGTGGTCTTTTGCTACTGTCCATATGCAACACTCAATCTCCTCTTTGACCTGTCTACTCCCTATTCCTGCAGTATACTCTCTCCTTGCTTTTGCTACAAGAAGCAGCAGCAATAGCTAGTGCCCTCCTCCCCTAAACAGACTTTTATTTATTTTGTACTTATTCTGCATAAATTTACATATACATGAAAGGAAGAATGACATAGTGGATAGAGAGCTGGCCCAGGTCAGAAAAACAAAGTTTCAAGTCCCGATTCATATATATGTGTGTGTGTGTGTGTGTGTGTGTGTGTGTGTGTGTATGTATATGTATATATATGTGTATGTATGTGTGTGTGTATATATATATATATATATATATATATATATATATATATATATATATATATATATATGGAGAGAGAGAGAGAGAGAGAGAGAGAGAAAGGGAGAGAAAGAGGCTGTGTGATCCTGGATAAGTCATTTAACTTTTCAGCATGCCAAGAAATTCTCTAAGACTATAAATTACAGGAATGAAGATGATCTTTATTGGTAGAGGGACATCCTTTCATTGATGAAATCCAGTCAAAACAATCCAGTCTGGGAGACAAAACAAAATATATGTACATGTTGTTTTCCCAAGGAGAATATAAATTCTTGAAGGCAGAGACTTATTTTCTTTGGTCGAATGTATCCTTAGGGCTTAGCACAATGCCTAGAACATAGTAGGTGCTTAACAAATGTTTATTTACTTGCTTGGTTAATTTGAAAAAACTAAGCTCTAGGAGGGGGTAAATTTAAAAAACTAAAATATTTCATTTGACGTGAGTCTAAATGGGTAAATGAAGCGAATGAGACATTGCTACTCCCTTAGCAGTTTAATTTGTTTTTCTTCCAGCTACTTAAAAATTAAAAGGCATACTATTCCTAAAGTTGAAGTCATAGCAAATCCTATTTGACATGTCTTGGCTACAAAAATATCTCTGTGTCTTCATTGCTATCTTTACAGTAAAAATTCCCATGCCCATCCCCCAGCTTATTTTCCATTTAAATGGAATTCAGTGGAATAATTGGTTTCTTTTCTTTTTCTTTTCTTTTCTTTATTTTTAAGAATCTCCTCTTTTTTAAAGAGATTCCTAGTAAGACCTTCCTTTACTGTTCTACATCCAAACCTCAAAAAAATCATATTAAGATCTCCAATAACAACTCAGCTTTTAAATTTTCCAAAGCACTTTTTTTACAATAACCCCAACAGATAGGTAATACAAGTAGTATTAGCCCCATTTTGCAAATGAATAACCTGGGGTTCTCTAACCTGTATTCATGCACTATATATTCCTGCTCAAAGGATTTTACCTCCTTTGGCAGCATCCAGGCCACATGCTTTTAGCTTTTGAAAGTATTGGACCTTCACTACCAGGCATTCACTGACAAAAGAAAGGCTTCATATACAACAAAATATGAAGTTATTGCTTTTATACCCATATACCCATAATGTAGGTAGCAAGTTGTAAAGCCAGGATTTAAACATAGGTCAAGATTACAGAGAAAATATATTGCCTCTTTCTAATCAGGGAAGAATAGAATAACCCCAATGTGATGAGAACCAGGTCTTTAAGAGATGACTTCTATGATGTCAGATTTTTGTTAAATGTTAGGAAGTAGATATTTGAATATTAGATAAGTTATCTGGAGTTAGAGTTTGAAACAATTCTACAACATTTACTCGAATGCCTCTCTATTTGACCTCTTTTCTGATGAAAGATTTGGTGAGAGACCATGCTGTAAGGAGTTGGCCCTGGGCACTCTCCCTGAGAGGCTAACTATAGCTCCAGGAACAGAGGATTCAGTTCTTTACCTGCCTCAGCATTTGTTCTTTCATTTTAGATGGAAGAATGGAAGGCTATAACCTTATGAGTTTTAAAAGGTCAGGAGATTGAACCATTTGGCCATTGGGGCTTCTGAGAGTCCAGGAAATGAGCCCATGACGTCTGGCAGTCAGCCCAGATGCCCTGAGTAGCTAGAAGTGACTTTTAGGACCCAGGCCAGCAAAGATTCATCTGGTAGTGATGTCACATCTGCATATGAAGTTGGGACAACCAATACTAGGCAGAAACTATGCTAGGTAGGAGTCTGAGCCCATCAAAATCAAGGCAGTTTAGGACTACTGACTTTACACATTAATAAGCCCTTTCAGATGAAGAGGTAGTCAGAATCTGCATCCCTCTCTTAGAGACAGGACAGCTTAGCTACAAAGAGATATTAAGGTAATTTAACTAAGATAATGGGGCAACAAAGATCAGCTGACCAATGATGTTTTCCAGACTAAATTTAAATGTCAAAATATTATTTTTCAATTGGACCAAAGTGCTAATAGATCAGTTTTTCAAAACTTCCTGGAAGGAAAATTTTTGGAGATTTATTAAGTGAAGGATCTATTATTTCTAATGGTTTTGAAACTGCATGATGGGAATCAATAATGTCATAAATGGGAAATCTGGTCCTCACTTTTGAACTCATCCCATTTTACCTTGTTTATAGTTATCTGTGAACACAAAACTCAGTGCCACCTCAAAGGTAGGCGGGAAGTTGTTTTTCATCTTTCTGTTCCCAGTGTCTAGGACAATGTAGACACATTGTAATGAAGAATAATAACAATAATAATTAAAAGAGAAAAAATAGTGACACCATTGAACACAACCGGTACCACATACTTAATTCCACACATGATACCACAGGCACTGGAAGCCACAAATCCCTTCTCTCATCCCCACCCAGTGAATGTAATAGAATATTATTGTGTTACAGGAACCAATGAATATGATATATATATAGATATAGATATAGATATATATAAAGACATGGAAAGATTTATATAAACTTATGCAAAGTAAAATAAGCAGAGCTAGGAAAACAGCGGACAAAAGGATGACAGCAATGTAAATGAAAAGAACGAGAACCACAAAACTACAGAAAACAGAAGTTGCTAAATTATAAATAATAAATTTGATCCCAAAGAACACATATGAGAAGATATCTTCATCCTCTCCTTTGCAGAAACGTGGGGATAGGAGGGAGGGCAAAGAGAAAGGAAAAGGGAGGGATCAGAGGATCCACAGGAATGGACCATTCCACATGCCAATTTTTTTTCAATGCACTGATTGATTTGGCTGAATTTTTTTCTTCTTTCTCTTTTTCATTTACTTTTTTTTATTATAAGGGATTTTGGATGGGAGGGATTTGTGGAGAGATCTAGGTGATACAAAGATAAAAGATGTAAATAGAAATATGTGTATTATATATATATATATATATATGTATATATATATTTTTAAAGCATATTGTATCTTGGATTTCCATGTAACATCTTAGAATATCTCACAAATTCCATGATGTACAAGTTAATCATAATGCCTATGGTTTGTTCACCTCTGACCTCAGTCAAATATTAACATGAGCATGGAAATATTCCCTTAGTATTTTTCAAAAATATGTGTAATTTCATCACTGTGGGTACCCTCTCCACTTGATAGAGAATGTAACCCCTTTATTTGTATTCTAGTAGAAGGTTTCATGAGTTGCTGTAACCAAAAGAATTCATTATTTTAGGGATAAGCCTCTGTGACTTTTGCTAACCCAGTCCTCAAGAAATAGTCCTTCACTTCTCTACTTAGTCTTTCCAATTGGGTACTCTCTGCCAAGGCTTATATTATACTATCATTTGAGCCTTTGAGAATTCAACTGAATAAACATTTATTACACATCTGTTGTTGTTCATCCTTGGTTTTCAGAGAGGACCAATGACACGACAGGGTGATATCTTTACTTGCCTGCTTTGAATTTAAGTGAGGCAGAGTTGCACAAAGTCATCAGCCTCACTCTGTCTTCAAGAGGCTTCAAAGTTCAGTGGCAAGATAAAAGTCAAGACAATTGTCAGTGACCTTGGCATCTTCAATCCTGATCAAACTCTAAGCATTCCACAGACCCTGCTTTGGCTACCTTCATGGCTGTTGGAACAAATTGTTCTCATTCACCCTTTCCACTAGGGGAAGTCTTCATATGCTTGGGGTAGATAGACATCTTCCTAAGTCACCCATGAATTTGAGGCTTGTTGGTTATCCAAAATCTGGTTTAACTCATTGGCTGAGATGGTTTACTGGGGTGTGTCCACTACACATGCTACAGCTTCTTGGAGCTAGTGAGAGTTGAATGTATCAGGTGGACAGCAAAAGTGGATGGGCAGCCCTGGAAAGGGCTCAACAAACCCTCACACCAGAGGTGATAGTCCTCTCTGAACACCCTGTCCACTGGACGGTAAAGCACTATTTATGCTAGATGCTGAGGGTTTTTTCCCCCTTTGTCTGGACTTTTGATTTTATTGGTTTTAATGGAACTCTCAATGAGAAAGCTCTCTCTACCAATAGAGATCTGTACCTGCTCTGTAACCTTCAGTCTTAAAGGCTTTTCTGGACTGTTAAATGACTTGCTCAGAGTCACATAGCCGATATGTGTAAGAAGTATAATTTATACTGAGGCCTTCCTGACTCTGATCCTGGCTTTCTGTCCACTATACCATGCTGCTTGTGGTCTAGACGCTAGAGATAGAGAGACAAAAATTAGAATCCTTGCCTTCAAGAAGTTTACTTTCTCTCAGAGAGAGAAATAAAACACAGACATATATGTGTGTGGGTATATGCATATATATGTATATATGTATGTATATATGAGCAGAGTACAAGGAAAATTAAGGCTGTAGAAGCACTGACAGCTAGGGTAGAACAGGAAAGGCAACAGTAAGCATTTATTAAGCACTTGTCTTGCAGTGTGCTATAAAATGCAAAAAAAAAAAAAATAGCCCCTGCCCTCGAGAAGTTTACACTCTAACATGGGAGACAACAAGTAAATAACCATACACATACAAAAAGTAGACGGAAGGTAAGAAGAGAAGGAAAGGCACGAGTAGCTGCTAGAACAAGGAAAAGCCTCTTTCAGAAGGTGAGATTTGAGCTGAGTATTAAAGAAAGCAAGTGAAGGTTTCACAGAGGATGTGGACTTGAGCTAAGCATTGAAGGAAAACAAGACTTTAAAAGGTACAGATAAGGATGTGTATTTCTTGCCGAAGGAGCAATGTACACAAATGTGCAGAAGCAGAAGATGGAGATGAAAATCTGAGGAAGAAATAGTCATCCAGTTTAATTGGAACATGAATCCATGAAGCAGAATAATGTGAAAGAAGGCTGGAAAGTTAGGTGGGAGCCAGATTGGAGAGCGTCTTAAATACCAGGCATTTGTGTCCTACCCAACAGGATACAGCTTAGGCTAGTCCTTAGCCTTAATGGTGTCTTAACAACTGAATAACACCCAAGTGTGCCATTAACTTTGAAACAAATGCATACTTTCCTTTGAGTGGCTTGGAATGCTTGGCTCTGGAGATAATTCTACCAAGCAGCCAATGTTCTGCCAGTTCAGAGCTTATCATATCTTAATGATTTAGATAAATCAAAAAAGAACAGAGGATTAGAGGTTAGGATTTGAGACATCAAAGAAAGAGCTCAAGAAAAGTCAAGGTTTAGATGTTGAATATTGTGCAGGGAATCCATTTTAAGCAAGTTATTAAATGGGAAAAATATAATATTCAGTTCAGAAGAAAATCAAATTTAAAGACTTCAGAGATCTGATATCTTCTTAAAATAGTGCTGGTTACAATGCACTCTCTGACTGAAGAAATATAAATTTATTTGCCTCATGAATCTTGGAATGACAAAGGAAAATGGCAGTTGCCTAAATATAATTTAAGACCATGGAAAAAGTGTGTTGACTTTGGAGTGCAGAAAATATTTTATACAGAGATGATAGAGGAGACAATTAGAAAGGGCTAAAAACACATAGATGGCTACATGGAATAATTGCTAGTGTTGGGAGTCAGAGCTACAAAAATATCCTAAATAATTTTAGAAGTAAAATATGATCATGTGTTTAATACACAAAAGATGGCTCTATACAACACGTCATTCCCATATCTCCATTTACAATATAAAAGAGTTCAAGCTGTTAATAGCAGAGATTTCTACCTTTGGGCTTTTAAACCAAGTTCAAACCAATCAGTGTCTCTCTTTTTGGTCTTAAAATAAGATCAAACAAAGAAAAATTCCCTTGCCAGTATTTAAACCCAGTTGCCTCTGTCCAGATGACTCCTATAATCCAGCCAGGCAAAACACCTCAACCCACAGTTCCTGCTGCTGCTGCTGGTGCTGCTGCTGCCGCCGCTGTGTGTGTGTGTGTGTGTGTGTGTGTGTGTGTGTGTGTGTGTGTGTGTGTGTGTGTGTGTGTGTGTGTGTGTGCTATTCTTTGATTACAGTTAATGGCCTCAAGCTCTGCCAGCACCCTACTCACCTTAACTCTTCTCTGTCCAGCTTCACTCTTGCTTGCTATTATTGAAACTATAGGTTTTTGTGAATTATTCCACATTAGGATCTGGGTAAGGAGGTAAATATTATTTAACATCAGATTGGTGGATGGCAATCTTCCCCCATAATCGTAGTTTATATACTTCAAAATAATTGTTCCATGATTTCAGTAATATGAGTATTCTCTTCAGTGGTATAGATTTTGATCCACCCACACGGTGATTTCTTATCCTGCACAATTGCTGTCCACATTCTTCTTTTAATTCTCCATAGGTGAACTACCTAAAGTACCACAGAGTGTCTTCTATTTATTTTTTAAAATAACGTATTATTTTTCCCAATTACATAAAAAACCATTTAACATTCATTTTCAAAAACTTTAAGTTCCAAATTCTCTCTCTCCCTCCCTTACCTCCCCCCTCTCTGAGATTTTCAATATAGCAATTCGATATAGGTTATATGTATGTGCAATCACACAAAACATATTTCTATGTTAGTCATGTTGTAAAAACAAACACCAAAAAGAAAAAGAAAACATACATACACAAAATAAGTGAAAATAGTACACTTTGATCTGCATTCAGACTCCACTTCTTTCTCTGGAGGTGGATAGCATTTGTCATTATGAGTC
The DNA here is from genome assembly GCA_028627135.1 of Pseudochirops cupreus. Lineage (NCBI taxonomy): Eukaryota > Metazoa > Chordata > Mammalia > Diprotodontia > Pseudocheiridae > Pseudochirops > Pseudochirops cupreus. Next base: position 363,563,230 of record CM053580.1, read on the forward strand.
CTTTAGAACTGTCTTAGATCATTGGACTGCTGAGAATAGTTGGGTCCTTCACCGTCCATCATCATACAATATTGCTGTTACTGTGTACGATGTTCCTATCATTCTGGTTACTTCGCTCTGCATCAGTTCATGTAAGTCTTTCCAAGTTTTTCTGAAGTCATTCTACTTGTCATTTCTTATAGCACAAAAGTATTCCATCACAATAATTTGCCACAACTTTTCCAGTCATTCCCCAACTGACGACATCCCCTCTATTCCCAATTCTTTACCACCGCAAAAAAAACCAAAAAACCTGCTATAAATATTTTTGTACAAATGGGTCCTTCCCTCCCCCACCTTTTTAAAAAATCTCTTTGAGATACAGACCTAGTATTGGTATTGCTGAATCAAAGAGAATGCAGTTTGATTGCCGTTTGGGCATAGTTCCAAATTGCTCTCCAGAATGGTTGGATTCTATGTCTTTTAATTTTGTGACCAGTTGGGCATTAAGGCTGTTTGTTCTTCTGTTAGACTTTTATCATTTCAGCTCCTCTTCCTATCCTACATGTACTAGGTATTGTCTTTTAATCTTCTTCCTGTGCACTTGTCATTGTTGGCAATTTGTGAAGGCAGCCTATGCCTAACGCATGTCTATTCATTCTCCCAGGGTTACCTGCAATTTTAATTTTTCCAAGGATCCATATGCCACGATTTGCAGGTATATAGCACTACTAGAAGAATGTTGGTGTTAAAAAGATGGAGTTTCTTTGTTTCAAGAAATTGCTTGAAATTATTGCAAGCAGAATAGAATTTCTTCAATGCAATCTAGACTGCTCTCTATTACTAATTCAATTTTGAGTTCCATCTTCAATGTCTATTTAAGATGTAAGTACCAATGGACTAACTCAATGTTTTATAATTTTATGTCATATTGAAAACAACATGTATTTTTCATCCATTTTTTTCTACATGGATTGCTAAAATGATATATATATATATATACATATATGTATGTGTGTATGTGTATAAGTATGTGTGTGTATATATATATATTATATATACATATATATTTTATGTATATATATATATGTGTATATATATATATATATACATATATATACATATATATATTTAGTGGCCATGGATCTAACTGAGGAGACCCTGCATTATAATGGAGGAGGCTTGGTGCCTTCATTAGAGTATCATCTGTAAATAGGAACAACTGGAGGACCTTACCATATAGAGAGAGGGAGGAGTTATTACATCCAGACTCTGCATGCACTATCTCCCATTCTAGTGGGAAATAACTTTTGTACATGTTATGTCTCCCTGTTTTGTGTCTCACTTGATTTTCATACTCAGAGTATTATTGAACAGAGTTATCTCTGTGACTGTAATAACAATGACTAGTATATATAGCACTTGAAAGTTTACAAGGTACTTCATGTGTGTTAATCTCATTTGATTCTCACAACAACCCTACAAGATAAGTATAATAATTTTTGATGCTCATAGTGTAGTATCAAGGAAATGTGTATGATCTTAACATAACATTGTTCTTAACGTTCTCCTGGAACTGGGACAGAAGGAGGGGAAGGTAGGTCATTTCCACTGAGGAAAGGGCCAATGCTCTGAACCCATGGAGACCAGGTTCAATCTTGGGAAAGCCTGACTTCCACAGAAAGGAGTTAGGATCTTTTCCTGATACTCTGGCTCTTCACAAACCTACACCAGAGTTCTGGGGAAAATTGTCTAATGCTTTAATTTAACTCATGTCTATAGTCTCCTTCCAAAAGGAGGAACAAAAAGTACTCAATGTACAATATAAACCAAGGACAGAACAGTCATTTATCTCTTCCACGGATAAAGGATAAACACTAAACACACACACACACACACACACACACACACACAAGTGTGTGTTGACAGAAAAATTTAAGCAATAGCAATAACATAACTACCATAATACTCTCCCAAGAGATTGCTACTTAAAACATCAAGCACGATGCCATTTGTCGGACACCTAAATCATCATCGCACATTTTGCCTCAGTTCTTCACTACCTGAACAACTTCCTCACGGTCCACGACTTCCAGAAAGCCAGGCTGGGAGTAGAGTAACAGTTCCTCTGGGTGAATGTAAATGTCAGTACACTAGTGCTAGAGGTCTGTCAGTCAGCTTCGGTTGAGAAGCACAGGAACTCTACCTCTCGAATCGACAAGGCTGCTTCCAAAACGGGAAATATCCATCTCAGGATCAACGGTGGCTTTTGCTCAGTGAAGACACAAAGCAGCAGAGGCAAGCAGAGGTTCAAGTCCCAGGTCATCTTGGCTAGCTGGGTCCCAGCTTTAGTTATCATGTGTTCACAGATAACCACGCTGCTTGGATGGGAGAAAGAGTGGTCCCTCACTCCCATTCCTCACATGGGGAGCAACAAGAAACCCCTCAGGGTTTGCTCCCAGAAGTGGCCAGTCCACAAACTAACATTTCATGGAGTATGTGCTAGCCAGAGCACATTGGGGAGCAAGGTGGTGAGGGGTCTAATATCTACCTCCTGTTACATTAAATATGATGAGACACCTTGGTAAAATAAAATCCTTAGGACTGCATTTTACTCTACCAAAATAAATTCATTTTCTAATGAACCTGCCCCCCTCCTATCTTCCCAGTCTTTTTCTACCTTATTCCCTGACATGGCATGTTCTTTGATCCAGTGACGCTGACCGCCTCCTGGCTGTTCTACAAATAAGATACTTCATCTCTTGGCTCCAGGGATTCCTTCCCCATACCTGGACTGTGCCAACTATCTGCCAATTATCAAAGCGAGCCTTTTTCAAGGCCCTGCTATTAGCCAGGCACAGTGCTGGGTGCCGTTACGTCGTGGTTGACTTGGTTGGTAGAAGGTTGTCATTGTCTCCATGGAAGTTCTGTCCTTTATCTTCCACAACAACTTCTTGTTATCTGCTGCAATTATCCTAATGAAATTCTTTGATTACACTCATGTGAAAAGACCAAGTAAGTATCTCATGAAATGATGTTCCTCAAGTGCCTTCAGGTACATTTTTAAAAGTTGGTTCAGAGATTTTATCAGTGTAGGGAAGTGTGGGTGTAGAAACTCCCTCCACAGATGCTGATCAGCAACTCTTCCATAACACATAGTTAGAGACTGGGTTGGGGAGCTGAGGTTAAGTAATTCATCCAATCAATTAAAAAATATACTTTTAGTGCTTTCTAAGTATCAGGCAAGGTGCAAAGCACTGAGAATACAAAAAGAAAAAAAAGGTAAAATCACTCCCTGTCCTCAAGGAGTTTCCCTTCTAGTGAAAGAGACAATATGCAATAACTAACTTCCTTTAAGGCACACTCATCTTTGCTGAAGCCAGGGAAGCTAAGAGGTGGAAGTGAAGGGGTAGAAATGGGAGACAGCCAGTTCAAAGAAACAGAGATGGGAGACAGTATGTCATGTGAGTGAAGAATAGCAGGTAGGCCAGTGAAGCAGGATTCTGGAGAGTGAAGAATGGGGTCAAGGATCAGAAGATGAGAAGGGTATGAAGGAGCCAGGTGGTAAAGGGCTTTAAATGCCATAACATATGATTATAGTTGATCCTAGAGGTAATAGGCACTATGGTTTATGAACAAATCTATAGTTTTGGAAAATCACTTTGGCAACTGAGTGGAGAATGGACTGGAGTGGGTAGAAATGTGAGACAATTAGAAGATGATTGCAATAACCCAGGTGAGAGGTGATGAGAGCTTGTATTAGAGTAGTGACTATGTGAGTGGAGAGATGGGGACATAATGAATTATGTGATGAAGATAATCACAAGATTTGACCTACATATAGAAAAATATGTTACCTGAATGAATCTGGAAGGAAGATAGATTGTAAAAGACATTTGCCTTTTAGAAGAGTATATTCCAGGCATGGGTAAGAGATGGTCAAGTCACAGAAAATTCATGTCAAATTCATGTCAAAATTTAAGTCATTTTGGCTGGAATATAGAGAGTGTGAAAGAGGATAATGTAAAATATGTGGCTTAGAAAAAGATTATGCAGGATATTAAATATGAGCCAAAGGAATTTTTAGGGCAGGTAGGTAAATAGAGTGCTGGACCTGGAATCAGGAAGACTCATCTTGCTGAGTTCAAATCTAGCCTCAGGCACTTACTAGCTGTGTGACCATATGTAAGTCATTTAATCCTTTTTACCTCAGTTTCCTCATCTGTAAAATGAGCTACAGGAGGAAATAGCAAACTGCTCTGGTATCTTTGCCAAGAAAACCCCAAATGGGGTTATAAAGAGTCAGACATGACTGAAAAATGACTGATCAATAAAGGGTTTTTATTTTATCTCTTAGAGGTAGGGAATCACTATTGGTTTTTGAGGAGTGATATATCCAGATCTGTGCCTTAGTAATAATATTTTGGTAGCTTCAAGAAGGATGTATTGCAGAGGGTAGAGACTGGAAGCAGGGAAACCAATTAGGGGTCTAACACAATAATATAGGCAACTGATGGGGACCTCAACTAGTATGATATCAGTATTCATGTAAAAAGGGTTTGAATGTGAGGTGTATTGTAGTAGGATAATGGTGACTGATCATACTTCAGGAGTGAAGGAGATGGAAGATGCAAAGAAGTTTCCTAAGTTTTAAATTTACATGAGTGGTAGAATGGATCAAGTGAAACTGAGAAAGTGGGAGGAAGGTAGGATTTCAGAGATGGAGAATGCATGTGAATCTCTGGAAGACTTTTTTAAGTCATTCATTTTAGAATGGCTGATATGCTCACATTGTCCCCTAATCTTGATCCCTTCTCTTCTCTTATGTTGGAGGAGATTGAAATTCTATATATTGTGATGAATTTAGTTTGGTGAATACTATGTAGTATCCCAGATGTTTTACAAATGTATACTTTGCAAACCATCACCCTTCCTAAAACTAGCTGGTGGGGTAGATAGACTGCTGGACAGAGCGAAGAAGACCTGAGTTCAAATCCAGCCCAGGACACTTAATTCCTATGTGATTCTGGTCATTTGGCCTCTGTCCTCTTTAGTTTCATCATTTGTGTGGGGATTATGAAGTACTCACCTCCTAGGATTGTCAAAATAAAATTAAATCGTATCTGCAAAGATCTTTGCAAATGCTAACATGCTAAATCTTATAATTACTAATGCAAAAAAAAATAGGTGCTGGGAACTGAATTGGGTTTAAGACATAAAATACTGCTCAGTGTCAGGTATGGAAACATCTGTAGCTTTCTCTGACACTATATGGAGATTTACTGACCCTCTGCCACTGAATGACAAACAGAATATGTAACATGCTCCTTTGTGTAGTGATATTGCTAACAAATTCTCTTGAAACAGAAGGACCAAAAGGAAGGTAGAGGGAGGAAAAGGGAGATCCCCACCAGCATGGTGAGAGACTTCAAGACCATGATATATGAAGATTAATTGGAAGAAGTGGGAATCCTGGAGAAGTCTTGGACTTTGGGAGTGGGGTGGTATATGATAGCTGTCATCAAATATCTAAAGAGTCACCATGTTTAAAAAAAAAAGGATCTTGTATGTTTTACTTGGCTCTCAATGGATACAAGTTGCAGAGAAGTGGATTTAGGTTCAGCATAAGAAAAAACTTTCCAAATGATAAAGTTATCTTCATACGGAATGGGCTACTTTTCGATGTAGTGAGTAAGTTTATAAGGTCACTGTTTCTCCAGAGTAGGAGAATGTCATCCAGGAGGGGGTAAAAAGACTCATAGGGATGGGGCGGGGGATGGGGGAAGGCAAGAGGGAGGGAATATCAGAACTTCTATTTATTTTTCAAATAAAAATAAGAAAAATTAAGGTTTGTTAATATTTTGCATACTGATTATCATATATGCCCTCACTCAGTCTATAGGTCAGATTTAGTAGAAACCATCTTTACCCTTCCAGAGACTGCAAAAAATGGGGGGAAAATGAGATATAATACATTGCAATCCCTTAGTAGCTTAAAGTGGGAATTAGCATGCTAAGAAGAGACAGGATGATTTGTTCTATAAGCAGGAAACTTTATGCACTCTGCAGATTCCCCCTACCCACCTGGCAGACCACTACTGGAAATGGTTTAAACAAGTTAATGATGCTAGTCCCAACTCCTTAATAAGCAGAAGAGCTTGTCCTTGGCATACCTGAAGCAAGTCCTTATATTGAACCCCATATAGGGCACCCCTCCTCTCTTTTCTTATTCCATTTTCACCCCCACCTATCTAGCACAGTACCAAAGGGCAGGGAACTCATTCCCCTGGTGGTACTTAGGTCTGGATGGGGCTCCAGATACTTAGGTCCATACAACCCATGAGGGAGGCTAGAGGCATAATAAATCCTTCGATAAGTAAGAATGGATGTGAGATTGATTTGCAGCAGTAAAGTACTAAGGAATTGAGCTTCATTAATGGAGAGAAGGGGCTAGTAAAAGTTCAGGATGTGAGATGAAGTGTGACACCCTTGTTTTTCCAGGTCACCAAGAGATCCTCTTCCTCCTTCGCCACCTTTCTTCTTCCTCCATTATGCCTACTCTAATGAACTTTACATATTTAGAAAGTTGGGCCTGGTGGTTTTTGTAACAGGAAGGGAATCCTAGGATGGCCATAAAATGCAGTTTTTTTTTTGTTCCCTATGGGTGCTTAGAGTTTAAGGTATGCTAGTGGAATAGTCATTAACATTGGTGGAATGAAAGATGTAAAATTCAGGAAGTGGAAACTGTATGGAGCAGAATCAGATTAAGGACTCTCTCCATCCCTCCCCTTATTTCATACTGCTGGGTGATCTCCCACTGGACTGTCCTTTACAAATGGGGTAGAAACTGATTAATTTTTAGTGTTCACAGTCACTTGTGAAAGGATAATAGAGAACATAATACAGAAGAGGGATGTACACAGATAGATCAATTCAATTCAACAACTGAATTAAACCCTTTCTACTCACTGTACTAGGTAGCACAGTGAATAGAGTGCTGGGTCTGGAGTCAGGAGGACCTGAGTTCTCTAATCCAGTCTCAGACTAGCTGTGTGATCCTGGACAAGTCACTTAACTCTGTTTGCCTTAGTTTCCTCATCTGTAAAATGAGCTAGAGAAGGAAATGTCAAACCACACCAGTATCCTTGCAGAGGAAAACACCACGTGGGGCTGATGAAGAGTCAGACACAGCTGAAGGACTAAAAAAACCACAAAAAATTACTAGACAAGGAGGTTACAAAGAGAATGCAAAGTGGTGCCTGTCCTCAGGGAACTTGCCTGGGTTAAAACTCTCCTTAATGGCGGGGAGAATTATTTCTAAAAGCTCAACCCCTCCCCCACCATGTAGATTCAATAAGGAGATTGTTATGCAAATATACAGTTTACACACACAAGTAAATATGAAAAAAAGATAAAATAAATGTAAAGCAAATAGGAGTGGGGGAGGGCAGAGATGCAGCTAGAAGCAAACTAACAACTGGGGGAATCTGAAAAAATATCTTTTGTAGGGCGTAATACTTCCAGGAACTAAACATTTTTTTTCTGAGTTGTAAGTTTTTTTTTCAGGATTATTGAGAAACATTTCTGAGTATAATGAGATGTAGATTAAAACAATACTTTTTCACCCACAAATCACCCTACCATCTTTAAAATATGCTATTTTGTGCATTCTAGCAATTAGAGTCTGTAAATTCTTCTTATCTCAGCTATGTGAGCCATTAAAATCAAGCAAGGAAATAAACAACTTAGCACCATACCTTTGAAGTGTTGTATCACAAAGTGCTAAATCAAGATTTCCAAAAATAATTAATCATATCCAGTCATTAAGTTCTCATTAAGATATTATTATTAATAATTTTAGCGAGAGCAAATAGGTTTTTAAAAATCTGTTTTAGAATATTGTTTACTTCATCTTTATCTCTTCTTTGTTCATGTCTTTTTGGGTATGTTTTAGAATACACATGATATTTTAATACAGTAGTACACGTATCTCATTTATAAATAAATATGAATGATGTAAAATTCAGGAAGTGGAAACGGCACAAAACAGAATGTAGATTAAAGTAGTTTTTTGCTTATTTAGCACTATTGGTGTGATGCCTTACAGGACTGTCCTTTACAAACAAGGTAAAAACTCATCATTCCTTGGTGTTTACAGGCACTTATTTAAGAGCTGTTCATAATAGAGAAAGAGATATATAAATAAATCATTTATATTTGGCGTTGCTTTGCAAACTTTTTCTGCTATGGATGCACAGTCAAAAAATTACAGAGATTTGAGATCACTAGAGATCTAATGATTTACTGCTTATCTGGTATACAGTAGAGGGGTTTCTGAGCAAGGGACAGCTTGAATTCAATAGTCCCAGAGTTTTCTTCTACTCTGAGATTCTGTTATTTTGTGAAAAAAATTTCTTTCTATAAAAAGGGAATAGAATTGGTCTATCTCTTCATGATATTTTTTTTTGTCAAGGTCAAATCTAGTGCTGGAGAGAAAAATCTACATACTGGTTACATGACTGGAGCATCTCTGATTATAAAAAAATCTTGGAGATTATGATTTATAAGAAAAGGAAAGCTTAGCATATTGTGATGTGCCCCTTAGATGTTGGACCAGTGATTTCAAAGGGTTCAGGGAAAAGGATAGGCAAGATTCCATGGTTTATGATCTCATTACAGAAGTCAACTCAAAAAATATATGATGCTCTCAGGAATGAAATTCTGACAACATAAATTGTTTCAATGAGGAAGAGAAAGTGGAACTTGATGTAGGTTCATGGTTAACTCATCAACCATTTCAGATTTTTAAGACCTGGTTAAGAAAATGGAATTCACAGCAAGTAATTGAAGATAATTGGGATTCAAAACAGACTGATAACGAATACTATAGACAACCAAAAGGGATTCTAAACTATATAGGAACTACACAAAATTGAAATAAGAGATAGAATAGATGCTTGAAAAAGGACTGATGATAAAGGATGATAGAAAAAAGACAGAAGCACTTAGTTCCTCTTTCAGTGCTGTTTTCTATACTGGAGAATGTTCTTGAAACTAGGAAGGAAAGTGGTTAGCAGAGAATTAAACTGTAAAATAAGTCAGGATATGCTAAGAGAACACTCAGTTTCTCTGAAAGAACTAGACAAATCAAGTTCAGCTGACTATATGCAATGATATCAAAAGAATTTCAAGATATACCTGACTGCTGAGCCACTGTCAATGACCCCTGAAAAAATCTGGAGAGCAGGACAACACCACAGGACTAGAAGCAGATAAAGTCATCCCTTTTGTAAAAAGAGTTCTGAAAAGGTGGCCCTCGTTACCTCCCACCTGAACCCTATCTTTCCAGACACAGTAGCCATAACACTGGACCTGGAGTCAGAAAGATTTGAGTTCACAATCCAACCTTATATACTTACTAGCCTTGTGACCCTGGGCAAGGCACTTAATCTGTATCTGCCTTAGTTTCCTCATCTATAAAGTGGTGGTAATAACACCACACACATCCTAAAGTTATTGTGAGGATCAAGTGAGATAATATTTGTAAAGCTCTTTGCAAACCTTAAAGCATTATGTAATTGACCAATTTGACTTTCCTCATTGATGACACTGTCTCCTCTCCTTGTGCCTTTGTACAGACTATCTCCAGTGCCTGGAACACAATTCCTTCTTACCTTGTTGTTTTAGAATCTATGGTTCCCTTCAAAGCAGAGCTAAAGTCACCTGAGGCCTCTCATCAACCCACACCACCTCAAGCTGCTTGTACCTCTATCCCTGCAATTTCATCCTGTTTATTTTATTTTATTTTATTTTATTTTGTTATTTTATTTTTGCACTCAAATAGGTACATGTTCTTTCTCAAAATAATCCAAATTCACCAAGGTCAGGGACTATTTTACTATTTTCTTTTTGTCTTTTTCTTTATTTCCAGTACCGAGTACAGTGCTTGGTGCATTTAAGAAATACTTGCTGGTAGAATGACTGACTACCTGAACACTTTAGAAATTGATCACCATGTGCCCGCATGTGAGTTCATCAAAAACAAGTTATTCCACACTAGCCTCATTTCCGTTTTTGACAGGATAATTAAACCAGTACATGAGGGGGTTGCTGTAGGAATATGTTTGAATTGCAATGAAGAAAAATCTCTCATAGCATATTTGTGTACAAAGTGGACATTCATAGGTGAATTTGGGACTAGCAGCTCAACTAGAACTGAAGAATAATGAGTGATAAATTTATGTAGGCCCAGAAATGGATGTTTGAAGAGTTGTATGATTTCACCCTTAATTTCATTCTGTTCACTGTTTTTTTTGTTTGCTTGCTTGTTTTTTTCCCAATGATTTGAAAGAATAATTACATGCTTATTAGATTTGCGAATGACATGAAATTGGAAGAGATACCTAACAACACATTGGATGCCAGAATCAGAATCCAAACAGATATTGAGATGCTACAACATTGGACCAAAAATAATAATATGAAATATGACAACTATAAATGGATAAATATAAATGTAAATGTAGAAATAGAAATATAAAAATCCTGCTCTTATGTTTAAAAAAATTGTACAAGTACAGGACGAGAGAGATATGCTTAGATAAAGGTCCACATATAAAAGACCTGAGGGTTTCAATGGGCTATAAGTTCAATATAAGACAACAGTATTTCTTATTTGACACTTTTGTGGGTCTATGATCTTTTCAGAGGGGGTAGGCTCTCCATCCCATCCCAAATATTAACATGGACTATTTGTGCCTGACCTATGATGCTCTGTGCTTGTACTGGTCTGACTAGCCACAGTGGGACATACTGTGGGACACTGACCCTGACATTGTGATGTCATTTTGTTCCTCTTAGAGTAATGAAAGACAAAAACAAATGAATGAGGCTCTCTACTAATGCCACCACAATCTACCCATACTTTCTTATCCTGTGTAATTATTGCCCATATTTTTCCATAAACTCCATGCAGAGAATACAACCAATAGGCTATAATGGTAATGGAGTTGACAGGTACTTAGCACCTAGTTTCAAATTTGTGTAAAGAAACAGGAGGTATGAACCATTGTTGCTGACATAACAGGAAGGGGCTGAACAGGGAGGAGTTATACCGTATATAAAGAAGAGCACAAGCTGGACAGTCAGAACTTCTTGGGATAAGCATCATGGAGGCAGGGCATATGCTGCTGGACTGAAGACTGAACTGAGAATTGAGAAGAACTGAGAACAGGAATGAGAATTGAGAATTGAGCCAGAATTTCTTGGAGCAAGCCATGTGGAGGCTGGATAAAGTGATTTTGATTTTGAGAATGGAGCTTATGGTGCTGAGGATTTCCAAGGGCCAGCCAGAGCTGCTGAGGACTTCTGAGGGCCAGCTGGAGCTGCCAAAGACTGAGGAAGCATGACTGTGGTGCCAGTATTTTGTACAAATATTGTTGTGGCTTTGTTAATGTGAATTAATGTTATTGTGGCCTCATTAAGCCTTGTCTTCCCAGGAACAGAGATTGTGAAGGATTTGAGATGGACTAGACACTGTGAGCTCCAATGTGGAGCAGGAATTGCACAAAGAGCTGGACGAGGAACTGGGAGCTGTCTGCCTTTGAACCCAGGTGACACTTTGGTGGATTCAGGTAGGAGCTACCTGCCTCAAGTCCAGATGAAAAGACTTCTCTGTGAATACTGATGAGTGACTAATGAAATTGTCTGAGTAGTGATTGATGAAACAGAGTACTGAGTAGTGACTGATGAAATTGTAATTTAATTGCAGCTCATGGGTGGAGTACTTTGATTTTTGTATTTTGTGATTGACTAAATGAAAAGGAGGCCTCCTTAAGGATGATTGAATGATTGAATTACTAAATGATTGTACTTTGTTGAAAACTATGAGTTATTAAAATGATGGTACTTTGTTGAAAACTATGTGACCACTTTGGTGAAAACTATATGGTCATTTTAGTGATAAGTTGTTGAGTTGTGACATGGTGAATGCTGTATTTTGATTTTCTGTGATAAGTTGTAACATTGTGAATGCTATACCTTGATTTTCTGTGAATGTTTTGCTCTGATTTGTTATTAAATAAATAGAGAGTTTGCTATACTATGTAATCAGAACCTTGAAAGGTTTTCACAGCAGCAGCCCTCTGGAAAGCTGCTCATGTGTGGCTTTACATAGGCTGAGGGCCTTCTTATGATGTTTAAATTTCTTTTTTTTGCAAACATCATTGTAACTCTCAGACCATTCAACTGAGATATTTTCATGTAAGTGATCATTAATAATGTTCTATGACTTTCTGACAGCTACCATAGTCTATTAAGTGAGAACATCAGATAATGAAAATTGGGTTTGGTATAGGAAAAGCATCTTGAGAATTAGAAGCATCCAAAAGTGTAATGGGTTGCACTGGGAGGAAGTGAGTTCCCTGTAACTGCAGAGCTTCAAGTAATGGCTGGATCCCTACTTGTTTATACTGCAGAGTGGAGTCCTGGTCAGGCACAGGTTAGACTGGATGACCACTGTTATATTTTCCAAATCTGAGATTCTGTGAATCAATGGAATTATTGATTGAAGTGATAGTTGGGGAGTAGGGGGAAGAAGAAGGTGAGGAAAGGGAAGATGGTTGGAGGGGACGAGGTGGTGTATGCATTGCCTGCATAAATTGGATAGAAGGGAGAAAGGTTCCCACCAAATCATTTATCAGGTGCCCACAGCAGGAATAGTGAACACAGTGGTGCAGTGGCCTTCAAAAATGAAGACATTTCCATAGCCTACACTGATGAAACATTTCATTACATATATTATCTATCTTCATCTACAAAGAGATTTATAAAACATTAAAATTAACCTGGGAATAAGATAAGTTCCAGTGGCTCTGAAAGATCATGTGATCAAGCAGAGAAGAATTTTAATGAGGTAGGAAGAAAAAGTAGGATCACAGTTCTAGGCTCACCTCTGATTTACCCTATGTATTTGGATAAATCTTAACTTTTCCCAGCATCTGTTTCTCTAGCTGTAATAACACTATGACTGCTGCTTATGTCATAACTGCTTATGACAAAGAAAACCAAGCATTTAAGAGCATCAGAAGTAGGCTACTATTTGTTAAGGACCTTCAGGGTTTTTTTTCAAAACTATAGAAACAAAAAATGTGAAGGTTTGATATGGCTGAGATGACTAGAATGGTTAATATTTACATCTCATCTTTATTCCTGGATCTCAAGTTAATTATGACAATAAAATACAATGTATTAGCTCTAGAGCTTTTACAATATATAGCAAGCACTGGATTTCAAGAATGGCAAGTCAAAAATCACATTCCTGGGTAGGTTGATTCCTAGCCTCCACTTACTTTTAAAAGAAACATTAGAACAACCACAACCATTTGTTAAACACCACTGTGTGCAGAGAGCACTGTGTGCATTAGGGAGATGAGATACAAATTTAGATAACACACAGTCCTTGACCCCAGGAACCTTACAGCCCAGAAGGGAAATAAGATCCTAACAAGTAAGTATAATATTCAGTGTTTTTTGAGAAAATCATTAGAGAATTAACAAAACAAAGTACAATATGAGGTTTGAGGTAGAAAGTCATAATTCCTGGGGAAGAGGAAGAATCAAAGAAGGCTTTCTAATTTTATTCAGTTTCAGTGCAAGGAAAAGCTTTCTAGTCAATAAAGTTATACAAAAGTAGAATTAGCTTCCTGGAGAGGTAATAATTCATCCCCCTCACATTAGAGGACTTCAAGAAAAGACTAGATGGCTACTTGTGGGAGCTGCATTACAGGGGATTCTTGATGAGGTATGAGACTGGTCAATGCTGATTTTTTGTGGTTCTATGCTTCTGGGAGGTACCATTCAAAGTGAACCTTCAAAGATAGGTAGGATGTCAATAAGCAAAAAAGAAGGGGTAGACATTCCTTACATAGAAATGTTGGAAGTTTATTCAGTTGTATGTAGTATATATGCTACTTTATGGATGTGGAATTTTGTCAAAATGAAGGCTTCCCTCCATTAGATTGTAGTGCATTAATCAACAGTTTTACTGTTGTCTGTCAAAATTCTTCCCCTGGTGATTAACGCTTTGGTAGTATGACTCTTCAAAATTAGCTACATGGGTTCTTGGGTAACAGGCATTCAGTTTGCTATAGTTGTCAGATCTGTACTTGAAACTTGACAGGCCCTGCCAAAGTATTCATTCCTCTTACATAATCTTGGAGAACCCAGGGATGCCGCCATACTTCAACAAGGCTTGAGAGACTTTTGGTGGAGGGTATGTTAATAAATAAAAACAAACCTCCCAAAAAGCAGAGCTCATTACACTGTACTTGCAGCCGCATGGAATTAAGGCACAGAAAATAATTCTTGTAGTAGGTGTTGCCTTTGGCATTCAATATTAAAATGTGTTGAAAATGTGAAGTGTTACAGAAGTGTTGATTATTAGTAGCTGTATATTATGGGAACAAATTTAAAGGACAGGGTTGGAGGCATTTTTCATTTCCTTTTATTTTTCTTAATCACCACTTGGAAGTTGGTGGAAACATGAGGCTTATACATATTTCTTAACTGTTTTCTCCCTCTTCATTGCAAACACAGATTAGCATGCAGTTCTTAAGTCACTGGTGCACAATTTGTTTGTGAGAGAGAAGAATGCGGTATTAATGGTTTTTAAGAGCTCATATAAAAGTTACATGGGCAGTGAAACAAATAAGAAAATGAAATGATACTTGTGTCATGTGGGGTCTACTAATTAGAGGCAGTTATATGGCTCAGTGGATAGCACTCTGGGCTTGGAGTCAGGAAGAGCTGTGTTCAAATCCAGCCTTAGATGTGTACTTGCTGTGTGACCCTGGGCAAGTCACTTAACCTCTATTTGCCTTAATCCACTGGAGAAAGAAATGGCAAAGTGCTCCAGTATCTTTGCCAAGAAAACTGCATGGCCAATATTGGTGTGTTATGATGGTCCATGGGGTCATGATGAGTCAGAAACAGCTGAACAACAACAATAATCAGGGTAGTGCCTGGAAAGGATATTTTCCACCTTACGAACATTATGTCCAATTTCATGACCATCTTTACTTAAACAAATTTATTTTAACATGTCTCTGTTTGGGCATATGTGTTGATGTATATAGGTATGTATATATATTTATTATATGTGTATTCATGTACATGCACAATACATATATAGACATACAATGTATGTGTGCGTGTGTGTATGTGTACGTGTGTGTATGTGTGTGTGTGTGTGAGAGAGAGAGAGAGAGAGACAGAAAGCAAGAAAGAGAGAGAGAGAGAAAGAGTACAGATCCTTACAATATGATTTCATCAGTGTGAGTGACTTCTGGTAAGAAATCAGAGGAACTCTACAGATAGAGCATGTCTGGACCTATGGTTTCATCCATGAAAGGACCACAATTATGAAATAATAATACATGTTGGAAACTTCTTTGTAACTTGTAGACTTGTTAGGTAATTTTCTGGAGCACCAAGAGATTAAGTGACTTTTCCATATCACACTGCTAGTATGTGTCATAGGCAAGACTTGAACCCACATTTTCTTGACTCTAAAATCAACTTTCTCTTCACTTTAATCATGTTGCTTCTCATGTAGTTGTGTGTTTCTTTATCTCTATTTTAATCTCTATACTTGGATCTTCCTAAGAGTTCAACCTACACCCACCTCCAACACTTACAATACCATTTCTTTTCTTCTAAAAACATTGCTGGGTAATTGATGGGAGGCAGGTATTAGTGGCAACAAGGAGAAACTAAGACAGCTTTGTAACACGGTTTGTCATTGTTATATCTTGATCATTCATACAGCATCTTTTCTTCTACATTTATGAGCCTCAAACCTTTCATATTAACATCCATGGGCTGGCTTCTTGCCTTGTTTCACATTCTGACTACAAAATTTCTTTTGAAGTCAGTGTGAATTCTACACTCAGATCAGCTCTGTGGGAATATGGTGGGATGTAGGGAAAGCACCTAAGTGTCTAATTTAATATTAATGCAACTCCATAGATGGAATGTGAAAAAAAAAATAAACTGAGGAAATTCAACAATCAAAAGAATTAAATTTATTGACATAGTAATGTGGATAATAATTGCCATTCTGTTCTATTCTTTGTTTCTATTTATTTGCCTTAAGTATTTGATTAAGTAAAAATAAAAGCTGAGTGTCATGGCTTCTGTTAAATATATTTCTTTTTTTTTTTAAAGCTTAGGAAAGTTACTCTCAAGGGGCTGGATCTCTCCAGCAAGAAGTGATCTCTCTCTTCTGTGTTCTTCCATGGCACTTTCAGTGGCACTATGCACCACTAAAGTTTATCATATCTAGTGTTACATTATAGATATTGTGTGTATATATCCTTTTCCCTACTAGACTGCAAGAACTTTGAGGACTGAATCCGCATCTTATTTATTTATCTTTGTATACACCAAAGAGCCATGAGCATAATATGAAGATTTGATCAAACTCTGATGAATGGACAGAAGCAATGAAGGAAAGAAGGAAAGGAGAAGGAAGGAAAGAAGGAAGGAAGGGAGGAAGGAAGGAAGAAAGAAAGAAAGAGAAAGAAAGAAAGGAAAGGAGGGAGGGAAGGAGGAAAAAAGGGAGGAAAAGGAAAGGGGAAAGGAAAAAGAAGAAAGGAAGGGAGGAAGAAAAAGAGAAAGAAAAGTAAAGAGGTAGAAATAAAGTAAAGGGATGAATGAATCAGGGCACAGAAAGGAAGTGAGGAAGTAAAGAAAGGCAAAGAAAGAATGAGTTCAGAGAAAGGGGGATATTCTTCTTTATTTCTGTCCTCCTCTGGTGAATTTGTGCCTAAACACAGTTATGAAGTACCCAGGCCATCCGTGCCCACTCCTCCCCTGGCTCCACTCTTGACTGTCTGGACTCTTCCACCTCACCCCTTGCCAGAACACTTTCCGGGTCTCTTTTATGTGTTATTTTTCCCTGCTGTGATGCAAGCGCCTTGAGCTTAGAGAATGTCTTTTTTGCTCATGTTTTTATTCTCAGGGCCTAAGTGCTTCTAAGCACAGTGCCTGGCACATGGCAAATGCTGTATAAATACTGCTCCTCATACAATTCACTCTTTCCTGGCCCCCATTTCAGTAATGCTCTTCCTCATCAACTCTGCCTCCTGAATATCCTGATTTCCTTCAAGATTCACTTTAAATCCTACCTTGTGGAAAAAGCATCCTCTCTCCCAGCTAGTATTTTTTTCTCTGTGATTATCTTTCATTTACCCAGTATGTATATACTTGTATATAGTTGCCTTGTATGTATATAGTTGTTTGCACATTGTCTCCCCCATTAAAATATGAGCCCTTTGAAGGCAGATTCAGCCTTTCTTTGTATCCTCAGCTCTTAGAACAGCGCCTGGCACATGGCAGCTCCTAATGAATGCTTGTTGAATGATTAGAGAATCAGAGGGAATTGGCCTTTAGTATTCTAACTCCTCCTTAGCGTGTGGGCATCCTGGAGTATATATAGTTCACTGAGAGAGATTAAGTGATTTGATGAGGGTCACAAAGGCAGTATGAATCTGAGATAGGAATTGAATTCAGGTCTTCCTGACTCTGAGACCAGGATTCCATCTATGACACCACTGCTGACTATTGGAGTGCTTAGTGATTCATTTTTATGCTTGCCTCAAGGAAAGATGCCCAAGGCATGCTTGCTACAGAGTAGAAAATGCAGATTACAGTAAAGTTTCATCCTATTTAGTGCATTAATCCATTATGTAGGAATTGGGAATAGAACTTGGGGACCCGAGGGCAGAAAGGGCTTTTTGGCTCCAATTGTCCTTGAATCCTGGGGTCCATTTTCATTGGGAATGCCATTTCAGCACAGTTCTACTTCTAGACCCTGCTGGCATTCTTGCACTCCTGTTACTTGATGACCCCATTTAGGGAAGTGAGTTCTGATAGAGTTGAATGGATAATCTTTTACCTTTGAACTGAATAACAGCTATTTCATAATTCCCTTTCTATTTCCTTAGTCAGCAAATCGTGCTGAAGAAGGACCTAAAGAAACAAATACTATAAAGCCCTCTACTGTGGCACTCAGGAATTCATCTGATAGAATCTACTGTCAGGAAATATGGAAACCATTTAGGACAGTCCATTCTCTTCTTAAACAATTCTATAGATGAATTTAAGGTCAAATTTGAGAGTCAACATGGTTGAAAGGATAGAGTATTTAGACTTGGAATCAGTAAAACCTAGATTCAAATCCTTCCCAAAACATTTGAGCCTCCGTCTCCTCATTTATAAATATATTTGACTATATGGCCTCTAAGATCCCAACCCTAAAGCCATGATACTATGATGAAACTGTGATTGAATAAAGTTTCCACCCACAGACTCTTACAGATGTTTAGATTTGAAAGTTGCCTTCAAAATTATTTAGTCCAATCCCCTCATTTCACAAATGAAGAAATTGAGGCCCAGGGAGGCTGTGGCTTGTCCAAAGGCACACAGTCATTTAGCAGCAGAACAGAAATTAGGATCTAGCACCGCCTAACTCTCATGAGGTGCAGGTTCTGGGAGCTCCCTTGAGCTCTCCTTGAATCTTTGAGGTACAGGCTCTGGGAAAAGTCTGATTAAATCTTCCCACTTGATGAGGCTTTTGCAGAGGCCATAAGTTTTTCATTGTGGCTGGGCCCAAACCTGTTACTAATCTAGCCCTCTATCTATTTCCCACCCTTGAGTTTATCAAAATATCAATCCACCCTTGCATTGACCTCGTTGACTCCTCTGGAAGACCCTCCCCAAACTCCTCCTCTAGACCACCCCTAGATTCCTCTGTACATAAGACCCCATCTTCCCTCCATGTGGTGTGAGAGCACCATAGAATGATCTAGCACAGACTTATTCTATGTCAGACTTACTCTGGCCTGCTTGCCCAATGCAAGCATCACAGTTACCTAGGCTCCCTAAGAGTCTACCCCATATGGGGGACTTTTAATGAACCATTAATAAACTTTTCTTTGGCTGAGAAGACTTGAGTTGAATTCATTCGTCAGGACCCGGCATGTTGGTATTTTGGGTTCTCCAGAGCAACCCTAACCTTTTTTATAGGTAACCCTAACCTCTTCAATTCCACTATATCATGGTGACATTTATATGATATTTATCAGAGTATGCAGAACCAGGAGCCACCCTAGAGATAAGGTGGCTCAACCTTTCTCATTTTACAATTAATGGGCTGCTGTCCTTATACTAGAATCATGGGTATCACTGAGGAACTCTAATTTCATTGGTGTAGAGATTTCAGTCTTAACAATTTATCGTCTTAAAGAGCAACCTTAAAAGTAAAAAATGTTAAACGGCCTGCCAATGGTCACAAAGCTAGTAAAGTGCCAGGAAGGGAATTTGAACTCGGGTTTTACTGACACTGAACCCAGTGAGCTACTTCTCTATGGTGACAGACATCATGGTACCTCAATAGAGATTTTATAGAGAAAGGGACCTTAGTTAGAAGTTACCTAGTCCAACCCCTCATTTTATGGAAAAGTAGACTGAGACCTAAGGAAGAAAGGTGACCAATCCAAGGTCAAACAGGTAGATAGTAGCTGAGGTAGGATTCAAACTTAGGTCCTTTGACTCACAATTCAGAACTCTTTTCCCTACCCTACACCATTGTATGGGTTAAAACACACACACACACACACACACACACACACGCGCGCGCGCGCACACACACACAAGCCCAAAACAAAAAATTCAAAACCAAAGCTACAGCTCATTTAAAATAAGAAAGTCTACTTGATTCTCTGCCTAAACTTTCTCCATATGCCAAAGCATATCATTTAGGTCAGGATAAAATTGTACTGAAATTTATGCAACAACCCCTGTTGTTCCCAGTCCTGCTGGTCTTCTCAGTGCTTGTTAGTCTGTCGGGGAGGCATCAGCTAGTATGCAACTTGTATTTTGATCCCCTTCTCCCCCCTCTAATTAGCAGGTAGTCACATGCACATGCTACAACTGTACCTTCTTAATAGGACTCCCCTCTCCTTACATGGAGTACAAGGCAGCAGCTACCACGCATGCTCACCCCTACTTCCTCATTTGATATGTGAGCCAATCAAAATACTTAAGGAGGAGCTAAACCCACAAACTCCTTTTGGTGATGTGTACCTATCAGATTATCTTAATCTTACTTCATTAGGTTGTCTTTAAAAGCCTGGGGGCAGGAGTCCAACCTATATTTCAGCTATAGTCAAATATTTCTTGCTTTGGCATTTTAATAAACTCTTTTAAATTCTCTTTTCCTGAGTTTTGCCTCATTAACCAGGGTGAAAGCCTGAACAAAGAAATTTGCATTTAACAACTGTATGAATTCTATTTAATATAAATTTTAAAAAAATATTGTGCCTGACAATATGGAAGAGTTCTGAAAAAGATTTGTACAGAAAGGTAGCTCACACAATGGACCCCGGGCTGGTTTTAGAGTCATTAAAACCCTGGTTCAAGAGCCTTTGACACCTACTTTTAGTGTGACACATACTTGGACATGTCACTTAACCTCAGTTCCTCAGACTGCAGGTTACAGGAGGAATGCTAATCTGCATTGGTTAAGGGAGTTTCTGCATCAGATAGATGAAATCACAGGTCTGACTGGCCCCTCCACCTCAGCTTTCCTTTCCCTAAAGGAACTATCCTCTGTCCTTGGTTGGTGGTGACCTCAATTCCCCTTCACTGTCATTTCCACAGAGTAGTAGTAGCAAATCTAGGGAGCAGCCATCCTGCCCGATAGACTAAGTGACCCAATAATTCTCCCTTTTTTTTTCTATCTTTAACTTCTGTAATTCTGTCATGCTAATTTGGTAAAAGATGTGCAAATCTCTGTGAATGGTTGAGTACTAATTTTACATCACTAAAATAGGAGTCCGGTTAAGCAGTTCTCTTTAAATTACTCGACAAGCTGAGCTGTGAACAGTTACAGTGATAAGGGAATTGGCCCCTAGGGCTATAACTCCACCTTAGGGTATGAGCACTTCTCCAAGTTGTGCTCCCTGGGTTCCTGACATTAAGGGAACCACTCAACCTTGCAATATGTTAATGGACCATTTCTTCTTTGTTCCACATTTGGGTGATTCATTCTTGTTCCAAAGATGTGGAGACAGTTAACATGATGGGAAGAGCTCCAAGACCTAGGATAAACAGCGATGATGCAAGCGTTCACTTGCGAGCTTTAGAACAGTGTGTGATCCCTGTCACCTCACGTAAATGAGGATGCATACAGCTCATTCATAGAATGCTAACAGTTTGAAGTGACTTTTTTTTTAAGACTAGATTTCCCTATCTTGCCCAGGCTGGACAACGGTGGACATAGAAGGGCAACTCTCACTGCAGATCAGTGTGCAAGCTTTGACCTGCTCTGTTGGAAGGTGCTTTGAAAGTCATTTCGTCCATTTCTTCTTCTTCCTCTTGACAGAAGAGGAAACTGGGAAGAACCAGGACCACATTTCAGTTTTCTTGGCAAATATAATGGAGTGGTTTGTCATTTCCTTCTCCAGCTGATTTTACAGATGAGGAAACTGAGGCAAACAGGGTTAAGTGACTCGTCCAGATTCTCACAGCTAATAAGTGTCTGAGGCCAGATCTGAACTCAGGGAGATGAGTCTTCCTGACTCCAACATTCTATCCCATTTGCCACCTAGCTGCACCTGGGTTTAATCAGGACTAGAATTCAAATCTCCTGATACCCAGTCCATTGTTCTCTCCACTACTCTATACCATGTTTATCCGTTGTTTTATAGTCTCAAGGTCTGGAGATGGTAAGGACTTCAAGAACCGTGGAGTCCAAAGCTACTAGATGTAGAGAGTCTAACAGGTCAAGTGATTTCCTATTTATCTAAAGCACATAGTAGTGGTAGGTAGCAATAGGTGCTTAATAAATTTTTATTAATTGATTGATTGAAAGGTTGATTGGTTGAAGGATGTAGAGAAAAGTTTGAACCCACATCTTTTGATGTGGTCAGTGTTGTTTATCCCACACTGCTGGGCAAAGATCCTGGTTATTCTACTTATTTAGTAAGCCATTCCTCACACCTGGTGTTGTATGAGGAGAGGGCAGGAAGTAAAAGGATCTTCAGGGAAAAAAAAAAGAAATTTATTATGTATAAATTATGTATATATAAAAACATATATAAATGTATTTTATATGTAAATGGACTAGCAAATTTTACATATTAGATTTTTCAGTTTTATGTGCAATAATTTTTAAAATTATACTATGTTGCAGAAATGTTTGCTTTAGCCCATAAATTAAAAATGAAATAAATTTTAAAAAAATTCTACCAAAAAAAATTTAAACCAAAAAGGAAATGCTAATTGAGGAGACGATTCAGTATAAGTGAGGAACCCCTAGAATGCCTCTAGCTAGGCAGGGATGGGATTATGGGATTATGCACTGTTATCTGGATTTCTTGGTTCTGACAAACAACTCAAGTGACTGCTTTCCTCTCCCTCTCCCCTCCAGCCTTGACCAAGTCTAGAGAAGAAGAAAATAAAGGAGACTATATTGTCATCAATTTGTGACTAGAAGTGGGATAGGTATCCTGAGTTTATCCAATTCAACTTGTGATTTGTTCTCAAATTTGAATTCAGCCCTCCAGGAGAGTGTCTTTCTCTGCTACCTTCTCCATGACAGACTACTTTGGTTTCTCCCATCAATACCATTCCTTTAAGGCGCTTGAAGTCCTAACAGAAGTACTGTAGTTTCCTTTGGCAAATGAGGAAATGTATCTTTTAACATCATACTCCACACTTTTCTATGTTAAAACAAAAGTCAAGTTTAATGGGCAGTTTCACAATGTGGACAAGCGATCACCAGAGAGCGAACAAAGATCAACAAGCTTGTTTCAGCAGGGACGTGAACTTGGCCTCACACTTAAAGCATGGTCTCCGAGGTAAAAGGTTAGTGTGTTAAATGTTTTGCCTTTTGAATATTTGGTTTCAGTACAGAAGGCAACAATACCAGCTTTATCTGAATGACTTTCTGTTGTAGTCTGAAGGAAAGAGTTGCCTGAAGACAGCTAAAATATCTCCCCTCCCGGCTTCTCTTCAGTAGGAATATATCTTAAATAATGTGAATCTTAAATAATGTCTCCTACACTACATAAATTTAAGGAAAGCTACTATGTCCTTAAATATCATCCATATTCACAGATTACCCGCTTTGGTTGTATTTTACCCTATGCTGCAAAATTAATCTTCAAATCTGAGTTAAAATGTGTCAGAGGTTTGAGGGGAGGCATGTAGAAAGGAGGGGTATAAGAAAGAAGAATTAAATAGAATATGCTTGTTTTACAGCCTCACTGCCATTATCTGTGACATTACTGGAATGAAGAGAATATTATGGCTTTAAAAACAAACTTTGTATGTGGCTGGTGATGATAGTAGTGAAGATGTATAGGGAAATGGTCAAGTGAGTGTACTTTGATTCTCTTTAGTTCTCCTACGAATGTGTTGCAGATGAGGTGAGAGGCAGAACTAGCATTCTGTAAAAATAAAAGTGAACTGTCTATGTTGAAAAGCAGCACACAGAGATGATAGAGATGATCTAGAACTAGAAAAGCTCTTAGAGGCCATTTGGTCCATTTTGCAGATGAGGAAACTGAGGTTAAGCAATTTGTTCAAAGTCACACTAGTAGCATCAGATGCAGTGTTTGAACCCAGGTGGACTTTCTAATATTAGAAAACATAAATGACTTTTTGAGAGGTCATTTAACGTTCTTCACAAACTGTTCTCTTTTTATCTTTCCAGACATTTTACACAGTCCACTCCTCCACACTGTGGTTCTACCAAACTGGCCTACTGTTGCTTCACCCAGTGTC